>NW_024121432.1:8372786-8821986 GCF_016745375.1 Pimephales promelas
GCTAGCTCCTATGTCTGTTACAAGTAATTTTCTACAAACACCCAGGGGATTAAATACTACCTTGTGCGTCCTTAGAAATACATAGGTCAAACTTATGTAGAAATACATTGGTCAAACCTATGTAGAAATTCAGAGTTATATACTGATAAAAAAATATAGATTTCTCAGCACAGATGTTTTAGCTCCATGATATTCTGCAGGCGTATCATAAATGGAAATAAAAACTATGATGAAGTATAGTTCAATAATGAGAAGAAAAGGTTAACAAGACATTTTTAAACCTACAGTAGAAGACTAACTTTATTAAAATAAGACTATCCAATCTTTGGGCAAGAATGTGCTTCTTTCTATTTTTTTACTATTATGGGAATAAATATTATGCAAAGAAATTTCAGTAGACCTTTGGGAAAGAAGCAAAATGGTTAAAATGGGGCAATGGCCTTTAATGGACATGACTGAGGACATTTAGCCGGAGGATTCTCATGGCTCCCTGCTGATGATGGATGTTTATTGGCCACAAGTTCAGGTTAGGGGTGTCTTAATGAGCAGAAGGTAAGCTGTTTTTGTTTGGCATGCTTACCCAAAACTAAAGGCCTAAGACTTGCAAATGAAGTATTATATTTCATTTTCCAGGACAAGATTTTTTTTTAATAGCTTACTTTAAAAAATAAAAATAAATCAATGAGACAAAGGAATATTTTTTAATAAGCAAAGTCGTACAGATGCGACAAAAAGCTCTTTGATGAGAATAGTTTATAAAGGGTAAACTAATTATACAGGAAAAACATACATGTTTTGAGGAATGTGTTCAGCATTAAAAGTTATAATAAGGATAGTTCTTCCTACCTGGGCAGCCAAGTCCAGGGGAGGCGCAACCTGAGGTTTCCGGGGAAAGAGTTGCTATGGCAGTACCTATGAATGATTTGAAAAGGAACATTTGATATTTTATAAATATGTCATTTATAAAACATTTTTTTATACAAAAATCAATTCTAAACTGAAACTAAAACAACATTTAAACAAATGTATAAACACACAAAAAATATATATATATAAAATGAATCAAGTGGGCAGACTTGGACCTTTTTTTCCTGGATGGGAATAAATATTAGGCAAATAAAAGTCAGTTCAAAAAATACAATTTAATTATTATAAAAAAATACAAAATACAATATAATAAAAATTATTGTTGCTCAAAAAACACAATATAAAGCTGACTTAAGCTCTAAACACTGTCAAAAATATAAATTCTCTTTAACATCCATAAATAGGAATTCAAATCTAACTTAGGGCAAGAACTGGACTGAAAAAGTGTCATACGTTTCCCAGCCATTCTCTGGGCTTTGACAATGGTATGTGACCTCAAAATGTCCAAGCTGAAACTTGAACATCAGCGACTCAAACGTGGAATTTAATAATTCTCAGAAGTTGAATGACAGAAATGTTCTACAGGCTGGTTTGATCGAGGCCCAGGAATGCCACCTTTTCTCTACATGAACCAAGGATGTATGAAATACCAAATTCCATCTTGTTTTGCTTTTCAGATCTTTCCAATTTATAATTTCTAACTGTGTTAAAACAACATAATTGAAGAATGCATGACAACATCTTGAACAATTTAAAAGCTAAGCAATCTGCAAAGTAAAATTTCAACTCGCAAATCATATCTATTGGTTAAAGTTTAGTCAATGCAATTCTCATCAGAGCATGTGCGAGCATACATCACTCAGTCTATAAACTATTTGTACAGATCTTCTTAAAGATTTTGAAGGTTTTCATATTTTTACACTTTTTCAGTAGCTTGATGGCTTTGAGTTTTGATATGTAAAGCAAAACCACTCTCAGTTCCAAGTTCAACAAAAGCTGATTATTTTGACATTTTCAAATACAATATAAATCTGACTTAAGCTCTGAGAACAAGTCATTTGACTTTTTGAAAAACTTCAAAAAGATTTGATTCAGGTGTCAAACTGAATCTAATTTGAACCACACTGAATCAAATCAGGTGAAACTAATCCATAGCACATCATAGGAATGTAGTAGCAGGACAAATGTAAGAGCTCTTAAATATATTAAGAGAGACGTCACATTGCGGCAGCTGTCTAGCATTATAACACTGAATCTCTGATCATCTTGAAGTCCTGCATTAAAAGGCAGGTTGAGGGAAAAAAAAACGAACTGTTCTGCGTTTCCATGCAAGGTGGGATCGCTATCCCCCACTGGTCTTGTCAAAGGATGAGAGGGAAACACATGAGTACCCAATGGAAAGAGAGGGGAGGGGAGGGTAGCGTCTTTAAAGCATGCTTATTAGTGACAGCATTAGTTTTGCTGCAGGCTTAACTTCACGGGCCTCTTGACTTCATGCCAACATCACAAGCACAGCTGGTTGTAACTGAGCAAAGGAAATAGTTATGTGTCATAGGCTCCAGCGTCTAACTGTCTGCAGTTTGCAGAGGGGTCTTATACTGCTCCTGTCAAGGCCAAGAAATGCTACAACAGGTCTACCTTTGAAATGGGAACATTTTTAAAACGAAGGAATTGGACAAAAGAACGTAGTTCATTAAAAAGAGCATTATGTGATTATTTATTGAACCAAAAATCAATCCAAACAAATATGACTTTCTTTAAAGGAGAACTAAAACCAAAAAGGTGAATTCATTTATCAAAAATACTCAAAAAAATTTTGTGTGTGAAGGATCTTCTCAATGAATCTGGTGATCCAGTTCACAAAATTGACTCGGTACGAATAGACAAATTCGGTTCAAGTTCATACTTACTTAATGATCCAGTCAAAATAGTCAAGAGCTCACTAAAGGAGATGATTATCAGTAAATAACAACTTAAATATGGACTTAACATCTTAAATATGGACTGACATATGGTGCAGCTGTGCTTCAAGCGATCCGCGTCTCAGCTCGAGGTGCTTTTGCTGTTGTTTCCTCTCACCCCTCCCCCATTGCTCCCTGACTCATCATCTACACTATTGTATCTGATAAATATATATATCCAAAAATATAACTAGGACTATTTATCACACAAAGCTAACATACTGACTGATGCGCTGATGTTAGAAGACTTGAACTATGAATTGAAATCATATGGACTGCATCTATGCTATGCTTTTCCATCCTTTATGAAGCTTGAGGCTTTAGTCCCAGTTCAGTTCACATCTTTTGAAGAGATGAACATCCAGAGTCTTATTCACAATCCACCTTTTGTGTTCTTCTAAAGCAAGTCAAAAGTCATAACAGTTTGGAATGACGTGACAATACACCAAAAAACATCTTCGGGAACAGGAAAACACTGAAGCGTTGACCTTCACAGCTAAAAGCAAGCAATTACACACATATTAGGCATGTTAGCAGTCAACTCACCACTAGATGAAGATGTTAAGTGAATGCAATTTGGGAAACAGACTGCAAAAGAAGATGAGAAATTAGTTGCTTTTCCAAACGACAGTTAGCATAAGCAGTTGATTCAAGTGACATGGCACTGATATTTCAGTAAGTTGCATACAATATCTAGCAAAAGGAATGCATTTCTTTGAAAGGGAGTGATGTTAACATGAAATCACAGTATACAGTGGACGTCCACATTGAAAATCTTGGATTCAAAATTCAGTTTAAATCGTAAACCATAGTTAAAAGGTTTTCGATTTAAAAAACTAAATCAAACATTTCAATTCCGTAAAGGAATTTTACGAAAATATTTAAGATTGTGCACCATAGTTGAAATTAAAAAAAAGAAAAGGAAAAAAAACAAGCAAATTTCTGATGAAAGATGATCATTTAAGACCACTCTCAAATCATGCTGGATAGCATCAGGTTTTTACACGGGAAAAATCTAATAGAAGACTTTCATGCTTATTTTTCAACACACATTTTCACGCAAATTGCAGTGCTGGGTATAAAATGTGTAAAGTTAAAAAAAAAAGAAATCAAATAAAACAAGCATTTTCACATGTGGACTTTGAAGCTCACCGTTACAATGTGTTGCTAATGATTTGCATTTGATCTGCTATCTGAAACACTGAATCTGTGCACTCTGTGATGTTATCTTCTCCTGACAAGGAAATGCCTTTAAAAGCGACTTCTAATATAGAGGTGATTCGACATGTTATCTGGCACTTCCAAGACTAGCATAGACCAAATCTATTTGGCTTTATCTATCGTAGAGAACAGAAAGTTAGTGAGTTAACTCTTTTGATCTGAGGCGCAAGGTTTAATGTGACACTTTCTTCCCATGGGCTGCTGACCCATGCTGTGCTGAGTATCTAGAGTTTCAGGAACCAAGCTAAGTGGATGAAAGCAGTTCCTGGTGAAGCATGTTATGCATGTGAATCATGCCTGCCTTTGCTATTCCAAAGCTCATTACATCGTGAGTTAGAGGGCATTTGAATGACTGTAAAAATGCTGTCTAAAAGTGGGAGCGGTTATGACATTTGGTTCTGAAGATTCTTTTTTGATCAGAAAATGCACTGGGAAAGGCCCCTTCAAACCTGGCATTAACATCCATCCATGTACTGTATGTTTCCAAATCCTTTGGCTGAATTGCATTTACAATAGCACTCAGATATTATTTCCGTGGTTATGTGCACATAACAAAACAACATTTCCGTACGTCACCAAAATCATTCTTTGACCACTAATGAATGTGGTTTTAATGAATCTTGGGTGTATTTACATGTCCGTTGTGATCACAGGACATACAAAGCCTTCTCTGTTAGTGTAAAACATCTCTAACAAATACATACATTTTCCTTTTCTTTTCAAATGTATCTGTATTTGCTTATGTTTTTTTTTTTTCAAGTGCTTTCTACCCCTGATTTTTATGTTTTAGGCACTTTTACTTCTCTGTATTTAGGATGTTCAATATTTTAAAGTGAATTGAATAAGAAAATACTACAAAGTTTGAATCTAATATGAGATCGTCAAATTCATCAGACAAATAAATCATATTTTGTTGATGCGCTCACATCTAAACGCCTTACACTTCACAAATAATAATTCATAAACCAGCATTCAAATTATATAGCTAAAACAGTATACTTACTGCAGCTGAGCGTGCTGTCAGTCTGTGTGTAAGTGCCCGGGATAGTCCAGAACGAATGATCCCAATCAACGACATTACCTACAACATCACAGGTGAGGGCAGACAGCTCGGATTGGCCCATGGCATAATCCCAAAATCGGAAATTGTAAACAAAGCCATCCAAATTCTGATCATCCACGTCGACAGAGCTTGACCCTTTTCCAGCAAGCTGGAGGATTCCCCCACCCTGCAGGGTGTAAACCAGGGAGGTCGAGCAGATGTTTCGTAGATATCGACCTTCAAAGTACACTGCCACAAAGCCAGAGGACCTGGTCCAGGTGAGGCAGATGGGCTTCATGCTGGTTGTGATGTCTGAGCTAGCGATTTTGTCGTTTACAGAACAGTAGGTACCGACTATGAAAAGCTCCATGCCTCTGGTTGTTTTTTCAAATGCCAAAATGGATGTCCCTTGAGCATTAGACAAGGTAAAGATGGTCTCTGTGCTCTTCTGGGCAGTGCGGGCGATCTCAAAGCACACAGTGAAGGCGGTGAGAACAGGGATGGAGACTGAATTGGACACTCTCACTGTATTCTTGCTGCTCTTTGGGATTGTGACCTTCTGGTTCCTCAGTGACACTGCCACTGCAAGAGTGAAAAACCATTAGATATTAAAACATGACACAAATGCACATACTTAGGTAATGTGGGATAGAAAAACATTCGTTCAAACCTCTTTATGGTCTTCAAACGGGCTAAACGGGGACAAGAGTCTAAATGTGAATCGACTAATACAGAGTAACTGTTTTTATAGTACGTTTCATCACATGAGAAAAGAAGAGAAACATTAATGTCTGAAATCATCCAAGGTTGTCAGGAACACTATATTAAGAAATCATTCTAAGACACTTCTTTCAAACTGGGAAGTCATATTCTTTTGGCCATGTTAAAACCCCTCTTTAAAGTCCTATTTGCTGACACGTTTCATTTAAATTGGCCGAAGTTTGTGTCTGTTGGCCGGCTCAATAAAAACCATAACCAATTCAGAATGGAAAAATACATCTCTTGTTGTACTATTAGGTCCCTGCACTCTAATATTTGTGATGCTTTCTGACATAACCAGATGTATATTTCTATCTAAGGATGACAGAAAAAGCTACAGGTTAGCCGAACACTAAACTTTAATGAGATTGATCTCAAAAGTGTTTCATTAAGAAACTGGAAAATCCTCTATATCTGTAAAGGCTACTGGGTTTTAATGGGTGTTATTTCCCACATGTCTGACTTCATTACTTAGGTTATTTATTGCTGGTTGTTATTTCTTTTGGAGGAGTTTGTGCTGTTTGATCGCGACATGTGAACACATTTCTACATGTCAATTTAGGCACCCTTGTTACTGGATAACGAGCTACACCTCGAAAAAAGTAAATATAGATATCAATTTTATTTTAGCTTTTGCCACAAAAAGATTCTTCACCCTCTATGAACTGAATTGATCAACTTCCTGTGGTGAAACAAATATATGTGACTTTACAAACTCGCAGAAAATCATGTTAAAAAATATAGATTTTGTTTTACTTTATTTCAAATTACTGCTGTTCTTTTAGAATGTTCAATCACATGAATAAATTACATTTCAAGATATATTAAAATAGAAAGCAGATATTTTAAATTGCATTATTTTAATGCATTTTTTTAATAAAATAAATGTTTGTTTGTTTTAAATATTAAAAAAAATCTTACTAACCCCAAAGTTGGACTGGTTGTGTACAATTTTTACTATTTACTCTCACTGAGGGGAAAACAGTCTTATTATCTTACACAATCAAATTAATAAATTAAATATATTTTTTTCCTGAAATACAAGACTGATTAAAAAAAAAAATTTGCAGGCTGAAAACTCAGACTGAGAGAATGAGAGAAGTGCGGAATATAAATAATAAATGATTAAATGTTTGTGACTGCGGTCATCATAAAAACACAATGAGATGATATACCGATGAGTGAAAGGCAAAGCAAAATGCTGCAGCAGCTGTGATATGAAACAGAGCGGCAGAGTTTAGCAATGTAATCTCGATAAAGCTGCTGTTTATGAAGTCTGAAGTTTATCCACAACATTAAAACATTGTGCTCCAGCTGTCACGCTCGTCTGGAACGATTATCTGAAATTTGTTTTAAAGCCACAAAACCATAGCAAAACATAATTAATGAACCATAACAGGGTACATCGCATAAATTTAATACAAATTATTAAACAGAAAAGTATTTTAGTTTATGAGATTCTTAAATAAAATAATTTTTAAGAATAATTTTCTAAACATTAATTAAATAAATATAATATAAAAATACAGGAATAACCATGCAGAGCTCGCCATGTAATAAACATACCTTGCTTGTAACTGATATGGAAGCCTTTCTTTTGGACACTAAAGTCTGAGGTAAAGGAAACCTCCATCACATTGCCACTGGAGTTGAGAGTTAGTCCATTGGGCGTTAAGCCGCAAAATTTGGTATCACTCGTGCCAGTGTTGATGTTGATGCGGTCATAGATGCAGCCTTGTGCTTCCTCAAGCTCGAAATCTAGGAAGGTGATCTGCACTATAAAGCCGGTCGGGGCCTGTATGGTCCACCTGCAGGCCTGACTGGGTGGGTAGTCATTGGGGTAGCAGGGGGAGGTAAAAGAGCCCTGGGAGTCGGTGAGCACCACATTGCAGCTGACGCTAGTCTGGCAGCTCTGTGCTACTGTAAGCAAACAGGTCACATGTCACTTTACGTTGCATGGCCGAAGGACAGAGGTATTAGGAAAGGGCCAAGGACAGGAGTGAAATCAGATGACAGGAAGATGCGTTTAGACAGCCACCGGGTTAGTGCATCGACAGGGACAAAATGAGAGGGAGATTTATCAGAAAAGATATCAGGGCTGGTCGAGATACAGCGAATCACTTAAGGAATCCGAAGTCATTATCCCGTAAAGATAACCTAGAATCCTGAACTGTGATTTAACCATTTGATAGACATGATAACGATGACGTCTCCAAGCAAACAAAGAAAAATTCTGTCATCATTAACCCACCCTTGCTCCAAAACCGTAAGTCTTTTGTTCATCTTTGAAACACAAATGAAGATATTTTATTGAAATCTGAAAAGTTTCTGTCCCTCCATTGACAGTCTGAACAACTTCCATATAAACAGTTAAGAAGTAGTTAAGTCAAAATTTTCTGAAGACACGATTTCTTTATATGATGAACAGATTTAATTTAGGCTTTAATTCACGTTTAAATATTCAACTCACACATCAGTTAGGGTAAAAGGAAGCTTAAGCATGTTCGCTTGACAATTAAGTTTATTTTCGTGTTACGCAGCACGTTTGAGTTTCCCAAGAGGTTTGTTCTCGCGCATCCAGCAAGTACGGTTGAGCTTCTGTTTATGTTCGCTGATGAATGTTTATATGTGAATAAAAGCCTTAATTAAAGCCTTAATTGTTGTTTTGATGGAACAAAAAGTTCATAAAGTGTGGTGGTTGCAGGGACTGTCAAAATGTAATATTTTCATTTGTGTTTCAAAGAGGAACGAAAGTCTTACAGGTTTGGAATGACATGGGGGTAAGTAATTGATAGCAATTATTTTCATTTTTGGGTAAAATAACCCTTTCAGATCCCTCAAGTTGGACATAAAGACTTCAACACACTGGGAAAAAGACTTGATTCAGAGACAATGGCCTCTGTTCATGCTGCCCCGAACAGCACATTAGCAAAAAACACAACGCTTTTTGGCAAATTGAGCAAAGCTGAGCGATTAAGCTTTCTCAAGATGCAGTGGCTCCCTAAGGACAAGTTTGATGTACGTAAAACATTACCGAGGGTTAAGCAATTTAAACTAATTTTAAATGATTTACAATGTGTGTGAATTAAAAAATTGAATTTCCATGCATGAAATTTTACAACTCTTTGCATTAAAAAAAAAAACATTCATAACCCCACCAGATTTTATTTTGAGTATTTATAGGAGATGGCTTTAAACTAAAAGGTATAATAATCAATCCTCTGGAGAAACATGAAATTTGGGATTTGATGGTTTACACAGATTCCAGGTGGGGAACAATAAAGTTTGAGTATTAAATCGTGAGAACTGCTCTCTTATAGCATGATAAAGGGCATCCACCCTAGAAAAGGAAAATGATCTTCTGTTACAGGGGACACAACTTTAACCATAGATTGAGCTCTCTTCAGAGACCCGAGTCGTTACATGCCTTGAGCTCACCAGAGTGGACAGTTGAAATAGACCACTTCAGACCACATACAATTCAATCCAAACTGTCAAGATGCCAAAAACACACACTTTTCTCTTCTCTTTTTCTGTCAGAAGTGGTCGGACATCTAAAAGCATTGACTCAACTTGACTCAAAAGATGGCCATTATCAATATTTTTGCTAATTATGACATTTGTTAACTCTGTGACATGGCTATTAGTTGTTTGTGTGATTTGCTGGATAAAAATTAAGCATAAGGTTTGTGTACACTCTAAAAAAAATGCTGGGTTGTTTTAACCCAATTTTGGGTCAAATATGGACAAATCCAGCCATTGGGTTACATTTTTTAAATTACATGTTTAACCCAATCTTCGAGTTTGTCCATATTTGACCCAAAATTACGTTAAAACAACCCAGCATTTTACACACACACACACACACACACACACACACACACACATATATATATATATATATTTATATTCATAATTTTCTACCTCATATCCAGGTTTTTCTAGGCATTTGGATACCTGGTTCTTCAAATGAGGCAAAGCAGTTGTTGAAGGGTGAATTATCTTAATTTTGTTGTTTTGGCTTATGTTAACGCTTATTGGTCTTATTTTAAATCATTTTAAACCATCTTAAATATTCTTATGACTTTAATGAGCTATACACTAAGTTAAACATATTACTGTATGCAAATTACTGACTTGTTTGCACTGGATTATTATTATCTAGGGACTTTGTGTGATTTAGAAATGAATCCAAAAATAATCCAGTGTGGTATACACAATTAAATTGAACACACAATTCTTGCAAAAGTGTTACTATGTGCCTCTGGTCGAATTTTCTAATTGAACAGCATTAATGGATAACTTCTTAATAAAAAATAATAAAAACACTAGGAAAGATTAGTGCTCGCTTCCCATAGCCCTGTGCCAGCACTCAAGCCAAATTTAAATGAAACTAAATTAGTCAAAATATGTAATAAAAACGACATTTGAAGAGTTACTCTGAATTTAATAAAGTATAACACATTACGTGTTAGGGCCCCAAGGCAAAATTATCTTTGGCTGTACCGTTGGTAGTTGTAAACCATAAAACAATTAAACTAAATAGATTCTTATACATTTTATAACTGCCTCGTTTTTTATTTCACTTCTCGTGAAAAGCCAGAAGACATTGTTCATGCAAACAACACTTCGTATATATATAGCAGACCCATTTTATTGAAGTGTAAGTTAAGGTTTCTACACATTTGCATTCTTCTCGTCCCTTCTGGGGGATCAAATACACCACACAAATCAGAATGTCAAACCAGTCTGAACTGGGTCACTGCAAAACCTGCCACAAACAAGACCCCATCGACACACTTGGGACAGAAAATGGTGGAAAATGTGTTACGTTTGTCCAGCAAAAACAAAGAAAGAGGTGAGGGGAAAAAAAGATCATTCTTTCCGCCATCATGCCTGGGGTTTGAACAAGCAAGCAATGGGACCAGCTTTTGACAAGTGGCCTGTGAGTGTTTTGCAGAAAGAGGCTGAAATCACTATTGGACGGAATCACGCTACTGGAATATCCTGCTGTTTTATAGATGTGTGCAAAGCTGTCGGAGTGGGCCACAGTAAAAAGAGAGGCACGACCAACTGTGCTACAGAAGCCACAGGTCTAACCTGGCAAAGCATCGTGTGCTGCTCAGATCCTGGTTCCCACCCAGGACGGGTTCATCTCAATACTGCGTCAGAGGGACCAAACACGTTTTGAATGATCCTATTTGCACAAAGTGTACAAAACAAGACATGGATCACTCCACTCAAAGGTCATTTACTTGCTAGTGGGGTAATTCTACAAAACGATTACAATTTGTCTCTTTCATATACATAAAAATGTCTTAAAAATGAATACCCGATAACAAGTTTCACTAGTAAATATTAGCCTATAGATTTTTTCTTAGGCCTTGATTACATGAAGGGAAAACGCAGATATTTCCAAGAAAATTTCCTGTGATTTACACGAAATCCCCATATTTATCACAGAAAACGATTATTTCTAAAAACTCCGGCCAAAGAAAACGCTGGTTATGTGTTGTCGTGTCAACTGGGAGAAATGGCGTTTTAGGTTCTCTCTTCTCAAATCTGAGGATTCTGATTGGCTTGCATGGCTTTATCCTTCTCCCTACACTGCCGCCCATAGGTTTGGCATAGTTATGATGATGCTCGACGGCGTATTTATGTGGGTGTGTGCACGATGTTATTATTGAAAACGGAGGCGGGGGAAATACCTGTTTCTCTAAATACCCGGCTTTGTGTAAACATGGCCTTTGTCCGAAATTCGCATGATCGCATCCAAATTTTTCAAACGTAAAAAAATAAATACGACATCATGTTGTGTCAAACACGTTTGCACACTACCTCCGAAACATAAAAAAAAATTTAATCTGGTTCGATTCTCTGCGTTTTTCGCATCGGTAGCAAGCATTTTGAGAGGTGTTTTGACAATTCAAATTCAAAGACAAGAGTCAGCGAATTACGAAAATGAAAATTACGCACAGAAAAATCAAACACCTTTAAACATTTCAATAAAATGAATGTAACTTATAAATGTAACTTGTAATGTCAAATAAAAATTTGTCAACCTTGTTTTCTTTTTTGTCCCCCTCCATAATTAGAAATGGCCAAACTGTCCCCCCAAATATTTGAAAATTCTTGCACTACACTGCTGCAATTCATTCCACATGGCAAAAAGGTTTAAAAGTTAGATTGTTGGTCTTTTCAATGGTCTAACAGCGCTCGTAAAAGTCAAAATGATTGAGATGGCCAATCAAATAAAAGAATGCAGGGTTTACTGTTCACAGAAGCAGAGCGTGAATTCCAGCGCGACGTGTCAGACATTGAAAGAGTGAGGTAAGATGTAAATAGAAAAAAACATCATGTCAACTGTTTCACGATAGAAATGTTAAACGACAGACAGTAACATCCAGTGATGCAAACTACTTTTTAACTCAAATATGGTCGTTTTAAATTGAAAATATGCATTTATGTGATTCAAGTAATTCCGAACCAATTGTGACTATATTTACATTTTACATTTATTCATTTAGCTGACGCTTTTATCCAAAGCGACTTACAATTGCTATATATGTCAGAGGTCGCACGCCTATGGAGCAACAAGGGGTTAAGTGTCTTGCTCAGGGACACACTGGTGTCTCGCAGTGGTTTCGAACCCGGGTATCTCACAACAAAGGCATGTGTCTTATCTACTGCGCCATCACCACCACCCCTATATATAAATATAGAAAATGTTTTATGTTTTCAAAATATCAGGCTAAAATTATGTCAACATTAAAATCAAAATTATGATTTCCTTCACTGTTCTATTTATGCTTTATAAAAAATGGGTCCCCCCGATGTTCAGGACAGGGTTGCGGCCTTGTATCACACATATATTCAAATATATTAATTTAACCTCAGATGGCACAATGCAATTTATTAACATTATTTTCAATATTCCGTTTCACTTGGAAAGTACGTCACAATACTGAAGTAAAGTCGGTCACCACTTCTGTTTCATGGTGACTAAAAGTCATGCCTAAAAATCTTTAAAATCACTTTATCCAGTTGGAAAATGCACCGGTTTTATTGAATTATTTTCTTGCACTGATACACAGAAATAAACACTTGCATAGACAAATAATAATAACAACACTTAAGGAAAGTAATAATATGTTACAGCTAGGGCTGTCAAATGATTAATCGCGATTAATCGCATCCAAAATAAAAGTCTGTGTTTACATAATATATGTGGGTGCACTGTGTATAATTATTTTGTGTATATATATATATATATATAAAAATACACACACATGCATGTATAATTAAGAAAAAAATATTATTTATAAATAAAATATTTATATTTACATATATAAATTATATATAAATCTATTTACAGTATATACAGGAAAATATTTCTTAAATATATACAAGCATGTGTGTGTGTATTTATATATATAAAATAATTATACACAGTGCACCCACATATATTATGTAAACACAAACTTTTATTTTGGATGCGATTAATCGCGATTAATCGTTTGACAGCCCTAGAAAGTGTAAGCTATTTCTGTCCTAATTTTTGGTATTTTTCATCTTCAACACTTTGGAAATACAGTTGAGGACAAAACTAACTAACTAACCAACTAACTAACTAACTAACTAACTAACTAAACAAACAAACAAACAAGCTGCTGATTTGATGGGATTTTAGCAGTGTGAAGTGACTGCTGAAGAAGTGAAGGTCAATGAAAGACAGAATGCCTGAGACAAGAAGAGCTTTGATCTCAAAATGTCCTTTTAGAAGAAGGCCGCTTAGTAAAGATGCCAAAAGATGGAATGTCAGATACACGTCACGGATCTCAGGCTAAAAAAGCCCGGGAGATTAAAATAGCCCTTTCAGCAGCGTCACATTTTGTGAAAGCTTTAATCCTGGGTCTCATTTCTCTCACTCTCCTGCCAGTTTACCCACTGTCTTTGTACCTCAGGTGTGCCGCTTTTACCTGCCAAGAGTCAATTAACAGCTCACCCAAAAATGAAAATCCTGTCATCATTTACTCACCTCTCTGTCATCCCAGATGCCTGTATTATACTAGTTGTACCAGTTGAATTCTTATACATGACAGGGGAAAAGAATTATAAATAAGTAAATAAATAAAAATAAAATAAAAGTGCACTGTGAAGTGACTTTGTTGTGAAGCTTGGTCATTCTTCCCAGCATCTAATTTTGTGTTTCTTGGAAAGAAGAAAAAAGCAATCAAGGTTTGGAATGAGATGACATGAAAATGTTCATTTCGGGGGGAACTATTCCTTAACTGAGTCCATCACTTAAGCGTGCTGCTCTTGATCAACACGGAGCGGCTGTTCTACAAAGATCCAGAGAGATTCAATTCTATAAACACACCCATGGCTCCTTGGCTTATGAAGCATGGCACAAAAAATAAGGGTTTTGTAGAACAAACATGTGACATGTCGAGTGTACATTTGTGGTTTCAGAATGAAAAACAACAACAGCATATTGTAAACTTATGCACAAAGGGGTTGTTCCCTCCACAGCCCATAATCACATCTGGTTTTAATAACAAGCTCTAAGATTCCCTGTCTGGAAACTAGAGTCTGTGCGCGTTGTTTAACCGAATGTGACAAATCAGATCTAATCAACAAGTTATTTCATCAAGAATTTTGATTTAGGCGTGATTTAAATGAGGTCTAGAGTGCCCATGAGAGGCATACCATCCTAATATGATGCTAAAAATTGCTCTTGGCCTTCTACGCACAACATTATACTGTTATGCCGCGGCTTAAATAAATTGAATTTCATTGTTTAGAAAGAGCATTAGCTCTCGCTTGTCAGTTTTTGAAACTATTAAAGCACTTTAGAAATTTCCCTGATGCTGATTCCCAGCATTAAATCTGATCTTTGCTCTAAACCATTTCTGACAGCCATCCAACAACCATAAATGTTCCGACTTGGACCAGTATAACAGTACGAACAAATCAGGCGAGTTGCGGTATGCGACTAATATTAAAAAGACACATGCTTTTCATATGTAGCTCGCAAGGAACTTGTGAACAGCAACAACAGACCGGTTAAGGATAGGATTTGAGCAGCCTGTTAAGAGCAAATCCATGTTTTCTTTGGTGCTGAAATCACTAATAACATGTCTGATTAGTAATAATAACTCCATCTCAGTAACAGTATCTGTCATAACAGGGATTTTGTCAGCTTCAAATGTTGCTCGTAATAGCTTGCAAGCAGGCACAGTACACAGTTTACCATTATATGTAGGATCATTATTCAACTATAAACTGATTATGGCTTTTTCTTTCTTTAAAAAAAAGTACATTTCTGTTTATGACCGAAATATTTTCATGATGTGGTTTCTAAGCCAACACAATGCAAGGAAAATGACAATAAAAGCATGAAGCATGATAAAGGTAAAGGGCAAGAAATGTGACAAAGTCCTAAAATGTAAGGAAGCTAAGAGAGAATTTTACACATGTACAGAAAAAGAAAAGAGAATCACTGAAATTAGAAACTGAAAATATGAAATAAAGGGTTAAAGAGAGAGAAAAAGGTGAATTAATGAGATGGAAGCAATGTTGATTTAGCATGATGAGCAATAAACATATCAAATCAGTTAAGAATAAAACTACGGCTTACATTTCCAGATAACACACCATTTGCATTTTAACATTTTGCATTTACAATGTATCTGCAGAGCTCCTTTACCTGTAGTCAAAAGGCAGTTCAGCAGCAGGAAAACTGCAAGAGCATTCTGGAACTTCCATCTCCACCACCGACCGCTGATGAACGAAATCCTGCCAATCAGATTAAGCAAAATAAATTGAAACAAAACCACAATTTAATTTATTACTTAGGGCTATATGTAATTTTAGTATAGTGTAAATACATGAAAACCACAATTGCATTAGAGGTTTCATTAAATGGACTGCAGTTAAGGCCGGGACAACATTTTTACGCAATGGATGTTTAAAAAAACGCATTCGGATTTATTTGCACACACACACACACAAAAAAAATGCAAATAGCACCATGTTGCTTATACTGGATTTGTTAGTCACTGACTCAAAACACTTCATACACGACAACTAGCATAAACTTCAATGCATAAACTTTACTCACTTTCTCTCACACACAGGAGTACAAAATCTTTATTCATGCATCTATAATTTGGGAGAACTTTGAAGGTTTAAATTATGTATTTGTGGCATGGAAAAAAAAAAAAAAACGATTCTTGTCAGAACAGTGACCGCAGCCATCCAAAAGCTGCCCCATTATATAATGACTAATCACTCTCCCATGTCAGCCATAAGAAGTTTGCTGAAAAATATCATGGACAGTGAGGTTTACAAAGAGGTACACCACTATTTACAAAGCATAACTTGGAACAGTTTTAAGGTCTTCATGCAAAAATGTAAATTCTGTCATCATTTACTCATGATAACTGTGTGGAACAGAAAAGTCAGTGGGGTCCAAAAAAACATGGAACACCAGTGACTTTCATGGACATCTTTCCAAATATTTTGTTTGGTGTTCTGCAAAGTGATTAAAGAAAAAACGTATGCTGATAATTTACTCGCCCCCTTGTCATCCAAGATATCCATGTCATTCTTTCTTCACTTGAAAAGAAATTAAGGTTTTTGATGGAAACATTCCAGGATTATTCTCCATGTAATGGACTTCAATGGGAACCAAACGGATCAAGGTCCAAAAGACAGTTTCAGTGCAAACTGTTGAAAGGGCTTTAAATATTTCAGGCGATGAATAAGGGTCTTATCAAGCGAAACGATCGCTCATTTAAAAAAAACAAAAAAAAAACAAAGTTTCAAAATGAACGAATCTTTTTTCGTGTCATTTGGTTCATTCAATGAACGAAATGAATGAGTTGACTCTGGAAAAGATTTGTTCACTCAACAAGTTCGAACAGGAGAGTCACGAACGCGGATCACAGAACAGAGCAAGGCGACCATTTGAGCTTATAAAACTTAAACTTTGTTTTTTTTTTTTTTAAATGAGCGATCGTTTCGCTTGATAAGACCCTTATTCATCGTCTGGAATCGTTTAAAGCCCTTTGAACAGTTTGCAGTTTGCACTGAAACTGTCTTTTGGACCTTGAACCGTTTGGTTCAAGTCCATTATATGGAGAAAAATCCTGGAATGTTTTCATCAAAAACCTGGAATGATTTCATCTTAATTTAAAACTGAAGAAAGAATGACATGGATATCTTGGATGAGATGAGGGTGAGTAAATTATCAGCAAACGATTTTTAAAAGTGAACTACTCCTTGGCTTTAAGTCAAGAAGAAATAAAGTCATACCGGTTTGAAACAACATGAGGGTGACTGAATTATCAAACAATGTTTAACCCTAAAATAAACCTTTGTTTTTAACCCTTCAAAGAGAGGGAAGGATACTGACATACGATAGAGCTTACTATAGTACAGTATACACATTAAAATCTGCTGTTCAGAATCCATTACTCACTATGTTTGTGCTTCAGATCCACAATAATGGACTGCACTGAGCATTTCCCAGGTGTCCCTGCTCTCTTTAAAGCTTGAAAATAGCACTTCTGAGAAATTTGTATCACAGTTTGCTAGCTGAAAAAACAGCAATCCAAGGCTTTACTGAAAAGAGAAGCTGATAAACAACATACTTAAAAATAAAGGTTCTTCAGTGGTTCTTTGTAATAGAGATCAATACAATTTTTTCTTGCTTTGGGGTCCAACTCAGTCACTTTCTTGATTAAAAAACATTCTTGACGTTACATATGAAAAATACCACAGAATATCGGTTTCCAAGTTCTTTGAAGCATCAGAAATTGTATGGTTTTCTATAGTACTAAAGACAGTTCTCCTTCTGCATCAAGCTGTAAAACCCTAGTTAGAAAATCTACAAAGCATGCAACACTATAATCCATAAAATCAATCTCAATCTCACATATCTGTGATTTGATTTCACTACACAAACACATTTAAATTTTGAAATTGGACATTAATAAACAACCCCTGGCCTGAAATCTGCTTCCAAGAAGGCAAGTTCTAATGAGTCATTAAGTTTGTGGAAAATGAAGATCCCAGTGGGAGATGAAAACCACAAGAGACCTCATAAGTTATTCTGAAGACATTATATGTTTGATTGGGCATTGTTCATCTACATTTGGATTACAGTGATGAATGTCTTCATTATAACAAATGGATGGAAATTTCCCTCCATCTGGGACAGAGTATGTTATAATGAGATTATCGCAATGCTTCATTTGATACAATGGTTAATAACACCTCAGTCTGTTGTTGCCAAGACTAGAAGTGTGTGAAGTTACAAGATCCTGTGTGAGGTCCCGAGATCTTGTTTCACTTCAACAACCATTGTCGAAAGATAATGGAGATCTCTATTTCCAGCCCACAGTACAGTTTAGCGAAGGCAGAATCAGCCAGCAGAACAATAGATAGGGCCCTGAATTCATATTTTATTAAACAACCACAACATGCCACCAATTGCATTCATTAGCAGGCCATGGTGATGCATGTCTCGTGAGTCGAGACCGGTCTTGGTCTCGAGACCGCTTTTACATGGTCTCGGTCTTGTCACGGCCTTGACAGTCTTTGGTAAGTTATTGTCTTCTTGGTCTTGGACCTCTGGTCTAGTTCTCACTGTCTAAAACCGATATAGTGGTCGGGAGATTTAGCAATACAATACTACAATATCCACAACGATACCCACAACGGTTTGAAGCGCTCGTCCGAGTGAAAAGTGAAGACTGTGGCGCGAGCGGGGAGCCACACGAGAAAACGCTGTATCCGCGCCATTGATCGCAGAGGCAAAGAGCACTTGATCACTTGATTAAAAAAAAAACACATATCATCTACAGTTTTTGATGTATTAATATTTAGTAAAACACATATCCGTGACATGATGGGTTTTAACTTCATTCAGGAGATTTTGGGTAACTGCACAACTGACAGATGACTTCCCAGATAGCACAAGTCTGATGTGATTTTTACATCTGGAAGATGTATTTTTAAGAGTGTTTGCTCATCTGCAATACGTCTACAGGACATTTCCTGTCAGATGTCAAATAGACGTTTAGAAAATGTCTTTAAGAATACATATTTAGATGTCTATTGTCTATGTCTTTTAGAATACATGTTAAACAGACATCTTCTAAACGTCTATTTGTCAGGAAACGTCCTATAGACGTATTGCAAATGAGCAAATATTCTTAAAAATACGTCTTCCAGATGTAAAAAATCACATCAAATATACTTGTGCTATCTGGGTTTGAGCGCACCGCCAACGGAGTGTGTGTTTGTAACCATAGCGACAAAACGACCAACTTTCGGATCCTGCACTTAAGCTTATAATTTCGTTTTTAATAATAATAATGATAATTCATTACATTTATATAGCGCTTTTCTCGACACTCAAAGCACTTTACATAGGGAGGGGAATCTCCTCCACAACCATCTTTAAAAAATATAATTATTTAAAAGTTGCAAAATGGATTCATTTGGAGACTTCGAAATTGTCAGAGATGGGCAGGCAGCTTAGCTTCAACAACACTAGTCTGTCAACAATCTGGTCTTGGTAGTGTCTTGGTCTCGGTTTAGGCGGTCTTGACTAACGTAACAAGTCTAGCAGGCCACGATGGTGGAATAATATAATTTAAAGGGACACGATCCCTTTAAATGAGAAGAGAATCTTATCTAAGAGGAATGTAAGTCAACACCCTGAAATAAATCATTGTTACAAATCAGAATGTTACTACATATTTTTCAGCCCTAAATAAACAGCCTCACAGCATCTCTGTAAGTAGGAGCATTTGTAGCCAGAGTGATCAGAATGAGGCCATTTATTTAGACCATTATATAAAATTCATGTAATACATGACATTATAGAACATATGAATAATGTTCAGAACGCTCCCCTAAGCGTATGTAAATACACATGAATGGGGTCAGCGACTAAGGGGACCCTGCAAACAGCATAAAGAACTTGATTCATCATGGCAAAAAAATAGTTGGAAAACCAGAAACAGTGCCTTCTGGTATTCATAAGACTTCAGAAAAAGCAAAATGCACAATAATAGGAATAATAATATACATTAACATAGACTTTAAATCTTTGGGAAATCCTAAAAGTGTACAAAAAAATGCATTAATAACAACCCCAATGAATTACAAAGAGAAACCTTTAACTGAAAATACAGCAGGACATCAACAGATTATTAACTTCAGAAACGCCACAGCTGTCAACACTACAGAAAATTGAATATTTGTCATCCTCACATTTTTCTCTGACATGAGCTCATCTCATCTAATGACATAAGAAATTCCACATTATATACACCTACAGTCGGGCATCAAATGTCTAACTGCCCAAAAACGCTGTATAGCCTACGTGTAGGCAGGTTAAATTAGAAAGTTGTTTAGTTGTTTACAGTTTTATTTGCGGTCATCTAAAAGTGCAATAAGCCATTTATCTGCCCACCAACATAATGCGACACATTCTTTTGGGCCATGGATATTTCACTTCACTGGTCAAAACAGTAGCCCAACTAGCCTAAAGTGCAACAAAAATATGTAACGTTACAATACACCTATTTTACCAACAAACAAACAAGATTATGTGCGCTTTCCATTTATGAGTTGACAATCAACGTTGTCCAAAAATAAAGATATAGATAAAACATACTGTCTCACGGACCACTGTTTCTAATTGTATTATTATTATTACGATTAATTTAGGACGATATTTTGAACTTTTCAAATGAATCTCCTTTGGTCAAATTCAATTATCACAAAAACCGCCTAATAACAGAATTATTGACAGAGAGACAGAGAAAACCAAAACATTAGTAGATATAGTCCGTATGCCATTTTCACATAAAACGTAGGAAGTTAAAAAAAAAGTTACTTACATTATTTCATTGAAGCTCGTCCCGTTGAAGAACCATTATATCTCTTCTCCTGTTTGAACAACTTTACGAGAACTTTGAGAGGCAGCCCACCATCAACTTCCACGCGCCACGCCGATGCTTAGCAAAAGCATTTCATAATCGGAGATATTCTTAAACCAAGTGCAATATCTATTTTTGGTAAGATTAACCTCTTCTCCGAGCAGACAGATGCTGGTTAAAGCGTTAACAAGAGTTTACTAGACACAACTGTTCTTGTCCGACCGCTGGAGGCAGTTCTCCACAGAGCCCCACCCAACAGTGAGAGAAATCCCGAGGAGACCCCGCAAAATAATAAATAAATAAAATGGGAATACGTTGTATTAGTTCTTGGTAGGTAGCTACTCATCGGGATTAAATATGAAATTGGCAGCAAATAAAAATGTCTAATTAAAAATAACATAATTATGTTTATTAACAGTCATTTTTATAAATTTACATGTAAAAAAAAAAAAACACAGTTAGCCTATTTATTTGTCGATAGAATACACACACACACATTCGTATGCCATATACACGCATACTATACGCTAAGCTGTAACCACATGCAAACAGTCCAACTATATATTCTATAGAAATGCTATATACACACACTCACAGAGAGATAGCCTACATAGCCTACTTTTTATGTTATTTGGCATAATCTTAAATTCAACAAAATTTAAATTATGTAAGAAATTTTTAACTCAACCAAACTAATAATATGTAAGAAATTTCACATGATTTAGGCTACAATTAGTACATCATGATCATTATATACAACACTTGAAATGTATTAATATTAAATCTGCAAATAACATAAACACATTACTTAAATGACTAATTTCATGTTTATATTTTCATTAACAAATTATTAGCCTACTTTGATGACTTTATAAAAAAAAAAACTGTAAAAATGATTTTGTCCTCAGTAACCCATGCTACCTACTTTGTTTTCAACGTCAGAGAAGATGTTCCAGTTAGATAGTTCCTACAAGTCGGATAACTGTATTTGCATGTACCTCAGATACTTACATTTTAGCATTCAGGTCAAATATCATGCTCTACAGAAATTTCAGGTTATGTAGTTGTAACCAATTCCTATTCAGCTGATGTATGAATAATACTACAAATATTGCCAATGTTTATGGATGAAGAGCCTGCCTCTTTCTTTGAATCAGATAGTGTCTCTGTGGGGACTGTTAGGTTTTGATCTATTGTGGGTGTGAGAAACCATAGACAATAACATGGACATTTATTATAGGCTAGCTACATTTATGTTTTGTTTAGTATTTGAGATTTACAGCCACATTGACGTTTTATCACCACAACACAGGAAATTGCCTGAAGATTTCGAATTTAAAACAACTAAAGAGCCATAATCCTTTCAAATGCTTTGCTGTTAATAATTGCTTATTTACTTAGCTCAATAGCCAATGCAAAAGACGGTCAATTTTCATAACGCTATAGGGAGGGAAAAAAAGATGAACCAGTTTTTCGATTCCCACAGCACTGATAGCGATCAAGTAATAAACTTTATCTGTGCACGTCAATGTCAATACCCTTAAATACACCATTAAAACACTAAAGAGAGATTAGAAAGTCATGAAATCTGAAGAATGTATAGTCAATCAGAATTCAAAAGGTTAAAAGACAAAGCCATTATGGTCCAACCCTCCTCCATGTCAATGGATATGCACTCCTAGATGGATTTTATCAGAAGCAATATATTCACTTGAGCCAATTAAACCCGAGTACAAAGGAGTAAGACAGGTAAGGATGGAAAATCCCAGGTGATGTTCATTTGCATCCGCAATGAGGCAGGAAAGGATTCAGGCAAATGCAGATGCATGTAGTGATAGCTCAGTCAATGCCCTTTCTATTACACTTCAGGCTAAACTGTGGAGAGAGAGGAAAACAGAGGCACCGCTAATTCAACCGCAAGAATCGCAAGTTGGGCAGAAAACAACAGGAACCATCTATTGTAATTAATTGATTCCGGCATATGCACACTGAACTGACCGAGTTCATTCATGCATATTGCTGGCTAAATGGGTTGTGCCTAATAAATAACAAAATTACCCATATAACTAAACTCAGAGCCTTTGAAATGCAATATCACGCTCATATTTGAATTAGCAGGAATACTTACTGCTACTGGCAATAATTCAAATATGAACAAAGTACCAAGCATTAATGACAGTGAAGGAGAAAATACCAGTCTTTCTCATTTAATCTAGTCAAATAAACTGCACAAAAGGCTCCAATTGATTTGGCTTTTTAATTGACTGATTTAAGACTGTCTGCAGAAGCCAGTTAACACTTCTAATTCTTATTCATTTTCTAACTAATGCTAATTGTTTACATAATGTAATGCATAAAAAACTTTTGCTGATAATTTGCTCACCCCCTTGTCATCCAAAATATCCATGTCATTCTTTCTTTAGTCGAAAAGAAATTAAGCTCTCCTGTTCTAGTTTATCAAAACGAAGAATCTTTTTTCGTGTCATTTGGTTCAGTTGACTCTGGAAAAGATTCGTTGCTTTTGATGAATGAGTTCGAATAGGAGAGTCACAAACGTGCATCACAGAACAGAGCAAGGCGACCATTTGAGCTTATAAAACTTAAACTTTGTAAAAAAAAATTTTTAAATGAGCGATCGTTTCGCTTGATAAGACCCTTATTCATCGTCTGGAATCGTTTAAAGCCCTTTGAACAGTTTGCAGTTTGCACTGAAACTGTCTTTTGGACCTTGAACCATTTGGTTCCCATTGAAGTCCATTATATGGAGAAAAATCCTGGAATGTTTTCATCAAAAACCTTAATTTCTTTTCGACTGAAGAAAGAAAGACATGGACATCTTGGATGACAAGGGGGTGAGTAAATTTATCAGCAAAAGATTTTTTAAAAGTGAACTACTCCTTTAAGCAGCATTTGGCAACATTTAAACACCAAAAAGGAAAATAAAGAATACTTACGACTTGCGAGTACGACTCATTTTTCATAAACGATTATTATACAAAGGAAAAAATACACTGCAAATGATAAAAAAAAAGTCAAATAAGAGTCAAAAAAAAGATTTATTGTTGATCATAATAATAACGCTTCACTAACGGCAAAAACCTTCCACCTTAAGCATATACATAGGAGTGAACAGAAAGTAGTAAAAGTAGTTAAGAGCAAAGTCACTCTAATGCTCATGTTTCAGAGAGCCTGAGGAAAAGATGAGAGTTCTGGTTTAATAGATATCTTGAGACATGCTGTCATGTCCAAATACCAAATAGTTGCGAAGCCAGAAAACTTCAAACCATTAATATGTATTAACTCCTCAGAATTTGAAAGGGTCTTTCACATGCACCTGATGTTATTAGTGTCGCATCTTTGTCTCAGTGGTCTAGTAATGAAAAGCTATTGACATCCAATATGACCGAAACAGATGTTGTATTGAGTGATGTGAGAGTGTCCTGGGGAGCGTCTCTTTTCGATACAGATGGGGCTGGGGAAATGGCCCTTTTTTCAGTTCATCTGGGCCAGATCTCTGATAAAGTGGTTTTAAGGGGGACAGCACAATGGTTTCATTATTTGCCAGTGGTTAAAAGCTTCAGGGCCTTCTGCAGATTCTGGACGGCAGTGGCCACATCCTCATATTGCAGTGCACTGCCTGCATATTTACAGTATTTCTGAGCCAGAGTAAAGTCTTCTGGTGTGAGCCGCAAGTCTCCTGTAAAGAGCAAAACAAATTATTAGCGGCATTCTCTAATGATGCATTAAATCTATAAAGTGACAGATTTAATTCATTTATAATTGTACAAAATATTTATATTTCAAATAAATGTGGTTTATATTCAGAGAATCCTGAAAATAATGCATCACTGGACAAACATATGAACAATAATAAAAAGAATGTTCTCGAGAATCAAATCAGCATTATATTTTAAATTGTGATAATATTTCACAATATTACCTGTATTTTTGATTAAATAAATGCATCCTTGGTGAGCATAAGAAAATTATTTATGGTAGTGTTTGAATGGTAGTGTACATTAGCTATCAATTAATAGGGAATATATAAATGATACAAATATAATATGAGAAAGACACAGACACTATTACCAAAGTATTTAAACGTATCCCGGGGGAAAATTCTGGAAAAGCAAAGCACCCATTTCACACATGCATGTCTCTCCAGTGCCAAACAGCACATTAAATTATAGGGTGAGTTGAGGTTGGGCTAGTTTATGAATACTTAACTTCAGGCATTTGAAATATTATAGTCATGGTGCACAAATGCCTTTACCACAATGTAAACTATGCTGGCTCTCAGAAAGACACTCTGAGTGACAGTTTGAGCTGAATCCATAATGTGGGAACAAAATAACGAACTGGGCAGAGAAGACCACCAAAACACTTGAGAGCTTTCAAAACAGTTTAAGGTACAGCAGTTCTGGGAACCTAAAAAAGATCTCTAGATCCGGTCTCCTCTCCAGTATTAATATTTAACCACAATACGTCTTTGTCTCATTCAAAAGCATTGCTTGCACCTCGATTAGTGAAGTACACACAGACTGCGAAGACTAGAACCACACAGCGGTCTCAACTGAGATGCTCGACTTCAGAACATTTCAACAAGTTAAAATACTGGTAATGTTATGACCTTGGTCGACTTTGGATGTAGAGGGGGTAAAATGTGGAAAAGAAGTTTCAATGGTTCATTCTTATGTGATACATTTACAAATATGAATCTACTTATAGACCATTTTGCAAGATGTAAACAACACTGGTCCAGAAGCACTTCCTTTTTCAGTTTTTTAACACTACGCACATAAAAGCTGGGATAAAATACAACCAACAGAAACTATAAAACTGAATCAAAAAGTTAAACAAACATCTTTAAGATGTTTTCTTTACATGTGAAAACAGTTACAAACTGAAACAGGAAGTCTTTCTAGACCAGTGTTGTTTACATCTTGCAAAATGGTCTATATGCTGATCAATCGAAAATAATGCAGAATGCACAATCAAAGATTGTATTAGAATGACTTGAATATTTTTGATCACCAGTAACTACTCTGAAAAACAGGGATTGGATGAGCATGGGTTTAGAAAAGGAATTTATCGTCTGTATGAAGACTCCATGAGCCACAAGAGAACTTTGTATCTGTGTATATAGTTTATATAATATCATATTATTGGCTTAGTATGAAATGTTAAGCCAACAACCAAATCAGATTTAGTGTTGCTATTGTTAACTAAAATTAAAATATTCAGTCATTGAAATAAAAATGTAAAATAATAATTGCCTTGGCAACTAACTGAATTACATAAATTTAAAGGAGACATGATTACACTGACGGTGAAACTGGATTAAAGAAGTAATCCACTTTTCCGGAGATTTCGCTTTGGCAAGCTGTTTCGATCTCCCAAAACGAACACAGTTCATCGGCCTGGTTTTGTTTGAAATTAAATCACATCAGTTCAATCTTCGATTTAGCTTGAAGTACATCGGCGCCTTAATCCCTGGATTCAAAGACCATTTCCAACCCTTGGAGGACAACCCCTAAAACAACACCTCACATTCACAGCCATGTTTTACATGCCCAATTAGTGTCTTATGAGGCACAGACTCCCTTCAAACCAATTAGACAATGTCATGGCCAATCTGTTGTCCCGGAAAGACACTGAAGGTTAGGAGAGGATGAGAAAAGCAATTTGCAGTATGACATTGCAAACTTTTCATATTGAGGTTGTGGACTTTTTCTTTTTTTTTCAATATCTATATATTGTCTTCCTTATTTGTCCCAATCTGGGCACCTGTTATGATATCAGACAGCCTTCAATTATCCAAAACAATATCAAATGAGACTCTGTTGTCAATGTATACATGACTGGTTTGGGCTAGAATAGTAACTTTTGTCTTCTCAAATTTGTGACAAATTGCGTCTTGCACTGCAAATCTTTAATTCTGATCTATTTCTGACCATTGCAACAATAAAAGGCAGTCAGAAATGACCTCAATCATTAGCCAAATTATTTAATTAGCAACACTAGCTTCGGACACAATCAGGATTAATTCTTATAGTGACACAGTGAATGATAGTGAGGGAATGTCATCTTGAGCTTCGTCTGCGGTCATCCCGTTTTGGAAAGCCAAAACCGTGAATCTGCTTTCCACAAAGCATTAATTTATTTAGAAAAGCCACTGCAATGTGTGCTTTTTCCTCTGGCTATTTGAGCAGAAAATGAGATCAATCATGTTGGTGAAATGAGGTCCTATTCTTCCTGTCACGATTATTTGCCGGGTTCGATGAGATTGGATTTCTGTATAGTTGTTGTCTTCACACAAGAAGCTTACCTTCCTGGGTAATGTTTAGAAGCGAAGGATCGACCACTGGCATGGCTCGTGGAACAGGCACTGGTTTGATGGGCTGTGCTGCTCCAAAAGAAAGGAAAAAAGTCAATTTAATCATCAAGATAAATGCACGCAATCATGGCTGATTGAATGTTGAAAAACTGTAATGGACGCATTAACAAGTCCACCACTGTAATTGATTCAGAGTTAAATAGGCTTAGCTATGGCTGAGCATAATCTATCCTTAAGTCAAAAAATAACAAATGCTACATTTTATATGAAACCACATTCAATTTGGTTTCATCTAAAGAGTCTTAGAGCTGACAAGGAGTCAAACACACGAGCAAGGAAATGAGTACATGTAATGTATGATCACATTAAGTGGCTGCATGTGGGGTGCCATGTTGCAGATTAGTTGCAATTTCCGTGTTTGGAAGCTGAGGTACTAATCACATAGGACAGCAGCTACCAAGGGAAACATGCCCTTCATGGGGACCCTCAGCCTACCTTTATGCTGTTTAAAAGGAAAACAGGAAACCAGAATGGGAAATATAAATACAAATACACTACAGCTCTGTCCAAGCACTCTGAGAAATACTAATTAACCTGTATGTTTGAGTCACGGGATTAGAGTTATTGAATGACAATTGGTGTTAGAGTGATTCATTCTGACAACATTTGCTGCTTTGCTCACACAAATAGAGGAAATACTCAAATATTTGAAAGTTAAAAAGTTTGAAGGTTTGGGGTTGACAACATTTACCATGGCTGCATTTATTTGATCAAAAATAGAGTAAAAAATTTCATTGTAAAATATATTTCAACTTAGAAACCATGTTCTATTTTTATATATTTTTAAAAATATAATTTATTCCTGTGACAACTTTAAGCATCATAACTCATCTTTAAGTGTCACATGATCCTTCAGAAATAATTATGATAAGTTAATTTGGTGCTCACGAAACACTTTTTTATCAAAGTTGAAAACCGTTTTTGTGGCAACCATATTTTCTTTTCCCAGAAATTTTGGATGAATAGAAAGTTTAATTCATTTGAAAGAAAAATGTTTTTACTGTCACTTTTGATCAATTGAATGCATCCACTCTGAATAAGAGAATATATTTTGAGCAGTCGTATATATTGGTAAGTGGCAGATGGTTGTAAAGTAATAATTCCACTAAAGCTCAGGCTTACCTTCTGGATGGGGAATATCTGCAGGTGTATTGGCTGGGGCGTGAGACCCAGGAGGTATCTGAATATTACTGAAATTGGATGCTGGGGGTTGGTTTGATGGATGGCCGTGGAAAGAAGGCTGGGATTGGGGTGGATCGTAAGGGGCTTGTGAAGGACCACCACCCTCGGCGCCAAACTCATCATCTAAAGGAAGGAGAAAAAACAAGCACATATGTTCATGCATTGCACTGTCAAAATTAAGCTTGTTGTGAAAGTGCCCAGAAAGTTTGACTTTTTTTTAAAAAAAGAGCCATTGTTCTGTGAGTACTGATAAAACTAATGCCTTCCTAGAGTCATTTTTCCACAACTAATGGAGCCCGGAACAGTCTGCTGCCAGTACCAATCAGGCTTTTCTGTTTTCTCACATTATCCCATTGAGTGTTGAAAATATGCCCGTGTTTTCTTGCATAATTTTATCATGAATACAAATCATGGAACAAATGACTCTCATTGCCAGTCAAGCCTTTGATGAAGTGGCTTCAATCTGAAAGTACCAACACAATTTACTGTAAGTAAGGTGATGCTTGGCAGAAGAGTGAAACAAACACTGCATAAAAATGTGAAATTTGGACCTGTGGAATTTCATCAGCCTAATCTTTTACACAAGTGACCATTTAATGCGATCTGATTTGAGTTACACACTTTTTCCCCCCATCAAAACCCTGGAATAAGTTGATGAGAGCAGTCATGACACAAAACCAATTCAATCAACTGCGAGTTGAACCCTAAGACACCCCAAAATGAGTGATGAATATAAATATATAGAACAAGAAAAGAAGCAAGATATTTCAACAAACTGTGGCAGTGTTCTTCCATTTGAAATTTAACATCAATCCCCAGAATCATAATGTTTCTAAAAGCCCCTGGGCAGATTCAATTTTGCAAAAATATTATATTACAGTAAAACACAGTTTAGAGGTTAGCGCCATATATATTTGCCTGCATCAGCAACATTTAATAACAAGGTAAAATTTCAAATCTAACATTTCATCACTAGGAACAAGTAAATAAAGCATATGAAAAACACATGTCCAAATTTGGTTGATTTAAACATGCTGTTTTGACGACTTTCCTTTGCCCAGACATGTGTCAGGGGGTTTATTTTCATAATCGGCAGAGAAATAATAAGGGTGGGGCAAGTCAAATAAACATTATGCTCTTATGAAAACAAGGCCTTCACATGGTTTCTGTGCAGTGGGACTTCATTAGCCACAGATTAGGGGGATTCCTGGTCAATCTTGGAGAAAAGTGGTGTTCTCCGAGCGATGCTGCAGGTGGATGAGGAATTGTGAATAAGGCCATAAGCTGGCAGACTAGGACCACGAAAGTCTATACTCAAGATAGCTTTGTACTGCTATAGTGAAAAGAGAGGTTGTGATTACTGAATGATAGCAGCACAAAAAGCCATCCCTTCAGTTCTTTAGAGCCATAATCCACAGAAAAGGGCTGGATGAAGAGCCGAGCTTTGCATAAACAAGCTGTGGCTCTGGAGAGTATTCTGAACACCTGAATATATATCATGCTTTTCCTAAGAGCAATGAAGGGAATAAATCCCACGTAGAACTAAACTTCACAGAACATAGAAATTAATGCTCATTTTGTCTATGTGAGTAACAGTGTTGTAGTCGAGACCACCTCACTCGAGTCCGAGTCTAGACCGAGACCAGAGAGAGTCGAGTCCGAGTCAAGACCGAGTCCATAGAGAGTCGAGTCCGAGACCAGAGACGGTCGAGTCCAAGTCGAGACCAGTGAGGGTTGATTACCTAATTTACTTTTATTTACTTAGAGAAATCCTTTTTTTTTTTTTTACTGAATTTACTTAGAGTTTAAAAAATATGATCAGTTTAGGGTAAAAAGGCCACATAGTAGGTGGTGTTAAAAGCAATTTTATTACAATTTGTCATGCGCAGTTTCGCACTAGGAAAATCACCAATCACTTGGCATGTCAATCAATTTAAAGAAATATTTTATTAACATACATTAATAATCATGAAAAATATTTTGAATTGAACACGAGTGGACTCGGGAATAAGTCCGAGTCCTAAAAAAAAAAATGTTTGAGTACGAGTCAATTCCGAGTCCATGACAAGACCAAGACCATTAAAATATGGTCTCGAGACCGAGTCCGAGTACTACACCACTGGTGAGTAATCTACATATAATTCAACTAAGCACCGGCACTTCTCTAAACAGATCAATTGCGCTCTTACAAATCAGCACGAAAAGAAAAGGCTGTTTAAAACAAAAAAGAAAGGCTGTAACCAATGACAAAAAATGATACAGTAAATAAATAAGCAGATTTATTTTGTGAGTAGTTGTTGCTGGATCAATGTGCATAAAACCTACCTTTCACTACCCAGTGCATAACAAAAAAGAGCTGTTAAACTTGTTTGTTTTCATGATAAACAATTTTCGATTATCATGAAAACAAATCTCAGATGATTAGGTACAAATGTGTATTTAGACCAAAGGTTCATTGTGTGCAGGAGTTGTCCTTTAATTTCTAAACTCTATTAAAGGTCTCACTAATGAAAAGACTGCAAACTCCGAAAGGCCTTTGTTTTTAAGCAGTAAGGTGATGGAGGGGGAAACAACATTGGCTCTAGCACACTACGGATTTGTAAAAGTCAACATGAGGCTTAAGAGAAGCTCTCTCTGCCAATATGACTCTTTATTTATTATTGATCTGCGCTGATAGCCGAATTATGAAATATTTCAAAGGGTGTGCTCGACTGAACTCGACTGCAGCTGGCCAAAAATTGTGACCTACATTACATTTAAAAGAAAAATGTATTCTGTGCTAATTAGTGGCAGGGAGGGAATGGATAAATTGTGAACAGATGGAATTGTTTTAACATGAGAGAGAAGTCATTTGTCGAATTGTAACATGCATGCAACATTGCAATGGGAGGAGACGCTGTCATAATAAAAACTAGCAGCAATCAAAACAGTTATGGGTGATTTCGTTCAAAAGGGGGTTCATTATGAGGAATAATTAAATTTGTGGCATGTCCAAATCATGTTTTGCAATCAGTCATGCTACATAAAGTTAAAATGTTATCCATAATCATACAGTACAAGTATACATATGGTCATGCCTGTTGCATTTGTCTCAATTTAGTCCAACCTTGGTTATATAATCTATGTAATGCAAAACTATTTAAATAGAGGAATCCACAGATAACTACCTGAAAACTACAAAAGAGACATTTAGACAATGATTTCAGCATGTTGTTCACTGACTTTTTAAACGTCTAATTTTTTCCAAGCTGTACTTGTCCTGACACTGGAGCACATTTCTGTTTGACCTTAATTTCTCAACTGGGCTACAGTAAAGAGACCTTTACTTTCCATGGAGTCATGGCACGGGTGCAAAGCCTACTCCAGGAAACGAACAGCTACTGGTGTAAACACTGTAGATGTGTCTTAGGAATAGTATACTAATTGAGTAAGTTGTTACAGATCAGTTTTCTTTCCTTCAAATAAGCCTTTTTCCCATGCCCCAGGGCGTGCTTGCTGTGCATATATTCCCGTAAGTTGGAAAGCCAAACTCGGCCAGAAGACAATACCACTAGTATGGCTCTTAAAGGAATATTCCACATTCAAACACAAGTTAAGTTCAAGCAGCTGTTGTGGCATAATTTTGATAACCACATTTTTTTTTATTTTTTTTTACTCTGCCTTCCTTTTCCTTTTTTAAACACTTTAGCTTTAATGCATAATAAAAGAATTTGTAATTGTATAGTCTCATGGAATAATGGCAACCATTATAATATTTATCTATTCATTGTTAAAGGAGAACTCTGGTCAATTTTAACATTGAGCTCATTTTTTGTACATTTGGAGTGCTGTCAGTAAAGACAAAAACGACAAAAAAGCAGGTTTAGAACATGCCCCAAATATATAATTTGTATACTTTGTAATGCACAACTTTATCTCTCCCTATTTGTTCAAAGTATATATATGTACTGTTCTAAAAAAACAACAGCAAATGTAAAGTTCTTCATCATCACTTTTATTCTGTAATTATTTCTTGCTGAATATAAATAAAGAATTAAAAAAAATAAAAAATAAAAAAAAAAAAGAACATGCCCCATTGAAGTCAACAGGGTGCGAATTTTAAAAAGGCGATAACACGGTGTAGGCAACACCGATTTTTGTCGTTTTTTTTCTGTACTGATGGCACATTCTCCCTTTAACAGTAAAACTGAACAAATTAAATGTTAATATAAAATGTTAAAACATTTACCCCATGTAATCAGGAAAAAAAAAGCAATTTTCTTTGCTAGTGGAAATAACACATTTTTTTCCTGTATAATAGAAAATTTCAGGCTGCTTTCATGATATGTTGAAATGCACCATATTTTTTGATGTTAGAGCGACCGCAACCAACTGTAACTTCAAGGCTTCTGGTGTCATCCGCTTCCTGATATTTAAACTATAGAAAAACAGTCTGTCATACTGCTTGACATTGCAAACTGTTATTTGTTATCATATTTTAATGTATTATCATAATCATGAAAACAATGGTTTGTAGCACAAATATTTTAACTGCTTCTTGCACTTTATAATTCTTCTAGTTGTTTACCTATCGAAGCAATATGAATAGGAATTCTTGCACATTCACAGAAAACAGTTCACTTCTGCTATGAAAAATAAGGTGGATAAGATGAATGCGAAAGTGTTAGTTGTCATTCTGGGGTCCCATATGCACAGGAAGAACATGATTAATTGGTGAGAACAACAGAAAACGAAGTTTATCAGCTGACCCAATGCAGGTCTGACCTCAAACAAGGTCTGGTGTTTGTTACACAGCACATAAACACATCTTGGAATTCGTATTGTTATAATAGGTTTTATCGTGGACCTCCTTGGAAAAGGAAATTTGACGGACACATGGAACGAGACAAATACTGTGATAAGGTGCTTAAACTCCGTAAGGCAAAAAGCATGCTATCACGTAACATTTTTGTTTTGGCAATGCTGCACATCATTGGGAATAACCAAACATGAGGTCACCACTTCACAAGAGGGGCCCAGCTGCTAGGTGTAAAGCTAAATAAATACAATTTAAATATCATTATTTATAACATGAAGAAAACATTTGTTACATGAGCTTTAACAACAGTTAAAAATAAGCAGAATGAAAAAAAAAAAACACTGTTCAGATACAGACATTATAAGAGTATGGCACATACTACAGAAACATATGGTGCATGCGTACGTCCCAACGGTTCAGTCTACAGATGACTTCATCTCTGACATGAGCAGGTCAGGTCAAAAGCAGCACGCCCAGCAGATGTGGAGAGAAAAGTGATCTAACTAAACCCCACCGCCAAGCACTACTTTGACCTGCACTTGAAGGAGAACAATTCTTTTCAACAACCTTCTTAAATACATGATCATGCAGTCAAACGTTCACATCTTTCACATCATCACAAGACACGCTTTTACCATGCAACAATTTAGTTGGTGGCAATATTAAACTAAGAGGTTCAAAATTTAGCCTAACTGCAAAAGGTGTTCACAAATATCTGGACTCATGATACATAAATTTGCATATTCTACTTCATAAATATGCTATATTCCAGGCCTATTCAACTTGAATTCCTGCTTAAAAGGTTCAGTGACTCTCTTGAGATTGCTAGTTTTTTTTTTTGTTTCACTCTATTTCTCCGAAACTTCTTTCCTTGATGGGAAAATGTGTCACTGCATGCACTCTGTGGAGAGCGTATGTGTCATCCGTCAATAATTCATTTTTAAAACCAGTCTTATGGTCATCCAATCATCCAAACTGAAAAATTACAATGTGAAAAGGCACTAGTATCAGTCTGATTTATTATCTTTATGAAAAAATTATGCATTTTTCTGAATTAAGGTTAGGTAAAAATCTTTCTCCTAAAATAATAAAAAATGTTTTTTTGTTTTTTCCACTTTTTTTTTTTTAAATGAACAAATATATAATAACATAACTATGCTCTACTGATTTCATTCACAAAATATTCTAGCTCGGGCCTGCCCCAATGAATGTTTCATTTGGCCCACTTCTTGATGAAGTTTAATAACCCTGCTATATGCTATTGGCACGGCCATGGTTTTCGTCTGGTGATCATTTATTTAAATAAAGTTTCAAGAGGAAATGGGTTTGGTATTGCTATTGTGTAAACACTTTATTTAGGAGGATGAAATGACCTTTTCCTCTCCAAATGTCCAAATCTTTTGCTTGTGTAACTCAAAACAAAATTAATGAATTAAGCATTCCAATTTTTTATAGCAAAACATAAGCAATTAACCATTAAGCAATCTATCCGTGTTCGTTGAATCGATTACATTACTCTAACATCCTTTTTTGTTGAATGTAATGTCAAACACTGGCTACAGGCAATCCAAAACTACATATGCTGCACGAGAAGCACAGTTATGCTGAATGGTAATACATTCATTCTATTCTGTCAGAAAAATAGAAATAGAAATTGAGACATTAAAGGGATAGTTCACTTTGAAATAAATTTTTGGTTACCTCAAGGTCATCCAAGATGTAGGTGTCTGTTTCTGCAGTAGTTTCAGTTTTGAAATTTTTAGGTCAAACCATTCTTGTCAGTCAGTCATATAATGCAGGTCTATGGTCACCACCTCAAAGAGCGTGCACAGAGAAAAGTACAAGAGGTAAAAAATATATAATACTGTTCGTTTTCGCACACAAACCGCTCGTTTCGTGTCTCAGGCCATCAATGCGTACTTACATTTACGAGTCATTAAATCATGTTTAATTTGGACTTCTCTGTGCACGCTCTTTGAGGTGGTGACCATAAACCTGTATTATATGACTGACAAACAAGAACGGTTTGTCCTAAAAATATCAAAATTGAAACTACTATGGAAAGAAAGACACCTACATCTTGGTTGCCCTTGAGGTTAGCTAAAACATACCAAAAATGAATTTCAAAGTGAACCATCCCTTTAATTGCAGCCACCACAGTGCAAATTCCTATTACAGTTTGTCATTATTTTTTCCAGTCCTCCTATAAACCCATTCAGGTACTTCTGACATCAAACTACTTCAGTTAAGAAGGTGATTAAACTTCAGACAACACCTATTTAGTAATCATAACAAAATTGAAAGTACTTTCTCTCTCTGGCAAGCTGTAATCTGTTTGGCTGGCTTAACTAATCCCTTGTTTTAAATCTGTCTGGAAACAACATGTTTTGTTTACAAGTACTGTATTGCACTTGTTCTAATACACTTTTAAAGACAAATTTAAACTCTGACTCGGTCCGAATTCACTCTGTAACTAACTTGATGTGATGCTTCAGCCCTTTCCTTCCTAATGACCATCCTTAACTGTAAAATAGTTAGGCTACTCAACAGTGAATAATTTTCACACTATTAAAAGGGGTGGGAACCCTGATCTCCTGATTGTTAAAATAATCACTACATAAATAGCAGCCTGTGCTGACTCGCAGGAGGAGGCTCACTGGGCGAGCCAGTCATCTCCTGTGTTCTTCACAACTTTGATAAGGCACACAATGTGCTAACATTTACTGACTCAGAAACAACACATGGAGAAAGCCCCTCTGCAATCCTGAAGGAAAGCCCCCTGGCTGGTGTGTATTTTGTTAATGGGAGTCACAGGATCATTCTGGGGGAGCAGATATAATATCAGCACCTACCATATGCTTCCCCCTCCATTCCAATAGGACCGGGCTGCGGAGTCTCGCCATTCTTCAGGCAGTTGTGGATGTAGGCTGCCTTCCACTTGGCATACTTCCTGTGTTGGATGTTCTGGAAAGTAGTGGAAAAGGGGAGAGTCAATCACTGAATCATTAAGATAAGATATGCGCAATTAATGAAAAAAGGAGCAGATCAGATTTGTTAGGATTTTGGCTGGATATGACATGGATATCACTTGACTGATGAATGATTCACTCAAGACTACGATTACGGTACATTCACACATGAATGTGAGTTTAATTACTGGCATGTTCTGCATTGTTGTCAAATAAAGCAATAAGACATGAGAAGCTGTGTATTAAAAGGGATCTGATGTCAGTTAAGGGCTGCAAAGGAAAAATTCCTTGAATGGCTTACGCAATATGTTAAAGACACCCAATATTTATTACAATCAGCGGTTTTCATACTTTTTGATGTCAAGTACCACCAAATATAATGACACTCCCTTGTAAAGTCAAGTCACTTTTATTTATACAGTGCTTTATACAATACAGATTGTATCAAAGAAACTTTACTGTGATATAACAGAATCAGTAATGCAAATAGAATTCAATACTGCTGTAAATTAGCTCTAAAAAAGACAGTGTCATTATTCAGCTGAAGTCAGTTCAGTGTTGATTCAGTTCATTTTATAAAGTAAAATCTGCTATAAAGTGGTTTTGTTCTCATCCAATAGTGTCAGTACAGTTCAATCAACAATATTACTGAATTATAAGTACGGGGCCCCTTTTCTTAGAACATAAAGTAAATGTACTTTATCATGTAGAGTACCTGTCAAAATCATGTAAAGTACCTGTCAAAAGTTGTTTTTTTTTGTCTCTTGTGCTCTTTATTAACTGTAATTCTGTGAAATAATTTAAAAATGTAATTTATTCCTCTGATGACAACTATGAATGAATTTTCAGCATCATTACTCATTACTTTCAGAAATCATTCTAACATGCTGATTTGGTGCTAAAAAAAAAAACATTTAGGCTTATCAATAGTAATGTATCGGTCACAGCACATTAAAAAGCAGCCAAATGGTATTTATTGTTTGAATTTCATAATAAAAGGGACAGAATTTGAAATCTGAGACTTTGTTTCATTTCAAAAGTAACAAAGCCTATTGTGATTTATTTGATGGGTTGTGCTCTACAATGTTCTGTTCATTCATCAACTGATAACAGCAAGATTTTGGGATTCTTGGGATTTTGATTAATCATTTAAAATTGATAGAAATCTATCATTTTTACCTAGTCTTCATAACAGCTATTTTGTTAACTTTACACAAGGACCAATGAGAAAAACTAATGCAATACATTTAGCATATTATTTAAGACCTGTACTTATTACATTTGCACAGTAATTATATATATTTTTATTTCTTTTAGGTCTAATGATTTGAGTGTATCTGATTTATTTTCATCCCTCTGAAGTGTGCTGAAACCCATAATTACACCACCAACTCACATCCATTAAAAGGGTTTTGCAGACTCCTGAAGCCCTTTTCACATCTCAACCTCTACTTTTACATACATTAGTACCGAGTCCTGTTAAGTCTAGCACTAAAAAGTTCCCTTTCCTCAAGTAATTTAATATGGCACAACTCCTTGTGGCATTGTCAGAGAGAAACAGCACAGTAATGGAGGGCGATTCTGAGAGCTCATTGTTGAAACAGTCAGTCCAATGAGCTCTCTACAGTAGGAAAATGTCTGGCCCTTAGGGAGAGAAGAACATTCAATGAAACATTGTCCATCTTCGGACACAGGTCACTTCCCCTCTGTATAAAAGAGACATCTGCGGCCATGGCGACCAGTAGGGATGGTCTAATAGGCACACTGGAAATACACAGATTCAGCTGGTGGATTAGCAACACTTTCCGGGCACAAATTTGCCAAGAACTGGCCTCTCAAAACCTCTGTGTACATTGAGACTGGTGAGGCGTTGTCAGTCCTTGGGCTCACTTTTACAGTTTCCCATTAATTTCCACGTTTTCATAGCAGTTTTCAGATTTGAACACGAGAACATGGCTCTAATGACGTATTTGATTCCATTAGACGTTTTCACGTTCCACTAAATTAGGCGAGGTTGTGTCTGTGCCATCAGAAACAGGGGGACTGTGTCAAGAAACACATCTCAGGACCATATTTATGTCCCTTCAACACAAAACTCTGTCTTATTAGCCTTGCCGTCAAAATATAGACCACTCCGTTGCAGGGGCGTAGCCAGGACATTATTTCTGGGGGGGCCAGCTTGTGTCAGTCTTTTATTTGGGGTGGCACTTGATTGTTAAAAACTACTATTACTAAAACTCACACGCGGCTCGCCAGGCCATAAACAATGGATTGAACTCCCTTATGACACTAATAATGTCTAATTGATAAATGTGCGAGTGCAATGTGTCATCATTATGTGAGGGGTTAGGGACCTTAACATGACACAGGGATGTTTTTAGTGCAAATGACAGAAAGACACAAAATGAATTGTCATATTAGGCGATAATTTATTTAGGTAAACCATTGCATTTTAAGTGCAACATCCAATTTATTTGTGATAATACAACAAGTTACAACGATTGCACAAATCATGACTAGATCATAACACTTGAGTCATTAGTTAGCTCCAATGATCTTCACTTTATAATACGGATCCAAATAATTAGTAATTCCCACAGAAGTATCTAGTAACACTTTCATCTATGAGCTAGTACTTACTAATTATTTGGATCTGTATTATAAAGTGAAGATCATTGGAACTAACTAGTAATGACTCAAGTGTTACTACATGATCTAGTCATGATTTGTGCAACCATTTGAGATTTTTGGTGAACTTTAGTATACTTTTAGAAAATGTCTTTAGTAACACTTGAGTCATTACTAGTTAGTTCCAATGATCTTCACTTTATAATACGAATCCAAATAATTAGTAATTCCCACAGAACTATCTAGTAACACTTTCATCTGTGAGCTATTACTTACTAATTCGTTAATAAGAGTTTATTTTAGTTAATAGTAGTTACTAGATTGTTAATAAACTTTTTCAGTAGTTCTCTGGGAAGTATTAAAAAAATAGAAGTTATTGATTACTTAATAGTGAAGTACCACTTTCATCTGTGCGCTTTTACTAGTTTGTTAATCAGAGTTTCTTGTTAGTTAATAATAGTTACTAGATTGTTAATATTGTGTTACTCATTGGTTCTTGTGTAGTTATTCATTAACGAAGGAACCGTATTCTAATGTGTTACCCTGAAAAGTTCTGTTCGCTTTGTGTCTGCTGTAACAACTCTTAGAAGAAATGGTTCAATATAGAACCTTAAAAGGTTCTAAAGCGCTACGTATTTGGAACCCCGAAACGCATTCGAGACGGATTTGAATCCGATCACTCAAACCACTTCAGAAGGTGGTCTGGGCCGCATTCCAGACGAAACTGGACAAGTGTAAATGCATCTTGTTCTTGAAACCACATATGTAAATGGTAATACTCCCAAAAATGCTAAAAGAAAGAAACGCGTGAGAGCGTGTTACAGGCTACATGTCTATTTTAGTCAGAAATGACGACGCTATACTGCGACGCGCATCATCACCTCAGATGAGCGGCTGAACGCAAGCCAACGCGCCGCAATCTATCGCAAATCAAAGTGAAAGTAAGTCGCAGACGATTAACACTACCATCTTCATTAAAAGTAAAGAAACGAAATGATCTTACCAGTTCTGTTGCCGCTCTCTCTTATCACCGTCTTTGCTGATTTTGAAATTAGCCGATGATCAATAAAATGCAGCTGTTGCTTTCGGTGACGTGCACTTCATTAAATCTGTAGCCTATATAACGCGGGAATTGAAGATCGGATTTATATCCATTTTGCAAAAACAAATTTATGTGACCAGGTGTAAATGGAATCGTTTTGATAAATCAGATAGCTATCCGATCTGAGAAAACACATGAAGTGGCCAGGTGTAAACAGCCCAAGCGCTGTCAGAATGCAGGCACGTTATGTCTCGCACTGTTGATGGGGGCGAGACCCAACAAGTGACAAATCAATGACTTGATTAAAAAATGCATACATTTCAGCTTCCTTTTTAGACCGTTACTGGAGTTTTTATTTTTATTTTTTATTATTATTAAATTTATTTTCCCGTGAGGTTGGGAGGGGGGGCCGGCAGGGGGGCCGAGCCTTGACCAATGGTGGCCGTGGCCCCCCCTGGCCACCATGTAGCTCCGCCCCTGCTCCGTTGACAATGTAGGGGACGAAAAGACTCAGTGACTCACCTCTTCAGATAATTCGCCAAAGACACTCAACACATCAAACAGAAGACTTGAGGTGTAGAAGGACTTGATCATATTCCTGTGATCAAAACAAAAATTAAACTTAACATAGCAATGCAGTCATTTAGTACTTCTTTACACTAAAATTAAGCCAGTTGTATGTCTCATAAAACAAAGAACATCTGCATATAACACACACTATCGTTCAAAAGTTTGTGGTCGGTAAGGTTCTGTAAATTGCTCAATTTTTACATTTTAAAATAATGATTTTCTATTTGAATATGTTTAAAAATGCAAATTAATGTGATGGCAAAGCTGAATTTACAGCAAACATTACTCTACAATTATCAATTAGCCAAAAAAAATTGTTTAAAATTGACTTGCTACACAGCAATAATGTATTTAGGTCAATAACAATCTCTATTCATTTGGATAAGACATATTCAGACTTAAGTTAGCAAAGGGATGCTTTTGAAAAACACATTAGTCATATCAAAATAGAAAGAAAAAAAAAACTAAAGAGACAACTACTTGTAATCCTGACAAATTACTTTTCTCTTTACAAATGTGGATTTATTTTTTCACACATGGCAACAACCTGATGTTACCAAAAGTTTAATTAGGTGTTTCTAATCATCATCCTTGGTAATTCTGCTGTAGTCAAACATGCTGATGAACATGTCAAAACTTTCAAGAATAAGGAAGCATGAGATGTTGGACAATCCTATTCATTCACACAGAATGTGTTTTTCTATTCCAATGCACTCCTTTCCATTCTTTTTCCATGTAAATGAGCTTGATGAACGTGTATAACCATTGCACTCGCATCTTGCATCTTTTGCAGGGTCTCGCACAAGACACGTTCTTCTTAAAACATGACGCTCGAGTTTAACTTTTAAAAAACGGTGTCTCAAGACCTTGGACTTTTTCCCCCATTCCACCGCCCGTGTCTTACGCTTTTTAAAGCAAAAATGTGTTGAGGAAAAACCTCATTCCCTCTTTAGAATAAAACTTTTAGGGTTAAGATTCTACATTCATGTTCAAGAAAACTTAAAGGAACTTGCTGACAATACCAGCATTGTTTTTCCAGAATGAGGATAAATGTCGTGCACTTTTATTAGTAATACCATAAAGTACACAATGATTCACCTTTTGCACTGTTTGAACAAACCCTTAGTATGTGAATACATCCTGAAGAGTGGCCTCTGGACAGGGAGTGCACGCAGGTCTGACAGCTTCCTATGGTAAGACTGATCTCCACTCTAAACCTCATCAGCAGGAAAAGGGAAAAGAACGTAAGGGCAAATGTGGCACGAAATGCTAAAGTTGATCCATTTCGGAATGTATTTCAAGACCTTACGAGGGAATGTTGTGTCAACATAAGACTTTGTTAGCAATCCACATAGAGGTTCTTACGTCTACAACAACATCCTTCCAGAAGTCTATTTCTCTGAGATTTGATTACTTCTAGGAAGTGGTGGACAAAGTACACATCATGCACTTTGATTAAAATATCACTCTAGTTAAAGTATTAAGTACTCCCTTTTCAACTTTACTTAAAATTACTTTAAAAAACAAATATTTTTACAATAATCCTAAAATTTGGCATGAACGAAATGACCTCCCATTCTTGGCTCATTTTGAGTCGGGACTAGTGAATTCAGTGAATTGCTAACTGGAGACTCGCTCAGAACAGATAATTTGAATCAGTGAGTTGTTGACTCGAGAACAGCTGCAATCGGATCATTCCGATTCCCGAATGAATCTTCTTGGAGCATGTGATGATTTCTTCAGTTCAAAATAACGATGAATGTCATGTTTTTAGGAAATGCAGTGGAGTAAAAAGAACCATATTATGCTTTAGAATATAGTGGAGTAAAAGCAAAAATTTCTCAAAATCAAAATAAATTTGTGACTGTCCAGAAGTGTCCACTATTTTGGTTTATCTAGCCACAACAAACCAAACAATCACTTAAAATAGCTTGGCCAGTGCCAGTCCATATGACCTGAGGCCTGAGTCACTGCCAGGTATTCAGCTCTTGGACCCTTTACCAGCACTGCACTGCCTATGACGTCACAGTCCACAACAGCTTCATTATACTGCTGTGACCTGTAACCCAACACCTGGGTAATCCATGCAGTCTCACTCCCAGGCAACCACCCTGTACAGAGCCAGCTTTGTTGCTAATTTTAGCCTGCTACTCACTTTCTGTAAGAGCAATAGTGACAGTGGGATTATTTTGTGTCACGGTTCGGTGAAAGGAAACTGTAATTAAGGCATGTGCATTTAAACAGGGGGAAAAAAAACTGTCTAAATATTCTGGGGATGTAAAATGCCAACTGATCCAACCTGGAGCTCGACTTACTTGTGGAAACGTCCTGATCGATCTTCACTGTCTGCATAGAGGAACATTTTTATAGCGTAATTCTCAACATGGGCATTGCCAACTATTTCCTGCGAGATGGATTCGTTGTCGCTGAGCTCCTTCTTCATCTGAAACAAAAAGAACCACTCAGGAGTTAGTTTTCCAGGTGCAGCACTCATATAACCTAAAGTGGCATGCAAATGTGGTCATATTAGCATGTTTTAGCATGGACAGTACTGTAAAGAGTGTTTACTGCACCATTTATGACAGATTCTAAATGATTACCCTCTAAAGCCCTGGTTTCCAAATAGCATGACTCAATCATTCCTGAGAAGCTTCAGCCACTTTGATTCAACTCCAGAAGCCTAGTGTAATTTATATTTTGTTGCTAAAGAGAGAGAACTCTGGAGAGTTGCCCACGTGCAATTAATCGACTCATTCACCCAGCTATTATTATTATGATCAGCGACAGCAGGCGAATGAGTTTTTAGCCTCATAATTCACAGAAAACTGTTAAAATGTAACAGACAATAACTCTGCATGGACTAATGTAGGCCTGTGACCATCCTCACTTCTAATAATAAAAATCCAAAAATATCCATTTGTTTTCCCGGCCTGAGTTTTCAACAAGACTTCATGTCTTCAAGTCTCCATGGGCATCGTCCTTCTCTATGTTGGTTCATTGACAATAAATGTGCTGTAGCTTCATTTAAAATAAATTGTACACTATGATTACATAAATAGAATAAATGTTTGAGGTGGTCCTGCATTAAAAATGAAACTTCATTGCAAAATCAAATGGAATTGCTGGTTTCAGCACATTTTCAGCCTTAATCCTGATCTCAGCAAACTATGCAACACATAGACGCCTGCGACCCGGTCTTTTACTTAGAGGTTTGGAATGGCCAGCACCCAAACGCCAAAGCTTCAGCCAGTCAGGCTCTGCCTTCCTCTCTGTGATGTTACAGTCTGCTAGAGAGCGTCAGGTTTCCTTGTAAAATCAGTAAAGCAAATACGACTGGTTACATTTCAACAGGTGGAACCTGGGCGCCTGAATGGACTCACTGTTCACATTTTAATGAAATTTTTACCTATTCCGTGAAAAGGCAGCAGTGAAGGCACAGTACATCACTTGTACTGTATCATAGAAGAATATAAAAACATAAGTCGGAAGGAAGCGTGCAAAAGCGGTACAGAGAGAGAGAAAGTGAGATTGGATGCTTTTCTGCACACTAAATCAAAGCCTTGAAACTAGATCTTGTCTATGCACACCAATTCCATGGGGTTCACTCAAAATCCCCTTAGAAAAAAAAGGAACACTGGAGTCATTTTAACAGTTACTAAAAGGAAGCTTGTTCTGTTAAGAAAAAAGGAGAAGGTTCTATGTGTTTTTTGGCCAAGAGACTTGAGCAAGATATAGGTGAAGTGAACCTTATCACACGCACTCTGCTTATCCGTGCCAGTCGGGAAAAGCTATAAATCCTACATCACGAATGAAAAAAAAAATGCTGACATACGAGTAATTTAAATAAGTGGTAATGGACTAGACAAAACACATTGGTCAGCATAAATCATGTTTACATCCGTTACAAATTTACCCATATTTACTGTTGTCTGGGTCATGTTTTCTTTTACCTTAGTTCCCCGTTTTTTGGGGGGTTTTTTCAAGGGTGAGGGCATATTACAACACACTGGAAAAAATGCCCCTCCAAAAATAAGCAAAAAAAAATTAATACAAGATATTTTTGCTTGTAATAAGCAAAAAAATCTGCCAATGGAACAAGTGAAAATTCTCTTGGTAAGATTTCTTGAAATAAGACATTATATTTAAGCCTTAAAAGATATGAGTGATCTTGAAATTAGCAGGGAAAACTCATTTTTAGCTATATTTTACTAGTATTGTGATGTTTTGTGTCTCATTATAAGCTTGTCATGCTCAAAAATAGCATTTTCCCCTCAAAAGTAGCATTTTCTTTTGTCATCCTCTTTGTTTCAAGTGTATTTAACTAATTTTTAGTTCTATAATTGTTACACTCTTCTAGATATAAGTCACCACCAACTTGAAATAAGATTGGAAACTGGCATTTTGAGACAAAATGCCTTGAAGTTAGCATTCCTGACTCATATTAGGCAGTCCTCTTTTGCCATAATAAGCCATAATTTACCATACTGTAATCATCTCAAGTGTATACCTTCTTGTAAGCTCAACAAAAGTGACATGGTTCTAGATTCAAGACATTTTACCTACTAGATTTAAGACATTAACTACTGTTTACTAGACAGAAAAAGTGAAAAATAGACTTACATTTAACCTTTTTTATTTAATTTTTTAAACCGCAAAAATTCCCAGAGGACTGCACAAAACGGTAAAAGTATTTATGGAGCTGCAATATAAAAACATAGTAGAATATTTTATAGATTATAAATGAAAAATCTCTTTACCCTACTCCCACACCTAAACATACCGATTTTATAGACAATATTAAAGGGATAGTTCACTTTGAAATTAATTTTTGATGTTTTAGCTTACCTCAAGGGCATCCAAGATGTAGGTGTCTTCTTTTCCACAGTATTTTCAATTTTGACATTTTTCGGTCAAACCGTTGTTGTCTGTCAGTCATATAATGCAGGTATGGGGGTCCACGTCAAAGAGCATGCACAGAGAAGTCCAAATTAAACATGATTTAATGACTCGTAAATGTAAGTACACATTGATGGCCTAAGACACGAAACGAGCGTTTTGTGTGAGAAAACAAACAGTATTTATATAGTTTTTACCTCTTGTTCACAGCCATGTCAAACTGATCTGAATCAGATGTCAAACTGAACCGAACCGTGTCCAACATTACGCCAGAAGTGATCTCTCGCGCGTCAGCAACATCTGATTCAGATCAGTTCGACATGGCTGTTTACAAGAGGTAAAAACTATATAAATACTGTTCGTTTTCCACCCCCTCCGCTCATTTCGTGTCTTTGGCCATCAGTGTGTACTTACATTCAAGAGTCATTAAATCATGTTTAATTTTGACTTCTCTGTGCATGCTCTTTGAGGTGGACCCCCTAAACCTGCATTATATGACTGACAGACAACACAGGTTCGACCAAAAAATGTCAAAGTTGAAAATACTGTGGAAACAAAGACACCTACATCTTGGATGCCCTTGAGGTAAGCGAAAACAAATCAAAAATTAATTTCAAAGTGAACAATCCCTTTAAAAGGATAAAACGTAATGAACATAATGTGTAGGGCAATGGCAGTTTTATTAACAATAAAGCATTAAAATATAGTTTGAGCCACTAATCCTACCCTAACCCATTTCTTAAAACTATGTAACTAACGTTACAATTATAAATAAAAACAACAAACATAACGTTACATGTTTAAATCGCAATAATTTATTTAGTGAGAAAATGTCAAAACCGGTACCAAATAAATATCTTTCTTCTTGTTCAGCAGAAGAAAAAAATTCATAAAAAAACAACAACATATTATTGCAAATGAACAAAGTTGAATCAAATATGTTTCTAGAACAGTGATTAAAATTGGCTCGAATATGTTTTAGTATGTGACATGAACTCTGGTGTTGATGCACTCTAAAAACATTTAATATGATTTACTAACCTTTTTAAACTTAGAATATTGATTAAATTTTTAAGCAGTGAAAGCAATTACTTACACTGTATTAACTGAGTAAATGTTAGTAAAACAAATTAAATAGATCTGAGTAACTGCATTTGGTACATTAACAAATAAACTTGAGTAGAAATAATTGGGGGGAAACATTTAAAAACAAATAATTATGAGTAATATAAACTGTGTTTATATGGCAGTAATATTAACTTTTTTTATTTCCTCTAAACCTTTGTAAAATATTCCATACAACCACCAGCATAACTACATGACACGGCCTTTATTGTCAATTAATATCCTAACATTACAGCAAACATATTTTATTCTATTTTTAACACATAAGTTGTACAATATTGACTACATCTAAACTCATGTAAGAAACATTTTCGATGTAAAAATTAAACATTTAGGCCTAAACATTAAAGTAATTCAAGTGTAATAACCGGTCTGTTATCCAGTATTCACCGGGTCAGCGCTGGTTCCCATGCCGGAGATGGACTCGCCTCTGCGGGGAAACTTCTAAATTTAGACCGCCGTCCTGCGTCACTCACAGCCGAAAAATGCTGCGACGCGACTGACTCCATAACCTGCCAATAAACAACCAGTGCACAGTTCTGAGGACATTTTATCATCCAAATTAGTTATATCCATTATCTTTAAGAATATAGTCGTGTGTTTTTTTTTATGCAAGGCCTTACAATCACGCGAAAAGGCAGGCGCAAGTCGACACTCGTTTAAGGTGAGTAACATTGCGTCTCTGTATGTTCTTTTTTCATTAAATAAAATTATTTAAAGCATATTAATGATTATACAGATAAAATAAAACAAACAAACCTTAATGTCAGGTGGAAATGCTCCAATTCTGCGCCGATGAGAAGAGAAGAGGAGAAGAGATCTGTTCTTTTCTGGACTGGGAGAGTTCAAACAGCGCGCAACCGCAAGTTCAAACAGCGCTCACTCAAGTTCAACCGTTGAGTTGTCGTCACGTCAGAGGGTGGGGAGGGGTGCGTTGTTGTAATCATAGACAGTAAAATACATTTTAATTGAGTAAACTTAATTAATTTCTTATGCGTGTTAAATAATAATATTGATTTTATTTTAGAAATATTTGTGGTTCTTGAGACAGATCAGTTTAATTATCCAGTCTCAAATATTGAGATGGAAATTTCACAAATATTAGCTAAGTGTATTTTAAATTAATAATTGGTTAGTCAAAAACTAAATTAGCCTATTTTAGTGAAAAACTTAAATATAACTGTAAATTTCAGACAAAATTAATTGTTGGAGTTTTAGTCATTTATTTCGGTATGTTCAACTCAAACTATTGAGTAAATTATATTCAGTTTAGTTAATAAAGACTTCAACACTTCAACATTTAGGAAAGTTTTTTGTTTGTAGGTTGTACCATAGTAGTACTGTGATAAAGTTTAGAGAAATTGTCACAAATGAAAATGAAATCGATGCAGGATATAAAATGAAAACTATTGATATGTGAAATATGGAACTGCATCTTGTAGAACACATTCTAATAAAAATAATTTTGTAATTAAAATGTGCGCTTGCGTGTGTGTAGTTTAAATGTTGTGTTTTTAATCTAAGACAGATTATACAGTATGTAACCATGACTGATACAGGCATAGGCCCCTCGACTCAGTGCAGTAAATAAATCAATCAGTAGGCTGTACTTCCCTCATGCTGGTTCTTATCTTGTCCTCTGTTTATACACATCCATGCTGGAAATTCATATTAAATTTGCATTTTTTTGTTTTTACTTCATGAAAATCTATATTGCTTTAGTTGTTTGTAGAACACATATTACATAATATGATTAAAAATACATTAATATTATGCAATTTATATATGTGGTTTTTGCATATGTCCCTTACAATATTCTGTTGGAACATATACAAATCACAGGAGTTTTTAGCAAACCTTTTCCATATGGGAAGGTTTTAAAGTATATTATTGTTAAACACCATGTAGGCTAATGCTTCAAAGCGAGTTTGCAGCAAAAGGCACGAACAGAACGAAATGTTATTATTTATGAGTAACGTTAAACTATTAATAAATGAGACTGAAAATTTAATTGATAAGACAATTGAATGCAATAGAGTCAAAACCACGATTTTAATATGCATAAGTTAAATAGGAATACATATAAATTTGTATGTTGGTAAAGTTGTTTATACGTAAATAAATTACGTTTTTTGTTTGTTTGTTTTTTTGCTGTCATGTCATTGTGAGTTGTTGTGAGTTGGGCATGTTGGCCTGCAGTTTTCAATGAAGCAGATTTGTCTCAATTCAAGTTAAGTCTGTTTCTTGAAACAAGACGATTCATCTTTTACAAATAACACAGCAGCTTAAAAAACTGTCAAAATGTCAAAAAAGCTTGTTTCATCTGAGATATGACTCAAAACAAGATATTTTTAAGACAGTTTCACTTAACAAGATATTCAAGATGCACTGTCTAAAAACAAGCTCCTGTATCTTACTTAAATCTTGGTCTTTAGGTAATTTTGTCTTATATTAAGTGAGCTGAGATATTTTGACTAGAAATTAGAAAAATATACTTGGCAAGATTTTGAGTTTTTGCAGTGCATGCCCATGTTGTCATCTATCTAATTTGTCTAGCAGTAGCTTCAACTAGTTGACAGATGAATTTGACTGGATGTTGCATAAACAAAGATTACCTCTATATAAGCCTACTCACCTTGCTATCTAACTATGCACAATTATATATATTTAGTTTGATTTTTATCATATACATTTAGATTTTTTTACCCAGAACAGACCTGTGAACCATTTACTGGGTTGAGAACCCACTGGTAAAAGTTAGGCTCGTAAACCAGTGTAATTTCAGAAAAGCACTGCAAAATAATTTCTCAACAAAAAAGACAAAAAGAATGAGATTGCTTCAGCTCACAACTTAAACGTAACCTATAAATAGGTAGTATAAAAAAAGTTATACGTTTAATAGATACATACATACACTGTTTACTCTTTGTGAAGTACATTTCATACACATAAAATGAAAGATGGGTGATTCCGACCATAATTAAAGAGCAGAGCATCATCTTTTTATTGTATGGTGTAAAAGATGAAGTACACTTCATGCTTCAGACCTTTTGACCGGATGTGCCCACCAGGATCTTAGTCTCCACATGTTGTTGTTTCCTGTTTCTGTGACATTTAATGCACTGAGGCGATAGTAAAAGTGAGCACTGGAGACTGCAGGGTCTCCGCGCTCGTCTAATTGGTTCCTGAAATGTCTATAACAGTGCCTGCCTAGGCATAAAAGAAAAGTTTTCTTTTTTCCACAGCTTCCTGCTCCCCTTTTGAGGAGACCTATAAATTCAGCCTTTTGAACTGATGAGAATATAGTGCCCTTAGTCCAAAAGGTCACTAAAAATGTTTTGCTAATGCCACAAAAACAAAAGAACTCAAAACCAGTCAAAGTACAAAAATCTTTAGGACTTAACTTACCGTTTCCAACTGATCCATTAGTTTCACAAGAAACTTCCGGCACTCTGGAGTTTTGCTATCTAGTTTCATTCCCGTCTGCATGGCATAAAGTCGACCTGGAACACATTAAAAATAAGCAGAGCATTTTATTTATTTATTAAATGTTTAACCACTGAACTGATGTCACGTTAGCATGGCATTTAGTATGGAGTACTAGGGTTCCCACAGTACCCAAATTTCAGCAGTTGAATGAATAATATACCCTGTACTCTATACTACCTGTTCTGCAGAAATGCTGGTACCATCAAAAAAAAAACATTTTTTGTACTGACTGGTATGTCTAGACACGCCTAACTGAATGTGTGTTTCTCACCGTGTTGGGTGTAACTAATTACTAAGTAATTAGTTACAGTAATTGAATTTCTTTTCCCTTGAAAATGTAAAGTAAGGGATTAGTCTTCATTTATCTGTAATTTAATTACAGTTACTTCTGATGTAATTGAGGTAAATACTGTGTATAGATCAATCCGATCTCACAGCGATTCGTATGCATTTTATGAGGCGTCTAAATCGTGGGATCGCACTCAAATTCGTATGAATTATTGTAAAATATGTATGAAAAAGGTGTGAAATGTCATGAGATCAGACAATAAACAATAGTGGTTTTAACATCAAAACGTATTGTCTGATGTTAAAAAGTATATGTTTATAATGTAACCTTCTCCACCTTGATCTGTTTAAGGATAATTCAAGCAATTTTATAGTATTTATTTGAAAGAATTAAAACAGATTCACGTCTATCCTTGTATTATTCAGCTGGTTGAGATCGATATGGGATTTTGAAAGTAATTAGTAATTAAAAGTAATTAAATACTTTTTAGAGAGTAATTAATACAGTAATCTAATTACACTGTTGAAGAGGTAATTAGTAACTAGTAATTAATTACTTTTTTAGAGAAACTTACTCAACACTGGTTTCTCATAACCTTAAAGCTTATGCTAAAGACCATGACTAAAGTGAAAATAAGGCAGCAACATGTGTTGAGTTAGTATCAGAATTCCTTCACCATGGTCCAAGACTGGAAGAGCATTCCAGACTAGCTCATGAAGTTGGTTGAGAGAATGCCAAGAGTGTGCAAAACTGTTATCAATGCAAAGAAGTGCTCTACTAAAAAAGCTAGAAAGTTCAGTTGTTTACATTAATTTTCTTAATGATGTGAATTTACATTAATTTTCCCTCTGATGTAAAATGTGAAGAACAAAAAATGAGTAGAAGTCTATACTGTAAGGGAAAAAATATATTACGCGATTTTTCGAAGATGTAAAATAAGTAAAGTAAAAACAGACACTATAACTAAATAAAAACAAATACTTCGCATTTTAATGTAAAGGATTTTCTAACATTTCTGAATTTTGAAACATTCTAAGCTATCAAATCTCCTGTTCTTGCCAGCAAACTGCATCCTTTGCAGTTATGTGTCTTTGGACCACTGGAGTCTAGTTGTGGTTAAAAAACATGGTCAAGCCCACACATCTGGCAAAAGTTTTCAATGTACAGTGTTTTACATGCCATATGTGATGAGTACAATGGAATTTTTACTGGCTCTTGCTCTTTTAGTATAATATACAATAGTGGCATTTAGTCCTACTGATTTAGAAAGGGTGAAAAAAATCCCATGAGCCTTTGCTGCACAACTTTAAATACAAGAGCTACAGCACAAAAGATGCAGACGTTACAGCCGTGAGAGTACAAGCTACACTTAAATGCAAAGTTAGTTAAGTGAATTACCTTTATATCACACATGAATAAGGAGCATTATCCTGAGGGTTTATTTTAATGAATTAAATTGCAGTTCTCGATCAATCAATAGACATTAATAGAAGAACAAAGTGCGATCTACAATGTATTCAACAGAGGGGAACCATGAAATAGGAAGAGCATAGAGTCTGTTCATTAGAATTCATGAAGGATCGCAGGTCTTCAATTACAGAGTGCCTGGAAGACAACAATCAATTGCTATTACACAAGTTCAAAGTCATTAAGTTAAGAAGGATTGTTAAGAGGAACACTTGGAAAAAAGGCAGTAATCTCCGAGCATTAGGGATATGCTCCCCTAATGAAGATAACATCTGGCTCCACCCATGCTTTTACCAATTTAAAATCTCACCTAGGTCAGCCTATGCTGTCCCAAAGGAAATTAAAAAGATGAGGGTTTACAAAGTATTCCACAGCTTCCTTGCTATTACATTTATGTGATGAAGAGGGATGAAACGATCCCCTCGCAGCCAAACATGAGCCAATATATTCTTGCACTAAATATTAGGATACCTCTTAATTAATGTAACAAAATTAAATGTCACTAGTCACTACTATTGGACTGTTACCACTTTGTTCTGAAAATGGTGTGTACACACACACACATACATATTTCTATAGATATTATCTTTTAAATAGAAATACTAAGATAAAAGGTAAATATAGTAATAATAATAATAATAATGAGAATAGTGTGGTAAAGAAAGCTGGCGAAAAATATAAAAATGCCAAAAATTTGTTTCAATTTAGCTTCAAACATTATCTCAACTAAATTTCTCAGAAGAAAATAACGGCATGTCTCATCATTAGGGCCATTTCAGCTTGAGTGAGTCTCTGATTAAAGTATAAGTAAATTTGCTCATTCGTTAAACTACCCTTGTGTTTAGGAATGGATTTTGTGGAAAAAAACAAAGAGAAAACTATTTTTAAGTTGACAATTTAACTTTTAAAGTTATGAACTCTAGAAAGAAAGACAGAAAATACAATGTCTGGTTTCTGTAACCACGACATTTAGAATCACACAAATTATGCAAAGCTTCTTCATTCCACTTTGTCCTCAAAAATGCCATTTGGGATTGGCATATTTTTGAGGGGGATTTGGGAGAAGACGGTATATTATGAAATTACAATTCAAATGTAATCAGTTAGATAACCCAGAATAAGCTAACTAAACGGGTTTCAGAAGATCGATGACTGCTGAAAGGAAAGGCTCATACAGTATTTGATGTATTTTTGTCAAGTACTTCCTGTCTTTGTTTCTTTAAGAACAGTAGCCTACATTTCCTCTTCCATGAGGCCCAATTTGCAGAGATCTGATGTCTATCAGAATAGATCATAGCACACAGTCACAAAGTCCTCCTTTGTAACTGTATTACGCCCATACTGCTCAACATCCAATTTTCCTCATCTGAAACAATGCAACACTGAGGCCATTCACATTTGTAAATCAAGAAAATAAAAAAAAATGATTTGTTTCATCCGTTTTAATGAAAGCAAGTGAAATAAAGAGTGTGAATAAATGTTAGAATAGTGTTTTTATTGAAAGTGAGTGATCGCACAGCATAAAATAATTCTATGCAAGTCGTTCACCCAAAAATACAAATTATTATCACCTTCGGAACACAAATGAAGATATTTTATTTAATGAAATCTGAGAGCTTTCTCTCCCACCATTGACAGTCAACTACCACTTTGACGATTCAAAACGATCATAAAGAGATCGTAAAATGAATCCATATCCATCGGCAGTTAAGTCCAAATTTTCTGAATAGACACGATCGCTTTATATGATAACCTGATTGAATTTATTTTATTTTATTTAAATATAAACGTTGATCAGCTAACATAAATTGAAGCTCAACTGAACCCGCTTGACACGTGAGAACAAACCTCTAGGGGAAGTTCAAATGTGCTGCATAACACGAGAATGAACCTCATTGGGTCTCTCATGTCAAGTGAGCATGCTTCAGCTTCTGTTTATCATCACAACTAATGTGCAAGTTGATAAATGTTTATACGCAAATCAAATCCTAAATTCAATCTGTTAATCATATAAAGTGATTGTGTAAAAAATGTGGACTAAACCGCTCAATTAATATGGATTAGTAACTTTTTGAAGTGTCAAAGTGTCGAATTTGAGGGTGAGGGTAATTGACCCTTCGCGTGGAGCTTGATTGACAGGTAATCTGACCAATCATACTTCGCCATCCGCCATTTTGTCCGACAAAGCAGTCAGGAGAGATAGAAGATTAACATGAGAGGATTAAAACTTGAAAAACGGAGTGTACTGACGCCTTTCCATGGTTAAAACAACATTTATTCTTATGTTCATTCATGTTTATTTGATGATATAAATGAACTAGATGGAAGAGATGATTGGATCACGAGCAGCTTTAACTGATGCTCTATAGCGATCTGTCAAGACACATTAAAGAGCCACAAAACGTTATTGTATTTATTGTTTAAATTTCTTTTTAAAAATGACGAAATTTGAAAGGTGAGACTTTGTTTAATATCTTTAATATCAAAAGTAACCGAAAACAAGTAACCTGGTCTGCCCTGTCTGTCAGCGTGTTGTCTCTGCTCCGCAATGTATTTTTCACTGAGTGAGAACATGGCGTGCGTGTCAGAGTGGTGTAGCTTGACGGACATAGCGACAGTAACTGAGGGGGGGCGGGTCTTTGCGAAGGGTAAATTTATGACAGAATTATAATTTTTGGGTGAACCATCCCATTCAGGAGACATTAAGTGGCCTCAATGTAAATTCATAACTAAAGACTCTTCTTACTGGTCAAATCCTTTTTAGACTACTTGCATGTGCCTGGACTAAACATCAGATTCCACTAAATGACCACTGTACAACAAAGCATGTACAATATCTCAGATGATCATTATGGCAGAGTAAGCATCAACGCAAGCTTGACGTTTGACAGACGAAAGACAGCGTGACTCTTCAGTTGAGGACATGCCCGAGTATTTCACTGACATCTGCAGTAAGAACTGAATTGTATATTCAGGAATGTCAGCCCGCGCACTCTGCTTTCCCTACTACAAGGATGTTATTATGTAGCTACTGCTCAGTCTGAAAACTGGATAAGGTCCAGCAAGAAGGAAGGAAAACAATGTCAAAGAGGGCCTTTTCCATAGGTTTACAGCATGGTGCCAATCAGAGAACTGGAGCTCTGTCAAAGAGACCGAAGCCAGAGCAGAACCGCATCAGAAGAGCATTCTGCTTCAAAAAACCACACACATTAATCTGGCACCACGCACATGGCTGTTGCACATTATGACGTCTTCATAGAAAGAAATCAATTCCTTATAATCCAGAAAAACAGTAGAAGAAATCACTAATTGTTATTCATAAAGGGAGCTTAAAGGGTTAGTTCACCCAAAAATGAAAATTAAGTCATTAATTACTCACCCCCATGCTGTACCAACCCCGTAAGACCTTCGTTCGTCTTCGGAACACAAATGAAGATATTTTTGATTAAATTTGAGAGCTGTACGTATAACTACCACATAGGCTCCTAAGGGACTGCCTCTTGACGGCCCAGAAAGTCAATGAAGAAAATGTTTAAATATCCCAAGTGACTACCGTGGCTCAACTAAATGTTTATCAAGCGACGAGAATACTTTTTGTGCGAAAAAACAAACAAAAATAACGAGTTTATTCGACTATTCATTTTCTTCCTTGTAGGCCAGAAACGAGACTTCCTTAGATTTCCACGACGCATGCGCGAGAACTGAACCGAAGTAGTGCAAGGAGATCGCAATTCTCGCGCATGCGTCGTGGAAATCTAAGGAAGTCTCGTTTCTGGCCTACAAGGAAGAAAAGGAATAGTCGAATAAACTCGTTATTTTTGTTTGTTTTTTCGCACAAAAAGTATTCTCGTCGCTTGATAAACATAGTTGAGCCACGGTAGTCACTTGGGATATTTAAACATTTTCTTCATTGACTTTCTGGGCCGTCAAGAGGCAGTCCCTTAGGAGCCTATGTGGTAGTTATACAGCTCTCAAATTTAATCAAAAATACCTTCATTTGTGTTCCGAAGACGAACGAAGGTCTTACGGGGTTGGTACAGCATGGGGGTGAGTAATTAATGACTTAATTTTCATTTTTGGGTGAACTAACCCTTTAACTTTCCAAGCCAAGAATATTTAAACGTTCAGGATAATGAAGAAAAATAAGATAACCGAGACTGCAAGATCATCATCATCATCATCCAGATATTAAAGAGACCAAGGATCATCTGCAATTTTAAAACTCTTGAGTATAACCAAACAACAGATAAAATCTCAAGTAAAAGGATACAGTAAGCCAACAACAGAAACAATTCAAGTCCTGATTTGCTCACTTAAATGTCAATGCTGACCTCCAGTGGCACAATGAAATCACCCTCTCTTAAATTCTGATTTAATAGGAAAATCTCTATGTATAAGTACAATACAATCAGATTTTTAAATATTTTTCAGAAACCTCACTGAAAGTTCCAAAACAATGTGTTGGCCAATCACAAACGGAAACAGCATATAATATTTTAAAAATACACCGACAGTGTTTTTTTTTTTTTTTTTTTTAAACATACTAAATAGTCAGTGTTTTACACTATGAACTGGTAAAACCAACACAATTACACTTATACACAAAGTAACTGAACTGTTCAGAATAAATACACAGCCAAGAAAAATATGAATTGAAAATATATATTCATTGAAACGATGAAAAGGCTCAATAAGAAAAAAGAAAATGTGTTGTGAGTGGGTGTAGACATTGCTAAACTGTGCATAATCATGTGATGTTTGGCGGGTACTTCATACCCAAAGCAACATGCTACACCTAGTTGGTCAAAGTCAAAGACATAACTTTACATAACATAACAAGTGATAGCCGAGTTCACAGATCTGATCGTCCCCATGGATTGCACCTATGAGATTTTTTACAAGATAGGCTCTGGCACACTTTCCTATAATTTCTCATCATAACAGTTCAATAGTTTAAGTTAAGTTTGTTTTTGAAAAGTCTCTTATGCTCTGAAGCCTCATGTTTGTTTATTTGCTGCTCAAGAAAAATTCCATATTATCAATACAACAGCTGTGTTGCTTAAATGGTAATGTAACCATACCTAATGTTAACAACTACCTTAATAATTATTAATAATAAGCAGTCATTAGGAGTTAATCAAGGCAAAATTCATAGTTAGTTAATAGTGAGAACTGGACCCTAATCTAACATGTGCCCAAACTGTTGAACCATTAGTGAACATTCAGTAAAGAATCAGATTCATTTGTCAACAAGTATCGCTCTTTTCATAGATGCCAGCAATATTACAGAAACTAAAGTCCAAAAATTGAGACAAACCATCTCTAAAGTATTCTGCCCTGAAACATCATGATGGCATTATAATCTGGAGCCTTAAACGTAGCTTTTGTGAGAGTAATTGGACTGCCTTTCTCCTTCAGAGTTCAGAAACAGCCCAACAAAGAAGAAGGATTACGTCTAACAGTTTTTTAAAGTTGCCCCTTTACCTTCATGGATTGCTCAGGTCATAAAACAAATATAAAGCTTGACATTTAGACTCAGCAAAGAAAGGACATAATATCTCACTACTCAGAAATGGAAAATTGCAGAAGCAGTGGGAGGTCTTCCAATGATGAGGTTAGACTCCAAAAGTGCAGTCTACCTGAAATGGTTGCCATGACAATCAGGCATGACCAAAAAAAAAATCATGATTGTGTTCAATGGGCAAACTGGGATAATGTCAGTAGCCATTTTAAAGTATTTCATAGAAAATGAATGTACTCATGTGAAATAAGATGCATTACTATCTGAGTCATTCAAACATTTGGTACCCTTCAGGAGCATCCAGCCAACTTCCAGCTAAATGTGCATGAATTCTTCACTCTCAGACATTGCAAATAACAATGTCTTCCTTTCAAGATACTCCTGTGAAAATCAAATAACCCTACTATTCATGAGCAAAGACTTTCCCCGAGTAGGATGCCATTAAAAATAAACGAGGAAGGTTGTTTGTGCCCCAGACATAAAATTTACTGAAGATGTACAATCTGTCTAACATTAAAGAGTAACTAAACCCTAAACCAACTTTTTTTTAGTTAATGATCTGTAAGAATGGATCTTTATTAATACCAGTCATTGATTTGAGTAACTTTTTAGACATTTGTGTATAAAGTGTTTTATTTCTACGGTAGAAACATGACGTCACAATATGTCGACCTTCAAAGGGGGTGCCCGTGGTTATGTAGATATAAATGTCTCACTCAAGGGTAATAAAAACATTACGTATTATTATTAAGTAAGTTCTTTATACACCACTGTAAACATAGTTATGGATGTCATATTGCATTTCTGTTAATAGATGATCAAAATTATTACACATGATTGGACCTTTAATACTAAGTGTGGATTTTTCTACAATATTCCTTATTCCTTAATATTCAATATTCCTTCATAAAATAGGGCATCAGGTCAGTCTACCGCAGTATACGCCTTATTCACGGCAGCACCATCTTTGATTTTTAATGAGAATGAAAGCGAGGCTGTGAGGGATAGACTTGCATCTCTTCAGCGGGCTGTATTGTTATTTAATGTGTTTTCGGATTGTTCTGCTCATGAAACACTGGAAAAATATCTTTCTAAGAAATGTCAGTTGACAAAAAACTCCCGACAATGTAAGCTGTGGAAAATTGTAAGTAATCTAGCCGCTTTATTCAGCTTTTTACAACGGATGCCATTGGAAACACGGTAAGTCTATCCCTCACAGCCTCACTTTCATACCTGTCATGGCGCTGCCCTAAATAAGGTCTATTTCCTCTCAATCAGTAGAAAATGTGCTTAACACTCATTCATAAATGAAAAAATAAAATATCGTTATATACTAGTGAAATCAAATGGTATATATTAGAAAAAAAACGTGATATCGATTTTTTTTTCTTTTCTTTTTTTTTTTTCATACAGCCCAGCACTATGCGGGACATTTCACTGTGGATTCTTTGGTAAATCAGTCGCAATTTTGGCACAGGCTTTGCAAACAGACTTTGAAATGAATGTCATGATAAATCTACCTCACACCCCAAACCACCAGGCTTCTAAAACATCTGATTCTGTGAGCAATAGCATGCAGACTAAACGGCTTGAATGACGTTAAGCAGCCATAACCTGCAGGTATTATAAACATTCAAAAATGTTACAATGTCCCTTGAGCACTAATTACTTTTAGTTTATTCATTTTTTAGGAAGCACACAAAACATGCACACTAACTAATATCTGTTCAATTATAAAAGTATTATTGAAGATCCTCAGTATTCCCTCAGAACTTTACAGTCTGTTGAAATGCAATCTGGTTCCTTTCAACTGCAACGGCAATGTCTTTCAATAATATCAGTTACCATCATATCACAATGATTTGCTAAATATCCAACAGTTTATCTTTCCAATAAACTTTTTTTAAAGTTAATTTCATTGCACAAGCCAAATGCTGAGCTGTCATCAGATGAATGGTAATCTCATTTGTGACTTTAATTTATTTTTGTTATTTATTTTTCTGCATTACTTTTAAAAAACTTGAGTGTATTTTTGGTGTGGATGATACAGGATTTTCAATTTTCAAAGAGTGTTATTATTGATTTCAATTTAAAAACGTAACTGGTAGTGTAAAATAGGCACATAATACCTTGACATCGAAGGCACCTACAGTAAATTAAATCATAATTGTATGATGTTGGGATTATCATGTTGGGATATCAGCAAATATTGTATCGCTGGCTAAGAGAACTGATGTCAGATTGTATCATGAAGAAACATCCGATTTACACACCCCTAGTACACTGAACTCATTCTTGATATTTAAAGATTTTGCATTCCATTGCCTTGTACAGTTTGTGAAAACATATGAATGATTTTAATTAGTATTTTGAATAAATATATTCAGGGGTGTTTCCTCAGAGGAGGCAAGGGATGCACTAGCCCCTTTTACACAAAGTCTTTACAAGAAAAAAATAAAATAAATAAATAACGACTTTATTCAACAATTTGTTCTCTCCGGTGTCAGATATCCTATGCTATTTGCTAGTAAACAGTAAAGCGCTTCCAGCGACTACCCCAGAATGCCGGCTAATTGGCCGACGCGGTTCATGGGAGCACCACGACACATGCGTGTGATATTGATGCAATATGCGTGTGATATTGATGCAACACACGTGTGATATTGATGGTATTCTGATGTAGACCCCAGAAGCACTGTACTGCGTGAATAGTGTAGGAGATCTGACACAGAAGTGAAGAAACTGTTGAATAGAGTATTTTTTTTTTTACATATTTTGTGTGTATTTGACAGTTTGTGTTTAAGGGCAATAAGCAGTGGCAGCAAAAAAAAGAAAAAAACTTAGTACTGAGAAGCGACTTTATGTGTGCATAGTTTGGCTGAGCACAAAATCTGCGCAAAAATGTAAAATTATGGCTAATACGCACAATCTGACGCCGAATTCAATCTCTCTCTCTCTCTCTCTCTCTGTATATACAGTATATATATATATATATATATATATAAACATTCACTGACCAAAAAGCTTAATACAGATGGGAAAACGTGTTTCTAAAAGATTTGAGGAATTTAATCGATAATAATAATTTGATATAAAAAAAATATTCATGGAAACAAAAACAAAAAAACACTGCAGAGTTTTATGACATCCCTAGAAGCAAATGGCTGCAAAATATGCATGTCATGAGTCATGCATCACATGACGTGAGCCCAGACTTACGGGATAATGGGGACCATCTAGAGGCTCAAGGCCTGCAGATGGTCCCTGGTGAACCCTGAGTATCTGGGCTGGTCACCTTCCTGTGACGTAAAAGAGTCATAATTCATCTCAGTCTGTCACACTACAGTCTGTACAAAACGATAACAGTATTGCTAAAAATAGATATACATGCAAAGTCTGACACACCTACACCTAGATGAGCTCTTGCGCTGTGCAAAGTCCTTCAAAAGCCCAGAGGAAAATAAGTATTTTTACAATAGCACTACTATGCAGACTGAAAGACAATGATAATGTGCTCTGAGAAAAATACATTCAGAAATATAATGTTTATGGGGTTGTGGACCTTTTTTCCAAGTCAGATCACAATTCATCCCAACACACCTCAAAAACTTGTTTTTCCAGCATTGCGTGGCGAGCATGGCAGCAACTGACAGTATCCCTTACATGATTCAGCATATATCTGACCACTTTGATTTGCCATAAAGAAACAAACTGCTTAATGAATGATTATCTCTCAACTACATATCTCAGAACAGCATTAAATTAAATCTAGAACATGAAAGTCTCTGTAATGTAACTTACTAGTGATGCAGTGAAGTTTCAGCCAACCCTTTCAAAACAAACCAGTTAGCCAGTCATGCTACATTAGTAGCTAAACTTGCTGCGTTTGTGGATAACTACTAACTTATCCATCTGGGAAACAATTATTACATACACGCAAGACATTTCAAACGTATAAATATTCTACACTAACATATGATATTGGGGAAATTAAAATAAACATCAGCAGATGTTAACTTAACAAAGAACCGAAGCTAACTTCCACAACACAGACAGACAAATTAAATACATGTCGAACTACTGCATGTAAATATATAGAGAGAGTAATTTAAAACCATTGTAATCGAATTTCCAAGGAAAACCTGAAAAATGACAAGATTAATAAACCATTGAGAAGGGAGGGAGGGCTAACAAACAAAACAAAGCGATATTTTTATAGGCTTACAGTAATAAGCGACGACCGGGTCTCTTTTTTCGAGTTCCTGTGCTGTTCTTAAATGGTGCTGGATCGCTTTCAGCTGGGTTGGGAGAGCCATCCTGAAGAGAAGTCGCTGTTACTAACTTCTACAAGATCCAAAAAATGGCTAAAAACAAAGATGACAAGCGCTCGCGAATGAGTTACTTACTTCCGCGTCTTCACGTGAACGCGCAACCACGCCTTTACTGACCTCCATAGGCGTGGAGGAGCACATGACCCACACGAATCTGCGATTATTTTCATTCGGCATTAAAAAGAGTAAATATATATTGACTTCAATACAGATAAATCTGTAAAAGTTGTATTTAGTAATCATATACTGTATATGAAGGTGTCATTTGTAATTTATTTGTCATATTATATTATTTGTTTTAATTAATTAGGCGAAAGGCTATTGCACAAACAAAAAGCCCAAATGGTTTGCCTTACTGTTTTTGTTCTTTGTTTTTATGGTTGGGCTATATATTTACATTAAAGGAGTAGTTCACTTAAAAAAAAAAAAACTAGAAAAGGACAATTTCAGTGTAAACTGCAAACTGTTCAAAGGGCTTTAAACGATTTCAGACGATGAATACGGCTCACCAAGCGAAACGATCGCTCATTTAAAAAAAAAAAAAAAATCAAAGTTTGTTTTATATGCACGGCGGTGAAGGTGTAAGGATGCTGGATGCTGTGTGCTCCAATGCAATACCGAGAATTTATGTTGAATTTTATACTCTATGGTTATACTAAAGAAACGTTAGTCACAAAAACAGATAAAACAGACACCCCTCGTTGTGTTTATGCTTCTTTTTAAAATTATATTAAATAAACATAACTATATATAAAATTGCATCTAAACTTATGTACGTTTCGTTTCAAAGACGGAAGGACAGTAAATTTTGAAGACTCTGCCATAATCCCGTTTTCCTCCGCTTTAATCTCCACAACCGGAAATGGACGAGCATCCTTGCGTCAAATGCGGAAATGCGTGCATGTAGCCCACAATTACTGCCGAGGTTAATGCTAATGTAAAATAAAATACTTGAAGAGCCCCACGTAAAGTTTTAGTTATTCAATAGATTCAGCTTTAATCGTATTCCCCTTCTAGTATGTGTAAATATAGCCGATATGGTGGTGTACACAAAAAGAGTGACACAACTATTTTAAACATTTTTACTTGATTGAATATTCACAAACATTACGAAAGCATTGTATCAGAAAGAGTTCCTTGGATTCACAAGCAGTTACGTTTATTCAGACTATGAGTTACTTAACACTAATTATGGCAGTCATAATATATGCACCAATTATGTTACCTACTGTATATGAAGATTTTTATGCATAATCATAAATCCCATAGACATTGGTAATCAAAAAAAAAACTGTATAGATGATCAATTCTCTAAACATAATACAAAAGCTATTACTACAACAGCTATGAAGTTGAAACAGTGGGAAGGCAACTGCGAAAATATGTGAAGACCAAACCTGCTGTAAGATGTTCCTGTAATGAATAAATCATATCCTTATAATAAACTGCTACCTGCTGACACAAAATAAGAGTTCACAGTATGCCATGTTGTACCTGAGATGAAACACTTAGCTGAGAATAATAACAAAAAGTTGGATGGATGCCTGATGAAAATGTAGATACAAACACTACAAACACACAAGATAATAATGAAATGGACTATATGGAAATCAACACCATGATAGGATATATAGGCTATATCAATGATCCCATCACCATATAGATAGGATCACTGATATACTATCCATGTGCATAATCGTAACTAAGTATGCAGTACCACTGACCAATCAATAATGTTTTTAAAAATGTATGCTATTGCATGCACTTATTCTTCCTTATTCACTTTTAAGAATTAATCATTGTTGAAATTTAAATCAAAGAATACTTGTCAAAATAGTACTCGCAATTTGTGTAGTAATTCAATATAATGTAGAAATCGAAATAATCTTGAGGAGAGAATGACTAAATACTTGTCTTTAAATACTCTAAATATTTTGGGTTTAGATTAGCTTACATAAGTCAATAATTAAAAAAATTATCTTTAAGTTTCTCCTGCAAGAGAGGTGGCTTATTTAGGTTTAGAATAAGTTGGCTTTATAACTAAAAATATCAATGAGTCCCTTGTCATTAATTATTAATAAATTGTCAAGTTAAAAACACCAGAAAGTCTAGAGGTATGTGGGTTTATGTCTTGTCTGTCAATCGGAGACCCACAGAAGACATAACACTGTTGAAGCCAACTTTCTAAATCCTCAAGACACTGGCTGGTTTAAAAAGCCAATTCTTCGGAACCGAATCTCAAAAATCTCAGCAATACAGAGGAGGATGGTGATGATTGTAAAGGTGTACATTGCACTGAGGAAGATGGTCTTCTCAAAGTGTTCAGGGACCATACACTTTGAGATGTTGAAGATCTTCGCAAGACCACTAGCATCACACATGTAGATAGGAGCAACCAGGAACCCAAAGAGGTGGCTCTGAAGCCAAAATGCTAACACTTCCAGAATTATTCTCAGCAGGACAGAGATGATGTAGAAGATTGTGGACATCGGTCGCTGAAGGATCTCCTCCTGATCTATATTTTTACAGGCAGCATAAAGATGAAACACAGCTCCAGGTACCAAGACAGAGACTAGCTGTAACGCCCAGAATACCTACAAACAGATACAAAAAAAAACATTTTATGTTACTAATTCTGTGTCTTTGAATTATTATGAAACGGACATTGCGATAGTCTTTTCTATTGTGACATATATCTGAGTGAAGCTGCTTCTCGGACAAGAAAAATGTGTGTGTGTGTGTGTGGGGCGGGGGGGAGGTGTAGTTTTGGTGTAAACTATTCAAGTTTCCACTAAAAAATGTACAGTGATTATAGGCCATACAATCAGCTTCTCATATTATTCACTGAATTATTCACAGTTGTACATAGGTTTTGATTATCTGCTTGATTATTGTTAAGATATAGTAGAATAGAGTTAGTGGTAAACTTTTTTACTTTTTTTTAAAGATAACTATATTAGCGCGTGCTTGTTTGTCACTTTGAAGGCTCGTTCTTAAAGCGATTCCAACGATATTGTGAACCTTATAGTTATTGTCCTTGGTGTGAACCGTCCTGGTTCCAAATCTTACAGTTACATGGCTTAATAGAATTTCTCTTTCCTATTACTTCCATACATCCATGTTCACTTTTGGCTGTCATTTCATGTATTTTCATTAAATTACAATTCGAGATTATTAAATTCATATACTTTCATGCACTTTTACCTGTGGTGTTATAGGCCTAAACTGGTTGTAACAGTAAAGGTTTAATTCCCTTTTGTCTGGATCACAGCTGAAGTGGAGGGCCTCATTGCCATAGACTGCGAATCCAAGGACTCCGAGGAAGAACGTACGCACTGAGCCGAAAAACAGCGTGTGGAACTGGCCTATCACCGTCGGAGGCCTGAGCTGAAACATGCAATGCAGAGATCTTAACATGCATTCACTGAAACCATTTCCAAACACAAAATATCTCTAATTTTGCATTCAAGGTCAAACTTTAGACTGCATACTTACACATCCTTCATAAAAGTTTTTGATGTAGTTTAATGACATAATTTGGCTTCACAGCTCTGCATCATTCTATGGTTGCTTGTCACCATCATTGCCAGTCTTCTGGCCTCGGGCAAAGGCAGATAGCAATTCTGAACCTCAAAACGACCTTTTGCTTTAGAAACCCCTTTGTCAATGCAGTCTCTTTTATCCGAAGTGCGATTTACTCACTCAGTGCAAAAAAAAAAAAAAACATACAAAAACAAAACAAAACAAGGAAAATAACAAAGGCCACGGGACATGTGGTCAGCTCATGGGCTAATCCCTATTCAACCATGTCAGCGAAAAAAAACTCTTGCTCTTGCATCTCACAATAGAGCAGAGCAAACATGACAATTGCAACAAAATGCATTTGTATCGCTGGGCAAATCACATCATGGAAAACAACAATTAACGGGTTAACAAATATGAATAATTTCAGAGAAGTATTTAAACAGGCAATTGAATTCAAGCCAACAGAGCCTTTTGTAAAACAATTTGAAAACTGTTTTTGTAGTGATATCCTGGAATTTTGAGATCCTTATAAGGGTTTCCAGACACCTCTAACTTATATTTATCTAAATAGCTGTTTAAATAAGACCTGTTTTCCTTTATAAAGTACATATATAAGCTACTACATTATCTATCTCTGATAACAGGCCTACTGAAAGTTGCTCTAGAATTTCCACTAGTGTTTCTTCAACAAAATAGCACGATAAACGTTCACACGGTAAGAAACGTGTTAAATCGTCTATTAAAAGTCCACACACCAACCGTAATCCAGGCGGAGTGTTGTTCATCCCCCTTCTTAATCAGAACCGAGGTCCTGCTCTCATGTCACTGCGTCCCGAGGGAAAGAAGGACCTGCTGGAAAAGCAGCATGTTGGGGGCGCCTTTCTGACGGCAAGCTTTTTCGAGTCATAAACCAAAGAGCAAACAGTTAACGTTAGACAAGCCATCAAAGAAACCTAGCAAAGAATAGATCATTATGGCCACAGAGATGCTAATTACCGAAATAAGAGTACTGGGGTCTGGCGGTCATACGGTCATTGGGCACGTGGTGCACACGCAAGCATAGCTGTCAATCAAAGTGATGCTTCATATATGACCGTGCTTGATTGTTTGTTTGCTCATGTAGCTCGATAGCACGATGAAGGAGGACTCCATGACATACGTTTATTTTATTGGTATGTTGCCGTTCAATAGGCTAGATCTTTGTGATGGGTTTGACTATTCACATCGTTTTATGCATTATAGAATAAAAAGTCATTGAAATAAAAACGCATTTTCTCTCCACATCAAACCCATTCAATAAATAAAATGTAATTTGAGAAAAACCTTGAATAGCCTACATATCTCATTTAAAAAGTTTTCAATTTCTGAATGAAGTCATTTTCCATCTCTAAAAAAAAAGTCTCATTAAAAGGAATCTTAAATCCTTGAAAAGGTTAGCATAAAGATGTTTTTCGTTAAAAATGACAGATATGTTTCAGTGCTGAGTTTAAATAATGGTGAAGGACAGTCGTATAAGGTCTGTTAATTTACTGCAGAAAATAGCTCAATGCATTCTTCTGTAGCTAATTAATTTTGTCTCTATATTACCATTGTTGCATCAAGAGCGTCATTAAAGCCAGCAGATGTCACTAACTCAACATGACATCACCACATGCAACCCGAATGAGTGGCGAATTATATTAATTTAGCCTATTACCAGAGGCCACATTTACATCAGGAAACATCTGTGTTTTGGTAAACACACACAAACAGGTTTAATGGGCTCTTTCCATAGACATATAATGATTTTTATATCAAACAGTACTATCCCCTTACACTAACTGTACCCCTAAACCACAGAAAACCTTCTGCATTTTTACATTTTCAAAATACATTACTTAATTTATGATTTATAAGCTGTTTTAGTGGGGACCAAAAATGTTTGTGAGGACATTTTGTCCCCGTGATGTGTGAAATTATCAAGCCACACACACACAAACACAGGCACACATTTAAAATAACCAATCCATGAGATCAGGCTGAAATAAAACACATATAAGAAATTTTGTTCTCAGGGTATGAGTCAAGGTGAGAACCAAGTCAAGAAGATGAACTAGAGACATAGTCAGGCAGTGACTTGCGCTTTTCATTCATAGTTTGAAACTCAATCAGGTATCCCTTCAAGGGATTCGCTTGGTTGATCTTTAAGCAGAGCAGAACCAGTAAGAGTTGTCAAAACACTTCTGTAAAAGCCTTTTACAGTTTTTCTCAGTCGCTTTGGTACATTTCTTAGATCATAATTGAAATTCTCAAATCTACCTGTTCAATCTTCACATCATTGTGTCAGTTGTGCACATAAAAAAAAAACAGTTTCTCATTTCTTTGAACAAGTTGCAAATGCTACATCCATGCAAATGATTATGTGCAATTATCTTCTGTTTCCTTATCAATTGCTTATGTCACGTTGATTAAAATGTACTATAATGGGTCTATGTTGAACAGTCACACCCACCACAACTTTTAGGCGAGCAAGTCTTTGCATGCAAAATGTTGTCGTAATATAGCATTTTCTATACATTTCCATTAGACTTTTTTTCTAAATCTGTCCTGTTCACGTTTCTACTTTTGTTTTTTGTTTTTCGTTGTGCTATATGCAGTGCTGTCTTTTCCTTTCTGTATCGCAATTGCATGGTCTGTCAACAAATAACTGTACAAACAGCAAAAGCATAAATGTGAATCTTTTGCAATCAAACTCCCCCACACACTAAGGTGTAACCTACAATTTACAATAATTGTCCTCAAAACTTTAGCCACAGCAGTTTACATCAGAACATCCCTCCAGTGTAAACTGTTGACAACATGACTGAGCAATTTGACTGTCTTATCCGTACACAATGACACAAGGACATTCTGATGGCACTGACATATTCATTGACATAGATGTTTATGTTTGAGAGAGATGAACTAAGTATTTTAAGCAAGAGACTGGCTTTTGCAGAAAATCTGTGGTGTTTTTTGCTATTTGTTTGAGAAAAGCACTTACTGTTTTGGAAATGTCGAGGATGATTGAGAAATACAATAGATTGAGAAAAACTGTAAAATGGCTTCTGAGGGTTAAAAGCCTCTCTATCCAGCATTATGATGAAAGAACAGGTTGTGCAGACCTCGACACTCTTAAAAATAAATGTTTTTATTGGCATCAATAGTTCCACAAAGAACCTTTAACATCTATGGAACCTTACATTCTACTCAAGAATCTTTATATCGGAAAAAGGGTTCTTTATATTATTGAAATGTTCTTCTCGCTGGTCACTATGAGGGTCCTTTGGGGTTCTTCAATGACAGTGAATACAAGACCATGATAGATTGGTTCTGAAGCCAAGGCAATTCTAATTTCAAGATCTGTCTGGAAGAACCTTTGTCATCAGAACTTAATGCATAAATGTTTGATGTGCCTGTTTATTTTATTCCTATAAGGATGAGAAAGCAAACCTAACATGAAGCTTAGAATAAAAACATCTCTTAAGGCTATGTTATTCATGGTTTCAATCTCCAGTGACATTGGACACAAGCAAATAAAGTCTTACATTTTTGTAAAGGAGTGGAGAACTTTCCTCTCTCTCTCTATCTCTCTCTATCTCTCTCTCTCTCTCTCTCTTTCAAATACCTGTTTTTCTAGTTGTCCAGACCCAGTTGGTTTTCTTATTACGTATTTATTGCCATTCTTCCTTCGGTAAATCCCCCCTGCGAGTCACAGAAAGAGCATGAAAGAGCTCCAGGCTAACTCCGATAAGGGGGCGCGCGGACAAAAGCTGCACCTGACGAGTCCAGAAAGCACAATTCCAGTTTGCTCTACTGACGAGAAGTCCAACGTCGTTCTTTCATAAATGGAGATTCAGGGGTTTTAGATTATTTATTTTGGTTTGTTTCAGTGTGGAAGATGGGGAATTAACACATTTAGATGACAGACAGACAGACAGACAGACAGACAGACAGACAGACAGACAGAAAGATAGATAGATAGATAGATAGATAGATAGATAGATAGATAGATAGATAGATAGATAGATAGATAGATAGATAGATAGATAGATAGATAGATAGATAGATAGATAGATAGATAGAACAAAACTGTTTGCTGCTCTCTGCAATGCTGTTCTTATGGCAAGCCGATTTAACATGTATTCCTTTAATATGCTACTGTACATATAGTTTCGTTCCAGTTGTTTTCTAATGGAACCAATAAATTAATAGTAAAACCGGAATAGTCACCAGAATCAACTTGAATATACACAGTCAGGAAGTGTGTGACAATTCCAGTTTGCGCTACTGACGAGTAGTCCAACATCGTACTTTCATATATGGGGATTCGGGGTTTTAGTTTATATATTTGGTTTGTTTTAGTGTGGAAGATGGGGAATTAACACGTATGGCAGACAGGCAAACAGACAGACAGACAAATACGATAGCTAGCTAGCTAGCTAGCTAGCTAGCTAGATAGATAGATAGATAGATAGATAGATAGATAGATAGATAGATAGATAGATAGATAGTTAATATCTTATAGATTAACTAAATGAGAAATTGAGAATAATACCAGTCACTATTGGATTTCTTAGTATAAAATAGGTATTAATAGCACCAATACATATAGTTAGTTTAAAGGATTAAATGTTAAGATGGTTTGCCATAGGCTCCCCCTTTACTTGTTCCTGCCTTTCAAAGAAGCCAGTCAACTTTTAGAGACGTGGCTGAAGACATCGCTCATTTCAGCACTAAGTTTTGCGGACAGCACCTCTCTCTCGCTCTCTCTACCAAAACAGGGCAACTTATCACATCCATTTATTGTTTTTAACTCGTTTGCTTTCTAACCACTAAACCGAAATATGGATCACACTTTCTCTGAGGATACCTCAGCCTATGAGAACTTCACAGATGACTGGACATCCGATGGAGGGGAAACGGTGCATTTCATCATTCGCTGCGTTATCCCATCGGTCTACATACTTATCATAACGGTTGGTTTATTGGGCAACATCACTCTTGTGAAAATATTCATCACTACCAGCGCGATGCGAAGTGTCCCAAACATTTTCATCTCCAGCTTGGCCGTGGGAGATCTTTTGCTTTTGGTCACTTGTGTACCAGTGGACGCGTTCAGGTATTTCTATGAAGAATGGATTTTTGGGATTGTGGCTTGTAAGATGATCCCGGTGATCCAGCTCACCTCGGTCGGAGTCTCCGTGTTCACTCTCACGGCACTGAGCGCAGACAGGTAAGGAGGGGAAAAAACCTGAATGAACTGCCACATTCACTACTATGAAAATGAGGACAATGTCTGAAACAACCACTAAAACAAACAAGAGAAATTAGCTATAAACAACGTGTGTGTTTCGTTGTTTTATAGCTCATCCCTCGAGTTTGTAAACAAATAGTTTAACATACATTGCATATAGGCTACTGTATAGAAATACGTATATATGCGGACGTTATATATATATATACACACACACACACACACACACACATACTCTTAGCTTAAGTTGTTTAAAATCCCTCATTAATCACCTGTAGCTGAGAGCAAAATGAATACAAATATACATTGATTTACAGAGGAATTCACCTTGACGCTATATCATGTCCCATTTGGCAAACTGCCTGAAGGGATTCTGTATTACATTTGATTCATGACTCATCAGAGATATATTTCTCAACAACAAAGATGCAGTTCATTTCTCTGACATGTGATGGGGTGCTCAGAGCACAGATTTGGACAGATAATGAAAGATTGATTGGGCAGTTTGTTTTCATTCTGTACACATAAATATTGTTTTGTAGGCTGGAACTCATCTGTACAGTACAGCCCTGACATTATTATCCTGATTTACTCAACACCGCAGTGAATTCTATTATTAAAAAATGCTGCGTTTTCATAACCAAATTGGACTAAGGCAGCTGTAAATAACAGAGACATCATTATTCCCAAAAGAGCATATTTGGGATAAAGCTTAGAAAAAATGATTGTCCATTCAAGAATACAGTGTGACCATAATCATCAAATATTCTTTTAGCCTGCATGAACTGAAAGGACTGATTAAACTGAATGAATGTTCTCATTAGTAGATTACAGCGCTTCGAATCCTAAATGATGATTGGCAACATAATATTACTGTTTGATTAATTGACAAGCTCTGGCTGCATTAGAGCATTAGTCTGTGAAAGAGCATTACAAATGTGGACGAGTATCTGTGGTGAAGATGACAAATATCTGCTCGGTTTCACTCTGCCTTATCCTTCACTTTTGTCTCAGTGCTTGGGGGCCTCAGCTAAAGGTGATGACCTTTCCTAGCCTGATTTGTTGCTCAGTCTGTTTGTTGTTACAGCACCTGAAAGTTCATTTGTGACACAGTGATTATGCCACAACCCTGGGGTCCAAGCAGTGCTAATTTCTTGCTATTGATTTGAAGGCTGCATTAAACGTCCCTTTCCCCAAAACGACAATTGTGATGCAAAATGTAGTCAATGTAAAGTTACTTGGGATAATGAATCTCCTGGCCAAAGGAATTAGGAAGGAGGACAGGTGCATTGGCTGGCTTGCCGTGATATTAAACCAACAGAAAAGGCATCGTCATACAAAATGATTGTTTTGAACACTTAATCTGATTAGCACTTGCTCAAGATTCACAGTCATGCGTGAAATAAAATCAAGTTCATTTGCAGGTTATTCGGTTCATAATATGCTCGACTCAGGCTTGTTTACTCGGGGAGAAATCAAGCTGTGATCGTGGCGCTCCCCAGCTTACCCATGCCTCAGGCAGGGCAGTCTATGTTCATTGAGAGAGGAAAAAGCAAGCCCAGGGCAATAAAACCTGGTGGAGGAGCGAAGTCAGGGCGAGGGTGCTGTCATATGAGATTTCCATTTACCTTAGAGATGGCGACTGCAGAATGTCTAAAGTACACATATCAAAACCGACCGGTTTGTCAATAGGAGAAAATTGACAATTTCCTTGGAACAAAAGCAACCAATTTTCCACCATGAATTTCCTCTATTGTTTTTCTTTACTTTATTCAGTCTGTGGGATTTGCAGCCGGAGCAGAATATCGGAAAGAAGTGCACAGGAAATATCGTATTTCGTATAGGACAGCTTTTCTTTTGGGAGAAAAACCTTAGATGAATCATTTATAAGTGTGATCATGTAGTTTTAGACTTAGTATTGCTAAGCGCCAGTGTAAAGGTTTTTTAGGTTCAAGTAGAGAATACAATATCTGATATATATATCAGATATTTTCTTATATAACTAGTATCTTTTTATGGATTGAAAATAATCATTTGTCACAACCTTTGAAAGTATTACCATGTTTTAATATTTTGATCTTAATGTTATTTTAATTATATGCAATATATATATGAAGAGTTCAGAGGCAAAAGCCTCTAAGTGCCATTTGAAATTTTCTTCTAAAATGATCATTTTTATCAAGCTTGTATATTTAAGTTCAGTAATTTCACTTAAATGGCAATGAAGATTACCTATTAATTGCCATTTAAGTGAAATTACTGAACTTAAATATACAAGCTTGATAAAAATGACCACTCTAGAAGAAAATTTCAAATGGCATTTAGAGGCTTTTGAATCTGAACATTTCATATATTTATGTGTGTGTGTGTGTGTGTGTGTGTGTGTGTGTGTAAATTCAGTGTGTGTAAAGTGTTGATGTCATGAATCAAACGGTCATATAATAAGCTTATCTAATAAGAGAAATGCGTCTCTGTACATAAATAATTTCTAGGGCTGTGCAAAGATTAATTGTGATTAATCTCATCCAAAATAAAAGTTTGTGTGTACATAATATACAGTATGTTTGTGCTGTGTATAATTATTTTGTATATATAAATACACACACATGCATGTATATATTTAAGAAAATGTGTTATTCATCTACAATATATATATGTGTGTGTGCAAATAATTCTTAAATATATACATGCACACATATGTATTTATGTATACAAAATAATCATACACCGCACACACACATTGTATATTATGCAAACACAAGATTTTTATTTTGGATGCGATTAATTGCAATTAATCTTTGCACGGCCCTAATAATTTCATTAACATGGAACAGTCATGGAATGAAACTGAATAGAAAATTGAGATGTATCAGTTAAATGCCTATTCTCAAAACTTACTTCAATAATAACAGTAGATCTAGTATAAACAGGCACACATCCTGATGAGGAATAACCATAAACCTTAGCACAGAATCAAATCTGACTTCAGATAAGAACACAGTGTTTTCCCTCAAGCTATGATAAATTGTTGATAAACAAGGACATTTCTCAATTCAATCAATTCTCAACCTGGATGAAAGTCACAGCAATCTCTGTGCTGACAATTCTTCACATGTGTTTCTTTTAGACACAAAGCTATCGTGAATCCCATGGATATCCAGACCTCCAGTGCAGTGTTCTGGACCTGCTTGAAGGCCATCACTATATGGGTTGTCTCAGTGCTGCTGGCTATCCCCGAAGCAGTCTTTTCACAGGTGGTTCACATGCCTGACAAGAACATGACGTTCACCGCTTGTGTGCCGTATCCACTCTCCAACGAGATGCATCCCAAGATCCATTCGATTATGATATTCCTCGTCTACTTCCTCATCCCTCTGAGCATTATCTCTGTTTACTACTACCACATCGCGAAGACACTTGTCAAGAGTGCTCATGATATGCCAGGTGAGATTAGTGAGCACTCCAAAAGACAGGTAAGAGGTTCCAGGGGATGAGTGTAAAGCTCACATGCATGGTTGAATGCCAGTCTTCTGTGTTTGTCACAATAGGTTCTTCTTCAGGCATAGCGGATTGTTGCTTCATTCCATCAATCATGATTTAGATATCACGGTTGAGATAAGAGCACAGATATTTCGGATTTGTCATTGTAAGCACACTTGAAAAAAGGTTAACCTAAAATGTGCTTTATGTGCTAATTGGTGGTGCTAAGCCCGTTCTCATCCGAAGACGTCATATACTACGCTTTTGCCAATACGTAGACATCCAACGCACACGGCACCCTTTAGCGTCAATAAAGGCGCAGATAAATATGGGGCAGAAGGCGCCTCCTAGTGGTCTAACGCTAACCCTACCCCATACCTAAACCTACCCATACTCTGTGCATGTTATATTGATGCTAAAGGGTGCCGTGTGCGTTGGATGTCTACGCTTTGGCAAAAGCGTCGTATATGACGCCTTGGGATGAGAATGCGTAGGAATTTCAGTTCAATTCATCACACCACAGGAAGTAGTATTAGAATTTTTACTGAACTGCAGAAGAAATGTTTCACAGGTAATACATTATCCAAAATGATCTATTCTACTCTTCTGGTTTGCCAAAAGTAAATTTGTTAAAGATTAAAAAAGTAGTTCACTTTTAAAAAAAAAAAAAACTTTTGCTGACAATTTACTCACCCCCGTGTCATCCAAGATGTCCATGTCTTTCTTTCTTCAGTCGAAAAGAAATTACGGTTTTTGATGAAAACTTTCCAAGATTTTTCTCTATATAATGCACTTTACTGGGAACCAATCGGTTCAAGGTCCAAAAGACAGTTTCAGTGCAAACCGCAAACTGTTCAAAAGGCTTTAAAAGATTCCAGACGATGAATAAGGGTCTTGTCAAGTGAAACGATCGCTCATTTAAAAAAAAAAAATAGCAAAGTTTAAGTTTTATAAGCTCAAATGGTCGCCTTGCTCTGTTCTGTGATGCACGTTCGTGACTCTCCTATTCGAACTTGTTTAACAAAATGAACAAATCTTTTTTCGTGTCATTTGGTTCATTCAACGAACGAAATGAATGAATTGACTCGGAAAAAGATTCGTCGTCTGGAATCGTTTAAAGCCCTTTATACAGTTTGCAGTTTGCACTGAAACGGTCTTTTGGACCTTGAACCGTTTGGTTACCAGTAAAGTCCATTATATGGAGAAAAATCCTGGAATATTTTCATCAAAAACCTTAATTTCTTTTCAACTTAAGAGAGAATGACATGGACATCTTGGATGACATGGGAGTGAGTAAATTATCAGCAAAAGTTTTTTTTAAAAAAAACTGAACTACTCTTTTAAGAAATATATCTATTCATCCATCTATAAATAATTACAAAGAAATGACAAGTAACACATTGAATGACAGGTAAAATTTTAAGTAAAATGAAAGGATTCTCTTGTAAAACGTGGTCCAATAATTGTTTTTACAGTATGTAGTTAAAAATCAGTTATATGACTTTCAATACATTTGAACCCAGCAGTGTGCTACCTTAATACAAATTCAATTGAATCAGAATGCAAACAACCCTTACGTATTAAAATGTTGATTTGCAGTAACAGCTGTTCTAAATGGAATTGGCCCTTTCATGATGATCTAAAACAATGTTTCTTCCCCAAGAGCCAAACCATAAACATTTTAAGAGAAAGTATAAAACGAACCTCTGCTGAACGGAGGGACACCCTTCACAGAATGCTCCTTTGACAGTTTCTTGAGACAGGGCACTTTATCTTTCGCCGCATGGGCTATGAATCATCAGTTAAGCATTGTTCCAAGGGTCCTTAAGGATGACAGATATTCTCGTTTATATTCTCTTTCAGCAGCTGTTTCAAGGCAGCTAACATTTTATGCTCCCTCTTGCCCTTGATAATACTGTGATCATTCTATGAAATTTACCGTTGGTTTTATCTCTTATGAGTAATCATGCAATCATGTTCATGAGACAAAACATCAGTCGTGTTCATCAATCTATCATTCATTTCTCTGAAAGGCATGAATAGCTCATTGGGATATAATCTCTTGTTTTGCACTGTATGTACTTCATTGAAATGTGTATATTATGCATTATCAGTACTGCAGAATCTCAGGAGCCAACTGATAAAAAAAAATGTTCATAAAGGGATAGTTCTGACATTATTTACTCACACTCACATTGCTCCAAACCTGTATTTACTTTCCTTATTCTGTGGAAAACAAAAGAAGATATATTCTTTTAAATGAATAAGATGCATTTAAAGCAAAAACCAATATATACTAGTCAAACCTTGGAATAATTACGATTTATATATATATATATATATATATATATATTATCGAGAGAGAAGTCTCTATATTTGATAAAAAAAATACAGTATAAAAGTGATATTGTAAAAATATGATTACAGATTAAAATAACTGTTTTCTATTTTAATATACTTAAAAATGTAATTTATTCCTGTGATGGCAAAGCAGAATTTTCAGGATTATTACTTCAGTGTCACATGATCCTTCAGAAATCAGTCTAATATGCTGATTTGCTGCTCAAAAAAAAAAAATATTATTATCAATGTTGAAAACAGTTCTGCTGATAAAAGGTAGAGTAGGCAATACGCTGATTTCACGCAGCCACCATTTTGAAATCGCTACGGTGGGAAGAAAACCGGAAGTGTCGCTTTTAATCAAAAAGTCGCGAATTTGATGCCGTATTATTCTGTTTAATGTAGAAATGAGTTATTCTAAAAATGTACATACATTTCTTTCATACTTTAGACTATATACAGTGAAATTAATTTATAAATAAAATAATTCAGAAAAAAATAATTCGTAAAAAAGAAGCAGGAACAAACGATATATATATATATATATATCCCATATTGGATATTAACATCCAATAGTGTAAATCGAGGTAGCAGCTTCAGGTTGTTAGTCCAAGGTAATGTTGTCTATCTCTAATTCTGGGGTCCTTCCCACCGGAGCCTTGCTTCCGGTTTCAAAATGGCGGCTGCGTGAAATCAGCATATAGCAAGCTAGCTTTGAAAGCATGAGAACACATCCTCCCTTTAGCGTCTCCAAAGCCACGCCTCCTCCAAAACACATGCATATTTGTGCCACCTAAATGATGCAGATTCATTTTGCCATTGATAGTGTTGACATAGAAATGCATAATTCCGAGTTCAAGGACGTAAACAGCTCCAAGTAGAACATCACGTGTAGTCAACTCTTACAACGTGCCGTGAATTCAGATCGAATGCGATGATTTTTTGTTGTTGTTTTTTTGTTTCGATTTTCACAGAAGGCATGTTTTCATATTTAGACCACTTCTATTACTGATTGCTATCAAAAATCTATAGTATATCTATAGTATAACATAAAGTGTTTCTGAAAAACATTGCCTAGCTTTTTGCAGAAACACTTACATTCAAAAGTATGGGATATAATATTTGTTTTAAGAATAGAAAACTAATCAATACTTTAATGTAGCCAAAAGTGACAGTAAAAACATTTATACACTGTAAAAAATAAAAATCTGTAGAAATTACGGTATTACTGGCAGCTGCTTGCCAGTAACTTACTGTAGATTTAAATTATTGTTATTTACTGGCAACAGTTTGTTCAAAGTTAAATGAACATTAAACATTAACAAGTCTTTAGCTTTACAGAATAAAACTAAAATAACAGCCTCATGCAAAGCATTCTGGGAAACAAAATCTGAAGGGAAAAAAAAACAGAAAAAGGTTGATGAAGATTTCTGGTTCCCAGAATGCTTTGCATTAGATTGTTATTTTATAGTTTTATTCTGTAAAGACAAAGACTTGTTAATGTTTAATGTTCATTTAACTTTGAACAAACTGTTGCCAGTAAATATACATCAATTAAAATCTACAGTAAGTTAATGGCAAACAGCTGCATAACTACAGCAATTTTTTTACAGTGTAAAATCTTTTGAACTCATCACAGTTTCCACAGACAACTTTTCCCAATATTGAAAATAATAAATGTTTCTTGAGCAGCGAATCAGCTTATTTTAGAATGATTTCTGAAGGATCATGTGACACTGAAGACTGGAGTAATGACGCTTTTTAAATTGTAATAATATTTACAATTACAATATCACTGTTTTTACTGGAATCAAATAAATGCAGAGCACAAGAGACATCTTCCAAAACCAATAAAAAAATCTTAATTATTTCAACCTTTTGACCGATAGTGTAGCCGAAACATAAAAACCCATCAGCCAGAACCAAAACGACAATTACCGGGTTCAGAATCAGGCTAGAGGAAGCGGTACTGAACTTGCATGCATTTTTATCGACGTTATCCTCATCAAAAATGCACCTCATGCTTTACTTGAGTGGTCTTATCTGTCAACTTTTCTCCTTCCCTCTATTGAGACGGAAACAAGGAAGCGTCTAGCCAAGATCGTCCTGGTGTTTGTGGGCCTCTTCGCGCTGTGCTGGTTCCCCAACCACGTTCTCTACATGTACCGCTCCTTCAACTATCGGCAGATCGACTCTTCGCTGTCACACCTCATCATCACGCTTGTGGCGCGAGTGTTGAGCTTCTCCAGCTCCTGCATGAACCCATTTGCCCTGTACCTGCTGAGCGAGAGCTTCAGAAGGCATTTCAACAACCAGCTGCTGTGCAGACAGCGCAAATACCAAGAGCGCAACACCAGCTACCTTCAGAGCACTTCTGCTATCCGCATGACCTCCATCAGGAAGAGCGCACCCGCCGTGGCCAACGGGCATGGCCAAAAACCAGGAGTCTGCATTTAGCAGATGTTCTCTTAAGGCTTGGGGACTCACCGAAGTGACCCAGCTGGGTAAATGTGCGTGTGTTGATGCAGGAAATACAGAAGGATTACTGTTGTAAATATTGCATGTATGTTTTTCCCAAAGGTTGCGGCGTCGCTTGAGGGCCAGAATGACATTTGCTTTATTTTTTGAAACATTATCCTTATTGCAAACAGAAAGGAATGGCTATCCAGCTGATAACTGAAGGCTAATTCTATTTCGCCACAAGCTAAACACAATTTCTGCCTGTATAAAATATCAGCTCTGTACATAAGATTGGACTAGAGTTTCCATTATTGTATAATGCTTTTCAGCTCTATCATTTTCCCTTTTTCATCCAGTCAAATGATGAAAATTCAACATTCATCGATGGAAAGTGCACTTAAGACAGTAAATGAATGTTTGGACAAGCAGTTTTGATTTCACCAGGAGGAGAAGCGCATTACAGAGATATCACTTAAATCATCTACATTGGCCACGGTCGCATTCTATTTCTCAGTAATTCACAATAACGATAATAATCAATGATATTCACAATATATTTAATTTAGGCGCAATGACATGGCTCTTTCCAGTGAATGTTAATGTCTATGATAGACCAGACAGGTCACACATTCAAGGGTAAACTGTGGTGATTAGATTAATATATAAACAGATTAGGATTCAACATGAATATAAATTTCTGAGACGCGTTCCCTATAGCTTCCGATATATATGAGTCAAAGGAGAGGAACGCCAAGATCACTGTGGCAGACTAAAATGAATAACGCATGATGTGTATCATTCTTAGATTCACCAACAAATGATATCCTCTAAATCATTGCATTGCAATATATTATCTTTAAATCATTTTGTTTCCACATCTAATGGTGTGGAATAATCATACAGTTGTGAGGTGGAAATATTACCTATAAACTTTACTGAAACAGGCAGTCATTTTTCGAGCCTTTCATGAGCTCCCAAACCTGAAAAAATGAAACATCAATGTCGTGACATGATTTTGCACTCTAAACAAAGTTCAATGAGCTTTTTGTGATCTTGTGGTCCTTGAGGAATTATTTTGGAAAATGTGTAATTTACCTAAGTCCTCAAAACATACACACATTTTGCTGCACACAATTTCATTTAGACCTTTAAATCTACCATTGGTCATCATAATATAAATATATAATAATAAATAATTAATTTTGTTCAAAACAATGAAATCCATTTTAATGGAAAATGTAATTAGTGACTAGTTACAATAATTTGTCCTTGTGAAGAGAGCCTTCTCAACACTGAATCTTTGACCAAAAGCAATGCGTTTTAATATTGCTGACTTGCCTGACATTTGAATTTAACATTTTACAATTTCAAGTAATACACATCTGGTCAAAAGAAAAAAAAAGTTGTGATAGCAAATCATACAAATATTTTTTTTTTTTTACAGTGAAATATAATAAAACAGCAGCAGAAAAAAACAGTAAACAGCGTATTTACAGCATCACGAAGTGGAGTGAAAAGACACGTCAAACTTACCTCCTCAGGAATCGATTGCGCCTGTTCCACAGAAGCAGGATCTAAATATAATACGGAAAGATTGATTAAACAGGCTCACTACCCTTTCCCATCTACTTTATTGGGATTTCACTCTGAGAGTAAATTAAACACATAGATTAAATTAAACAGTGCTCTTATATTGAATCAAGAACAATTCGACCAAATTGGTTAATTATAGCTTTAAGGACACATGTAGAAAACAGTAAAGACTGAGAATTTTTGATTATTCTCAGTCAAAGATTTGGTCGAATTTTTCTTGCATTCATCCCTTTGCTGTTTTCTGCTTATATACAGACATTAATATGATTCTTATTAATTTTGAATTCAACATTAAAAAAGCAATTACTATGAAACTTATTGATTGTAAACTTGTAAACAGTACTATTTGCAGTAATTTATATACAGTATGTATCACAGTCATCAACTCAAAACTGTTGTAACACTTACTGTATGAATGACTCAACATGTAGCCACATGGCGTCCTCTGCTCATTGTAATATATGATGCACAGATGCGTCTTCTACCAGCCTAGCTGATCTATAGAATGCTATTATGACAATTCAGACATACATGTTGACCACAACAAGGTTATGGATTCTAAATCAATAAGTTTTAATTAAAAATATCAATAGCTAAACTCAACTCAATCAAGCTGGGATTGATCTACACTGTAAAAAATTTCTTGTCAAATTAACAGTAACTTACTGGCAACAATTATCCAGTACTTGCTGTATTTCATTTAACAGTAAAATTACCGTAACACTAACTACAGTACTGTTAAGCATACTGCAAATTAAATAACATTATTTTACTGTAATTTCTTACCATATTAAAGTACAGAATTACACTGTTAATTTTTAATAATACTGTATAGTATGAAATGTTATTGTATTTATTTTATACTGTGTAACCTGTAGAAAATCCGTAGAAATATTATTTTAACTGTTAATGGGAAATAGAAAAAAGAACAATTGAAGCTTTAACTGCACAAGGTTTATTGTGTATTTTCAAACACATTAGTACATTTACATAATATACATTTAAATACATTAATACAATTAAATACATTAATAATAAAAATGTAATATAATACAATAAAAATCATGCATGACAATCATGAACAATTATGCATAAATACATGCAAAAATTATCATGAACAGGTAAAATAGAAAAGATTAAAGGGGTGCTATCTGATCAATCTATTAGAAAGATAGTTCATAACAACTCATCCACCCACTCCCTGCTGGGGTAAAACAGCTTAAACTAGTCTAAGATTGTCTATTGGTTTGAGATAGACTGTCTAACTGGTCAGTTGCTGATTTTAAAGGGTTTTTGGCTGCTTTCTATCTAAGGGACCAGATTTGCAGGGCTGGGAGACACATATAAACTAGCTTTGACAAGTAAACCACCAATCCAGATGAGTATTACAAAATGACAAGTTATCCAGTGTCCTTTAAAAAAACTAAACTAAACACAAAACAACCTCATCATGCACATGTGCCATGAAAAACTTGCATTACGGTATTAATAATCATTTATATGCAGACTTATGTTCTTTTGCAATAGGAAGTTTTCTATCCAAGCTTTTATGCAATTAAACCTTAAACTGTACAACAACATTTATTTTCACACAACAATTCTTAACAACTTGCAGATAGACAAAATTCACAGATGGATAATAATCTGTTTAAAATGTTCTCAGTGGGTCAGTACTGGACCAAGGTATAGTAGTAGTAGTTAGATAAATAGAATAATTAGATTAGATTTACAATTCATCGGTCATCAAGATGGATAGGGGTCTTCTTAACATGCACAGCTCACACCTGTGGAAAAGGAGAACAGACAAGACAGTTAAAATACAGTACGTTTTTGTTGTTGTTGTTTTGGCTAAACAGCAAAAACAGACAAAATGATGTCTAAAGTGTAATTCACTTAATACTAAAATCTTGTTTGTTGGACTGTTGTTTAAAATTAATTGTTAAAGTATGTTCATTATGTCCTCGGTTGTATGCTGTGTAATATAATACAATGCTATACTGTTCAGTGTTGTGCATATGTTTATGCCACAAGAGGGCACTAAAGTATAGGCTATGGAGGATGCGTTTGTATTACTATTATGTTTGTCCAAGTTGATTTACCGTAGTTAAGAGGATCATATTACTGAGAGAATCTTCATTACTCTCTGTGCTGTTAGTTCGACCGTGAGACTGATGTGTCAACAGCTGAAATAAATATGCCAAGAACGGCTAAAGATAACTCATCTCTATCGTCCACTCTTTTCTTTTGAATGCAACGCAAGCTGAAACATAACTCAACATCACGTGAAAACGTAGGTTAAATCTTGCTTGTGTGATACATGACTTAAAAAAAGATTGACAAGGCATCGTTCCCTTCAAATGAGTAGGCTACATGTCAGTTTACACATAGTTAAAAACAAAACAAAAAAAACAATGATATTATAGTCACACTTTGTATTTTGGACAAAAATACACCTGGGCGCTTTCCGTGGTCCATCAGTTATCACTGAGGTAGCAGTAACGTTAACGTTAAATGGCGGAACGCCAGGTCAGGATTTACACGAAAATAAGCGTGAAAAAATCAATAAGAGGAATCGGCACTTTAATTTTATAACAATAAATCCGAATCCTAACCTTGGATGTCCGATTTCAGGATACATTTATCGATTAGCAATTCCTAACCCCTGTAAGTCATAAAATAATGAACGTGCAGGCGCTTCCACCGACTTAACGTGGTAAATAACAAAATGATTAGACCATTTTGACCGTATAAGAGGTTACATATGAAATATATGTCAATAAAATCACATTTAATCAAGTAAGGCTATCAACATAAAAGAAATCCGCGTCTGACTTATACAGACGTAGAACATTCCGCGGCCACTTCTTTCTAACGTTAACGTAAGTAACTCATATGGTTTGCATAAAAATATGAATTACTAACCAGATGTATGGCGAAAACGTTGCCGACCGACAGCGACGCGATGCACGGCCTGCGTGTTCTTACAGAGGGAAGGGAACTGAAGAGTTCTTCATAAAATTGCAGCTTGTTGTGGTTATTTTTCGCGGTCATTTCGTACTAATGTATTTGAATTTACAGTAATATCCCAAATGGCTACATTGAAGAGTAGCCTATCATATACATATTATATTAAAATGTCTAGAATATATTAAATTGAATATAGAAATCGTGGTCAGCTATTCTAAATAACTTTAAAGTTACTAGCTAGAATCCGTTTGCATACACATTATAAGAATTATTACTTACCAAATGAAGAAGTTGCAGGTCGGCAGAAAAGACAGCAGCACCACTGACACGACAGAAACTCTTCCAAAGTCAAATATGCTCTCATGCACACCCCACTGACATAAATTATGTCATAAATTATGACTGTTAATGGTCAACCAGTGCTACATTTTTATTTTAAATGTAAGAATAACATTAGTAGGCTAGCAATTTTACCCGTGGAACTGTGTGTGGTGTTTTTCGCGGTCAATTGCACTGCTGTATTTAGATTAACAGTAACTGATAATTTCCCAGAATGCATTGCAATTCTACAGTAACATACTGTCAACTGTGTGCACAGTACATAACTGTTGAAAAAACAATTTAATACTGTGAAAACAACTAAATCTACTGTAACTTACTGTACATAGATTATACAGTAAGAAACTGTTGAGAAAAACAGTATAATCCTGTGAAAACAACAGAAATCATTTACAGTGTATTGAATTAGAAAGAATGTATTTATTGTTAATTTGATTATGCAGTTCATTTCTTAAGAGTTTATATTTTAATCAGGGATGTTCATCTTCAGCATATAATCTCAGTTGTGCTTACAATGCATGTTTCATTTCCACATTTCAAAATATTCCACAATATTTATTCCACAATTTTCATCATGGGACCTTACTTGAATATCAATGAATTCACGGTTCTATGTGTTGAAATATTACTGGTCAGTTGAATGCGTTCATTGCAAATATGTATTTTAGTGTTTTCTTGAGATTATTTCAATGTATTTGTGAGATTTTCTTAATGTATTATTTGTGAGATATAAATTGTTCAATAATGTCAGTCAAGATGTGTTAAAAAAACTGCTAAGTTATTAAAGAATTAAAATGAAACAGATTTTTTGGAATTAAGTCTACAAATATGTTATGAACTCAGAACTGGAAGATGCAAAACAACTATTAATTTCTCTAAGCAACTGCAGTCTGCAGTCTATTTTTAAAGACCATAATCTGTTTGTTCAGATAAAGTTTACCTTATTATCATCATAACATTGCTGGATGAGTCACAGTGCAAAACATTTCAAAGTCAGATATATATATTTTTTTTTTTTACATTTTATCTCTGTCTCCCAGAATGCTAATGCATTTTTATTTTATTTTATTTATACTATTTTTTTATTTATTTTTCACAGTAAATGGACAGAAAATAACTGTCAATAATTATATATTTAATATAAATCAGTAAAAAAGGGATTTGACTGGTGTTGAAAAATCCTCATAAGGCTGAAAGAAGAGGAGATTTTCCATATAAATGTGAATTGTAATTCAAAGCTGAGAAACTGAGAAAACAAGGCGCTGCTACATTTTAACAGAAATGATAATTAATAACACAAATAAATGATCAGATTAACACAGGGATTTTCTGTCACATATTTGTACGCATACTCCTCTGACTGGACTAATATTTTAGGTCTTGCTCATACATAATAGAAAATGTCCTTTATGAAAAAATAATGAAAGTACAGCCTCATTCTATATGTATAGCTACAGTTTAAAAACAAGGTTCATCCATGGAAATATAATCACCTGTTGTGTGTTTTTCACTTCCCAAGATGCTTTTCCTTTTCTTTTCTTTTTTTTTGTGAAGGGAGCTTTTTCACATGAAAAACTTACATTTCCTTTGCAATTTGACAGGAAGAGTGTCAGATCAATCGCTGAGGAGCAGTGAGAAAGGCTTTGAGAGTCTTGGCATTGTGCTAGCAAAAAGCCATGTATTTAAAATGTATATTTTAAATACATGGCTTTTTTAGTAAAAAGCACTAATGCACAACAGCCCTCAGTGAAAGGCTGAACACCATAGATGGTTAATTACACTTTTCTTTTGAATGTTGCAGAGCCAAATTCCAATTGTCATGCTGGCTTGTGGTCCTGATTGGAAACAGCATGTAAACTGTTTACTATTATTCCCTCTATGAACTGAGATTCTAGGAAAAGTCTTCTAGTGAGCCTAAATACGTAAATGCATTCAGTCGTCATGAAATGGAAGTTGCGATGGTCTTTTCTTCTCTATTGTGTTTTTTTCGAACAAGAAAAATTGTTGGACGTGATTTTATTTTGTCGGGATTTGATTGGATGGTTGTGGTTCGCCATTGTTGTAATGTCATGTGAGTGACGGGAAGTTATTTTGATTAAAGATTATGAGGGCACGTGTGTTTTAAAATTGAAAGATGTGGACAGATAAATCATTTATAATAAATACTGCAATATTACATTAAAAATATGGATTTTGATTTCGAAAAATAAAAAAGGGACACCCCAAATTTACTTTTTCATCAGTACACTGTAAAACAAATTCAGAATTAGTAATCACAACCTTTTTTCTTTTGTCAAATCAACTTAAATAATTTATTTAGTTTAGATAACATATAATTTTGCGATTCTGATGATTAAATTATTCTCCTTCATTGTATTAACTCACTTTTTCCATTTCAATGAACTTAAAATTTGCAACCAGGTTACTTACTTTTTTAAGTTAAACCAACAATATTTTTTTACAGTGTATTGTGATAGCTGAAATGGGTCCACATTTAATTCTCTACCAATCATCTGCTATTGTTGATGAATTGTGATCCAGGAGTAACTATTTCTCTTCTACACCTTTGCATTATCATATTAAATGTCAAAGCCTCAAATGTCACTTTACATCTAACAATGCGCCTGAATTTCGTCTTTAAAAGTGATTTGAAATATGATCAACTTTTTGGAAAAACGTGTGCAAATTAGCATGTTAAAATATCTTTTGGGTATACATCCTCAAGAAAACAACCCTTGTTAAATGTATTTTTGTAACTCCCCCATGCTATGCTGAACTTTGTTCGTTAATGAATACGGAGGCCATTCTTCAGCCGTCGTTCTGATAAGGCCAATGCTCAGTCAAGGAAAATAATTGGCAGTCAGTCCATCATTGTGTGTGATAATTCCATTTGACACTGCCATGTCTTTTGTTTGCACCCATGCTGTTACTTTTCACACATTTATTAGCTCACCTCTGAAAAGTGGCCGAATGCTGATGGCACTAATCAGTTTTAGACAGGGCTCAAGCCCTTACATCTTCCACATGTGGCACTTAGTCAATAGAATGATTTCATTAACCAAGAACTGACCTAGAAAATACAGTGGCATCAATTAATCTCATCTTAAAGGGGTCATATACAGTAATGCCATTTTTGTGTTAAGTTAATATGAATGTTTAAGGTCTAAATGAAAACTTTTTAATATACTTTTATTATACTTTATATATATATACCAACAGTTGGTATATATATACAGTTGGACGTCTTGGGACGTCTTTTGACCATACGTCAACATCCGCCTTTTTAGGGTACCCTTAAACGTCTGTTAGTAGACGATCCCGGGCCGTCATACCGTCATACAACTGACGCTTTACCCTTAACGTCAGTTGGGTTTAGGGGTAGGTTTAGGTCTGGGGTAGGGTTAGGATCTGATAACATCATCTAACCGACGTTTAAGGGTACCCTAAAAAGGCGGATGTTGACGTATTATATGATGTTTTGGGATGAGACTGCGCTGGCCAGGCTTACTAAAATGGCAAAGCCTTGCCATATGTCACTGAATAATGTACTATCAACCAAGAGGTTGAAGCCCCCTGGTTAAGATCTATCTGTCTGTCCCTTTGTATTAGCACTTACGGGACAAATGTTGGCCTTCAGATTATTTATGGGTAACTAAATTCACCTCCCCTGCAGCACGACTTCATGCTCGCAAAACGCACAGACACATGTGCTAACACGCACAAAGATAGACAAGCTTTCAGATTCCACGTATATATATCAATTTTATCACCTCTGACAGCTCATGAGTGGCCTCGATCTTTTACTTCAACATGACAGGTTGGTCCTGGTAGGGGATTCGCCAGAAGTCTTCTGTTACTAACAATGCAATAAAGTGATGACAGTTCAGCAGGACAATTTCATATATTGCGAGAGGTGCTAACGAAGTAGAGGTGACAAGTTATGATTATCTTCTTCTCAGCTCTGGTAATAATTTTATCGGAATGGTTATGTGACAATCAGATTAATATAAGCTAATTGAAACATTAACTCAGAGGGTGTGTGGATTTTAAACCTGTCTTTTTTAATTCATCAGGACTCATTCAGGCGCATTAGAATAGTTCTCAGAATATATTGCTATTCCCTTCCAGCAGTTTAAAAATCTAACACTGATCTCATAGTAAAGATATAATGTTATTAATGACCAGTGTTGAGGAAAGTTAATGTCAAAACTAATGCATTACATAGTGTTTTACTAAAATGAACAAATTGAGGTAGTTTCTTTCTTGGTCTTGCTTGCTTTTTTGCTTTTTAATAACAAAAAGTTATATTTTTGGCCAATGTAAAAGCCCTTTCACACAAAGTCTTACCCTCTCAACACTGTTAATGACATTAGTCCACTGCAGTTAGTCCACCATAAATATGTCAAAAACGTGTGGCAAAGATTTTATATGCTTCACCTTTCTCATTAATCTTCTGAATCTTTATAAATAAGCCAAAGCAGGTTCCAAAAGGAATCGCTATAGTGAGGCATTTGTGTGATAGCATTGGCCTGTGATGATGATTTAGTCACCAAATGTCACATAAAGCTAATCCCCTCTGCGTGTTTGCTTTTTCTTCTTTCTCCACACACTAACATTCCCATCTTCCTCTCTGCTTTGTTTCATCAAATTTGACACAAACATAGGCTGGTACATAACATAATGGAGCAGCTGGATGGAAGTTTTATCAGATCCTCCAAATGTTTGGGTAACGATCTTTCAGAAATGATCACTGTTAGAAAATATAAAAACAAAAATAATGGGAAAGAAAGGGGACATAAGAAAGATCAATTGTAGAAAAAATAACTGTTTTGAATTGAAAAATAAAATTATTTATAATACAATGTAAAAAGCAATAGCTTGTCCATGTTTTGTCAAGTCTATGTGAATTTTATCATCAATGCGTATTATTTTACCTTTAATTCAAATCGAATCATCGCAACAGCGAATAGAAGATTCCCGGGGACAGAAATAATACATTTAAACGGCCTTGTCTGATGCTACACAAAAAACCCATTGCGATAAAGTCAATTTACGGTAATTTAATACATAATTATAATCAAAAGCAGGCAGGAAATCATTTGTGATTAAGCAGCTTACCAGAACAGAATGAAACAAATCATCTGCTGTTTACTTTTGCCAGACCCTTGAAATTATTCTAGCAAAAATTAATTTACTGAAATTACAGTAAATTTACAAAATTTTCTGTATTCGGTACAAGAAATACTTTCATATATGCATTATGTATCACAGGTCTTCCTGACACAACACTGAATAAATACTAATATTGATTCCAGCTCACACAATCATTTAGTCATCAAGACGTCAATTGTTCTTCATTACGTTATGTGTTGCTGTTTCTCCATCTCTAGAATACAACACGATTCCCACAGACATTGATGTATGGAAGCCATTGTGAGTAAAGCAACTCCTGACCTCATATGTCTCAAGTTGTGTGCTTTTGCTATCTGGTTCACCCAGAGACCTTTATGATTGGTCAAACTGAACACTACTGTTTATCATGGTTATTGATTTGAGAAGGTCAGAGTAGGCCTATTGCTTAATTGAATGGGATGGTGCTTTTTTGAGGCAAGATAAAGGAGTGACCGATGACTTAAATCTTAATCAAAGTCTCATTATATTGTGGTCCTAAATCACTTACGACTCAAAGTTGCCAATATAGAGTGGTGCTGTTCTGGACAGGTAATCAGACAAAAGATCATTGTGATTGCTAGTGGAAACAATGCTGGCAAAACAAAAAGAAGATTTAGAAGAGTAGAAAAAGAAGAGTATACCAGTCATGTAAGAAAAGAACACAATATGGGACTGAATGGGTGTAGAACATTTTAGCCAATTAGTACTCTACATATTGTCTTGATATCTCTTGTTACATAGGGCAAACAACGAAAGTGACATAATACTGGAACATCAATGATCTTTTTCACTTTTTTAAATTGTAGCACAAGTGCCAAAAAGAAAAAAAAGAAAAAAAAATAGGAAAGATTTAATAAAAAAGGAAAATGACATCCCTTGTTGTTATTGTTGACTAAAACAAAGTATTTTCAAAAAGTTGTTTGTTAATTGAAATAAAGCTGAAATAAAACATAAATATTATGAAAAACCTAATTAAAAAATAGAAAAAAGAGATATAACTAGAAAAAAAATAGGAAAGAAAAAATAAGTTTAAGTATTAAAATTACTAAAACAAACTGAAATGGAAAAAAAGAAAGCTAAACAGAAATATGTATTTTTAATAAATGCACATAAATGTTACGTGTCTGATTAGGTACAACATCTGAATTTGAACTTATGTTGCGACCGTTGACATTCAGACATAGCCTACTACAGGGGTTGGACAAAAAAACTGAAACACCTGGTTTTACTACACAATAATTTGTTAGAATGGTGCACTCTAAAAAATGCTGGGTTGTTTTAACCCAACTTTGGGTCAAATATGGACTAACCCAGCCGTTGGGTTAAATTTTTACATTACATTTTTAACCCAACATTTCGGGTTTGTCCATATTTGACCCAAAATTGGGTTAAAACAACCCAGCATTTTTTAGAGTGTGAGGGCCTCATTTTGCATCCAAACACAGCACCAATTGACAGATAGAAGTCCTTCACAGTGACCAGAGGGATTATGAGCCGTTCCTCTTCCAGAACAGTGTCCAGGTCACTATATGATGCTGGTGGACTCGCTCCTCCAAAACACCTCAATAATATTCAGATATGGTTACTGTCAGACCATGGGAGATGTTCAATGTCACTTTCATCTTCAGTCTTGCTGTGTGTGTTGGTGCATGATCATGCTGATACACGGTTTGAGCATCAGGTGCTCATGATCCTCCAGAAGGGTTTGGTAGTCCTCGGCAGTGTCGTGTCCATCAAATACAATCAGGATTGTCATGATATTGGAGCTCAAACCATCACTGATCCATCCCGTGCTTCACTCTGAAGATTGGCCGCCAGGCATATAGATGTGAAACCTCCAACATTGGCCAGTGTTTCAGTTTCATTGTCCAACCCCTGTATATTCGCCCTGTTGTTACATTGATTCTGGGTAATTTTAACCCAAAGTTGGGTCAAATATGCACAAACCCAAATGTTGGGTTAAAAATGTAATTAAAAAATGTACAGTTGAAGTTGGGTAAAAATGTTAAATTACATTTTTAACCCAACATTTGGGTTTGTCCATATTTGACCCAATTTTGGGTTAAAGCAACCCAGGATTGTTAAGAGTGTACTGTTACGTGACCTACCAGTGTCAGTTGTGTCGCTTTACTGCCCTTAAATCCTCTCCCGTGCCACAGTGTTTTGGCACAATGTTTTTCCCATACTTTATAGTAGGGAAGTATTCGGACACACCGATAATCTTACAGTTAGGCACAGTTGTCTTTTAAAAGAGAGCAAGACAAAAAAGAAAAACAACAGGCCAATCTGTCACTCTCTCACACTTCACTCTCAGCTGATCCTCATCACAATCAGCGCGAGCCACACCTGTTTTCTCTTCATCCTACATCCTACTTCTTGTTAATATTCTCTCTGATTCATATTTGCTTCATGTAGCTTTCTTAGGCTCGTTCCTGTATTTTCTACAGTCCCAATGTGAAGGCTGCATCCGTCGATGGCCACAGACTTTGAAGGATGCGGATACAGCCTACTCGTCCTTCAAAGGACACGGCACCATATTCCTCTCTACCATCTGAATGTCTCAACAGAAATCGAGACTCATCAGACCAGGCTACATTTTTCCAGTCTTCAACAGTCTCCAATATTGGTGAGCTCTATTTGTAGTGGAGATGAGTGGTACCCAGTGGGCTCTTCTGCTGTTGTTGTTGTTGTTGCCCATCTGCCTCAAGGTTGTGCGTGTTGTGGCTTCACAAATGCTTTGCTGCACACCTTGGTTGTATAGAGTGATTATTTTATTATTTGACACATCAGGACATGCATACAAAAGAAATCTGGATACTCAAAGTTGGTTAAAACCTTTGTAGACATAGTTTGCATGACAGTACTACAAAAACGTGAAACCCTGCTTTCTTATTGTTGTGGGATTTATAAGGCGAGTGATCTTTCTTTTAATACACAAGTGAGATGACAAATGGTGACGAATGAGTTAAAGGGTTAGTTCACCCAAAAATGAAAATTAAGTCATTAATTACTCACCCCCATGCTGTACCAACCCCGTAAGACCTTCGTTCATCTTCGGAACACAAATGAAGATATTTTGATTAAATTTGAGAGCTGTATAACTACCACATTGGCTCCTAAGGGACTGCCTCTTGACGGTCAATGAAGTCAATGAAGAAAATGTTTAAATATTCCATGTGACTACAGTGGCTCAACTATAAGTTTATCAAGCGACGAGAATACTTTTTGTTCGAAAAAACAAACAAAAATAACGACTTTATTCGACTATTCCTTTTCTTCCTTGTTGGCCTGAAACGAAACTTCCTTAGATTTCCATGACGCATGCGCGAGAACTGAACTGAGGTAGTTGAAGGAGATCGCAATTCTCGCGCATGCGTCGTGGAAATCTAAGGAAGTCTCGTTATACAGCTCTCAAATTTAATCAGAAACACCTTCATTTGTGTTCCGAAGACGAACGAAGGTCTTACGGGGTTGGTACAGCATGGGGGTGAGTAATTAATGACTTAATTTTCATTTTTGGGTGAACTAACCCTTTAAGATGAATAAGAAAGTAAAACATGTGGCTTTTGAGTAAATGAAAACAAAATACGTATATTTAAATGTGAAGTTGCCGACCAACAGGAAACTCTAGGCCACCCTTTTTAAAAAATAATAAAAATGCCATCGTCACCAGCACAATGACTTACTGTATGGGGTAGGATAGGCCGCTAAGGATGCATTTATGTATCATTTCTTTCACGAGGAAACCGAGGGTGCATTTGTCATCGCTTTTGAATCAGGGTAGACTTTGTCGCACCACGATGACGCAACCAGCCTTCGGAGGATGCAAAATTGAATTTGGGACCTCCTTATTCGCGCCACTGTGACGCAATTGGCCTTCAAATACAGCCTTCGGAGGATGCAGCCTTCACATTGGGACACAGCTTTTGTCTACTTTGCTACGTCTGCTTATACTGTGCTCTGCCCAGCCATCTTGCTGCTCGTGTGCTTTGACTGCTACTCAACCTGCTGCTTTGCAACTACTGGTCTCGGTCTGAGTTATCTCTGCTATCTCTGTTTCATTAAGCCAAGTCAATTGTGTAACCACCTGGCGGCGGACTGCCTTTGTTCTCTTTATTATTAAAACTTTTTTGAATCTACATTCGCTCTTGGGTCCTCTGTTTATCCTGACAGCAACCAATACAACAAAATGTCACATTATATCTCACGTAGCTTTACTTCTTATTTTAAACTTGCTTTATTAGTTTTTACTCTGAGGTAAAACTCATCTTCTTTATTTTAGTTATAAGATATTCACATAACATTCAATTTAATAAAGAGAAAAGAAACTCTAGTTAGCAGTTATTTTTCAGCTGGTTTTAAGTATTTTTACCTGCCTGCCAGAGAAAATGAAATGATGGTTGTCTCCACAAATTTCAAAAGCTAGTGCTGGAAGCTTAATAAAGGATATATTGCTTAGGTGTCATTGCTAAGGTTGGATTGGACAGGAGCTGCTTCCTAAGGGTCAATTAAAGTTGTTGTGATGGGCTGCAGATAAGTGAATGGTTGCCGTTATTCTATTAGCTGTTGCTGTAGAATGAAAAGGATAGCTGTTGTTGGATAGCTGTCTTACCCATAAGATGCCCATTAAACTCTTCTCCAGTCCCTCTCTATGCTTGGAATTCACTTTCTATAGGGTATCCTCCGGGTCATTTTGGCTGTTCCCATGGTGACAGGAAGCTTCAAAGCTGCAAGCAAAACCAAAGGAAGTTATTTTACACAGTCAACCTAAATATTTATGTAGGCCTATTTGTAATTTTTTTTATTTGATGAGCGATATGGTTAGGGAATGGTTTAATTGATTTAAAAAGAGCTATATGTTGAGAATGAATGTGCGTACATGAACAGACTACAGAAAACATTAATTTGTGATGCATACACAAATGGTTTTCTAACGAAGGAAGACGCATCAAAGCACATTCTGATAATCTCACCATTCGACTGGAAAATGAAGCAACATTGACTGCACATATAGAGAGATGACAGTGCTTGAATTTGTAAACTATTGTGTACTTCATTTAAAGTCAAATAACAATCATAAGAGTGTTCAGCTCAGGGAAACAACACAGGCTACAGTTCAAAGAGGGTAATGTGAATGGGGGACTGTAATGAAGGATAATGGGTACAAACATAATGCAGAGAGTAACCGCTATCACTGATATTAGTGATAACAAATTACTGTCCTTACCATACTCTGTATTTACTTTCCCGAGCTTTTTGTCCTTAATATCAATATGAATCTAATGCACTGCTATACTACATACTGCAATTTCCAACTCACTGACAGACTGCTTTATGTGCGTCCATCAAATCCTCCCTGTCTGCTAGTTCACTGATATAATATGCATCTCGTCCCCTAAGCCTTGTGTATAGCATGTGGTGTGGTATCTGGGCAAACATGACATTATGGCATGTTTTGAAAGCTCTGAAGATTAGCCTCCTGGATGTCTCTACACAGCATCTATACCTCTGTGTAGCATTGAAGCAGCTTTAGATGTCTTCTCGGTGGGGAGGAGGTTTGAACAGGATTCAATTCTTACTCTGATCAATGGTAAGGTTGAGGTTTCTAACAGGATTTTCCAAAGGTTTTCTTCACAATATCGATCTACCCAAATTTAAAACATCCTCAGAGACTACTGGGAATTCGCAGGCACAGTAAGACGTCATCACTGCTGTCAAGCCTTTTAAGTTACTGTATGGCAAACGTCAAGCTTTTCAAGAATTGTAATTGTCTCATAGTTGTTGAAAATAGCCCGTTAAAACATTTGTGCAAAATTTCCTGTAAATTTTACAGTAAAATACTGGCAGCAGGGTTGCCAGCCAGTTACTGTATTTTTTACAGTACAGTTCTATAATTTAATTTACAGATTTTTACTGTATTCTCTGATTACAGTAAAAAACTGTATTTTAAATTGTTGAATTTTTTTAATTATCTGATTACAGTAAAAAAAACTGTATTTTTTAAATTGTTGTATTTTTTAAAAAATCTTTGTATTTGCTATATCTAGAGGAAGTACTGTATGTAAAATGCAGAATATACAATATATTTTCCTGATTTCTGAATATTAATAACTGGCAGCTGAATTTTAAATGTTAATTATTTATCAACTGCATAAGCTTTAAACAATTGTTTTTAAATACATTAAGTGTTGTATAACACACACAAGTGTATTTTGTATTTTGTATTATTTTGTATTTTGTATTATTTGTAGTATTTTGTATTATTTTGATTTCATTTTTATTTTCAAAATTTTTTTTTAATGGACATGAAATTTAATTTTTTTAATTACTTCAAACAAATTAGCCATCATGGTCCTTCACACAAAGAAGAAATACGCAAATGACATTTAAAACCACAGGTTGACCAAAATGATCATAGTAAAATGGTTCTGAAAAACACAGACGCGAATGAATTTTCACCACTTCGTTACCAGAAAAAACATGTCCAAACAACAAGGACCCAAGTGAGACCAAAAAACTTGTGATCAAAAATGGAGAATAATTCAGCTCCAGATGCTGTTCCATCACAGGATGCAAAGAGTAGCTAAATAAAGATATAACGCAGTACTCGTTCTGTCTTCTAGAGAGCACAGAGGTTACGTTAGTAACTGAGTACGATTTTTTTTGTGTGTGTGCAAAAAGTCATAGTTCTGTCAGGTATTTTTTTTTTCACTTTTTCAATATGTGAATTCAATAAATACCACAATTTTGTTATGATTAATCAACATTTATACGCAAATACATTGTTTTTGAGAGCTATCTTAAACAATGCTTTACATCTTCTGTTCAAACTAATAACTATTTTCATCTCAGAATTTCTGGAAGTAAAGAGATCAGAAACAGAATATGTTGCCCGGTCTTATCTCAGTTAACAGACACTCTCTCTCTCTCACACACACACACACACTCACAGTTTGACAATCACTCTTTCGTGACCTAAATGTCAATGGGACAAAAAAAGATGCAATGTTCAAACACAAATCGGGATGCATATTTCAATTAATTACAGTTATGTTAATTAAGCTTTGATTGCAGCGTCTTTTGCATATTAAAATGCAAAATCTTACCCTGTTAAGTATGCAAAAATGTAAATATCCCAAGATTAAACATTTAGTTATATTTTCATATTCTGTTTAAATAACTAAAGAACCAAACAATATTTCTTCTATTTATTTGCAAAATTAAGTGGGAGAATTATGCTGATGTCATGGCAAATTTATAACGTTTTGCATGAGATATGAAGACATAACAGTGTAGTTAATCTACTTTACAGAGAACTAGAAAGCAACAAAAGATGCTCAGTTGTTAAAGTTCCTGTTTCAAATAAACAATATCCTTTAGTGGCCTTCATATTCATTTCCAAATGTGATTAAGTTGCAAGGTGTGAATGTTGAGCTTTAATGACTTCTTCCATTTGAAGTTGATGTTTACGGTAACCACAACTTCTTGGTCTTTTATAATTGCTATCGACAACATCATGAAAGATTGGCATGTTGAACAACCGATTGACCAACAGACTGAAATATAACAGCTAATGCCTTAGCCTTGTATGATCATGGTCCAATTTATTCATTAATAAAGAAAATAGTATAAATATGAGGTTTAAAGGATTGGTCCAAAAGCCTCACAAAATTTGTTTCAGTGTTGGTTTGAATAAAAAATTTCTGTATTTGATTTGAATGGGGTTTTTTTAACACAATTAACCTTTTTTTGCCTACACTTTTTTGAAAAATCTAGATTATGGGTCAGACCATATGGGTCTCTCTCCACTACATATTGAATCCTGGGATATCACAAAGGCACTTTTGAAAACCGTGCACACAGGTAGGGATTAGTGGATTCACTCGTGCGAATTAAAATGGAACTCAGCTGACATCTTGTAAGGTCATTTCTAGTTTGCTGTGAAAAAGAATAACCTGTATACATTAAGCATGAGCCCAGAGGCGATCCCATCTGCACAGCAAAATCTACAACAGGAAACGACTCATGTTGACACTGGTGCAAGAACTAATCTTTCTAGTTCTGATGTACTGATCATATCCTGGTTTTCCAAAGAGACATTCACCAGTAGAAAAGCTAACACACAAAACTCTTTAGGATGTACCTCAACGAATTTCCCAACGAGATGGTGTGGACATGAACTAGTCTGTGAGTAGCATTTTTATGTGCACCATTCATATTTACCTATGGTATACTTTCTGAAATAAGATGGTATAGTGTCAACATCGTGACAGTAAAGTGACATCTAAACACCTCAGGGAAGGATGAAAATTATATATTTTGTATAAACATGCTTAAAATACACAAAGACTTTTCAGCAGGTGATGCTTTCAGTCTCTCTAAGCAGGGAGGAAACCTTTGCCAATCATTTAAAAAAAAATGAATGTGAAGCAGAGGTTAGTTTGAAGAGACAGAATTGAATATTCTGCATAAACTTATCGAAAAAGGAACGAAGAATATGTTATGCAAAGCTCAATGAGGCATTCAGAGCTACTCAAATGAATGTATCTCAGATAAGCGATTCATTGGGTTGAAATTATTCCAGTCTTCAATCTTATTAATAGGATTCCATTAGGGCAAGATCCACTTTCCTGTAGAGTTTAGCTCCAAACCTGATCAAACTCAACTGCCTCTATATTTCTAGGTTTGCGTCAAATAAATCATGCAGCTGACTTGTTGCCTCGCTTTCTTATCAGGCAGTAACTTCGCAGTCAGCATTTGCACACAAATGTTACGGTATAGTCATTTCCTGCTAGAAATAACACAGAAAACATTGGTCAAAATGTACATTTACACATACTTACCATCAAATGCAACTTCTAGACACCATCTATATTTTTTAGCTTAACTTTCATGGAATGGATATCAAAGGCAGTGAATTCAGTACATTTATGCTGCCTTCAAAAATCAATCAGGTATCTCAGGAGACAGGAAGTAAAACTAACCTTGGACTCGGATGTGCCTTGATGCCTTCATATGATTTAATGCCTTCTCCAAAGTAAGCATTTTTCAGTTTTCGGATGCAGCCTATTAACCCAGAAGCCCTTGGTCAGCTTGTTAAGGTGTGCTTGATTAGGGTTGGAGCAAAACTCTACAGGAAAGTGGATCTCAAAGGCCAGAAATGATAGAATTCCTGAAGGATTCAGTCCTTTCTACTTTTTTTTGATATTCACAAACACTGAAATACAGGCAAATCAGTCAGCGTTTTGTAAATATCATTAATGCAAAAAGTAATACAGGCCAAAAATGTTACATTCGATCAAACCATTTAAAATTGGATGGAGTGACATGCATCTAACATCTTCATTGGCTGTCGTAAATATGGAAAGCTTTGACAGTCAATTGGAAGGAAATTCAGAGAGAAATTTAAAAGGAAATTAACTTCACAGTGGATCCTGACATAAAGTGATTACACTTCAGAGGGTGTTTGGAGCGATGGAGTGCTTAATACATTTTCCGTTTTACAAACACACACACACACACACACAAAGACTCCAGGAAGGCTTCCTGGGGTGCTTTCCACAGCCTCACACATTATACTGTATGTGGGACACATGTTATACAGTGGCCAAATGGCACCTCCAAATTCAGCTCAGTTCCGACAAAACGCTAATGAATGTGTGGATAATAATTAAACAAACAACCTTAGGGCTCCGAAGTGCAATGATGATGTGCAGACTATGGAAATCCAACTCTGTTATTAAATGATTTCATCCTACAATCCTATACTTCAACATTTGTCTCTATATTTGAGGCAGCTATGGCTGAAGGCACAAGCTATCCACACCGCCTTCCTCAAAATGCCATTAGATATTCTGGTGTAGTCTACGACTTGAATACTTGAACAGTGATTATTCCAGCCGCTCTGCCTGTTAGTCTGATGAGGCTTCTACGGTTATTCTGAAGAAATCAGACAGGGGTGAATTGACATGCCGATATTGCAACAGGAGCCTCAATGTCATTAACCATATACTTAGAAAAGGTCACCGCTTTTATTAAAAAAGGACACAAATCATCTGAAGTGAAGATTAAATCTCATTCACTTTGGTTCACTTCCATTTTTTTATATGCTGACTTAACAGTATCCCAGTACTTCCTATAGGAAATGCTTCTGAGTTGATTACTCAATTTGCTAATATTCACAGATTCCCCCAATAGACCAGAGGTTTTTTGAACATTTTAAACGTTCCTAAACATTGAAGGTCTTAAAAAACACAGGTACACTGCACATACCTGATTGGTCTGATGGCCCAGTCTGTTGAAACTGCCCAGTGTGTGAAACGAAAACAAAATGTCCATATCCAAATTTCAGCTCTGGAGGCTTCCTCGGCACTTTCATACACAGTGCTATGAACAATGTGTTGGTTTTATCGTTTAATTTCATGCAAGTGCATGCAAAGTGGATTCACAATGCAGAACAGCATCTTATTGACTTGTCAGCAATGTTGCTTCTCAGCTACAACTACAGTGTTTGAAGGCAGGTGAAAGTACTAAGTTGACAATGTTCAATGAAGACCATAGGCTGGCATTATGCAAATTTGCAACGCATTCTCACCCCAAGGCGTCACCTTTGACCATGCTTCAATATTTGACGTTTTAGGCGCCCTTTAGCGTCACTTACATGACGCGATCCTACGGCGTCATCTAACTGACGCTAAAGGAAAGCGTCAGTTAGAGGACGCGGTTAGGTTTAGGTGTGGGGGTAGGGTACACGCGATCCTAGGGCGTCATCTAACTGACGCTAAAGGGCGCCTAAAGCGTCAGATATTGAAGCATGTCCAAATGCTTCCCAAGGCGTCAGTTAGGTGACGCCTTGGGAGTGAGAATGGGCTGAAATTTGTTACAAACCATAGATATGTTACGGAAGGGAGAATTAAATTGCTGACGACTCGTTTCAACAATTCAGATTCGATTCTTTCTTTTAGGAGACAATAACTTTATCCGTCATGCACTTTGATCTTTAAAACTTTGCAGACCTTTTACATTCACAAACAGCTGTATTACACACTGCATAAAAAAGCATAATAGAGGCACTTTAAACTTCTCGAGACCCATTAAAAACATTTTGTGAAACATGAAAAACATTCTTTTAATTTACTTTTTAAAAAATATTTCTTGTCAAATGATTACATTGCTCATGCCTACTCATCAATCCCATAACTTTTTTTGGTTTCATAAGAACAACCTAGTCCTTTATTTGAGCTGATGCATTGAGATAGAACTCATATGTAGGTTCAATAGCCAGAACTAATTCAATTAAAAAATGTATGAGTTTGTGAGTCTTTTGAACAATTGATTTAATGTACCAACCCTTTTGAGCGATTCATTAACTTATTCTGTTTGCGAATTAGACTACACATTTGTTTCGGCGTGGTGCAGGAAACACTGCAGTGATCTGCACTTGTGGTGCCTCTTTTCATAAATATATAAAAACAAGCAATGCCCATACAAGTTAACTGAACATCAAAACTTATATTTTTATTATATTTTCTGCCATGGTACAGTGAGAACACTCCACCATTCTCAAACTTTGTGTGACCTGCACTTATTTCCACTCTGTAGCCCAAAGTCTAAAAAAAACTGCTGCAAAATACAGACTAGCAAAACCAAATTTATGCATTGACTGCTCTTGAACTACTTCACTTGTTCTAAAGATATCAAGCAGAATTTCAAGTCTAAAGTTAGAACGTTGTCTCATTCTGAATGACTAGCACAGTAAACTTTCAAAAGAACAATTTATGTCAAATAAGATAAAATACAAAAATTTGTTTTTGGGAACTGTGAAAATACAGGACATCTACGTTTAAGACCAAGCTAAAAATTGTGTTTAATGTTGCTGTGCAGTACATAAAGTAATCCACAGTGCTAATGAAAAAGTCAAATTGCTATTTAAGTAGAATGGACAGTGATAACTTTCAGGCAAGGTGTCCCAGACAAAATGTCACTAGTACTGTAAGTCCCTTCTAACATCAGTTGGAAGCGTGTTCCACAACTGAAGTGAGACGATGGACAAAAATGTATTATCTAGACATGCAGGCCTGTCTCTTGTGGCGACACAAATGAATTAGACAGCTGGTGATGGCAGCTGGGCAGGGGTGTATGGTTTGATAATGCAGTGCAGGTGATGGGGGGTCAGAAATGGCATGGTAGATGGAGGACTCTCTGTTGGCTATATAGGCCAAGCAGTAGCATTTCAGTGGGGGCGGCAGTGGTAATTTTACTGGAATGGTAGAAATGGAAAATTTATATGCATGTAACTATATACGCAGATTACATAAGGAGAAGAAGCATCTGGAGTCATCCAGTGGAGAGGAGTTCAAAAATAAGCTAAACGTATTTGAAAACTGGTTAGCTAGTGTACTAGGTGTTTACATGTTACCCTTTACATCACATCTGAGGCCCCGTCCACACTACAGCGTTTTCGTTTAAAAACGGAGAATTAAAACGAATACGATCTCCGTCCACACGCAGTAGTGTGGACGGGGCCTAAGGACACATCAGTTTAGTTTTCAATATAAACTTTTGTGTGAGATGAAATACAAGGCGGTTTAATTCTAAAAGACATTGATCGGTTGTACTGTAGTTGAGCTAATGATCTGATGGAAAAGTGTACATTTTCAAAAATACACAAAGTAGTCTTTTTGCTCTCTCTGGTCACACTAAAACCAGGTAATGCTTGATATCTGAGTTCAAGCGGTGTAAAGGACATAAGGGAAAAATCAATTTTCTCTGCTTCAGCTTTTCACCCTACAGTGATATTTATAAAAGCGGTTCTGTTAATCACAGCTGGTGGGCATGAATATTGGGATTGTTTCAGGCCTTCAAAGAAGATAATATATGCCAAATATCCTATGATGCTGTATCAGACCTCATTAACCATCATGACAGATGGCATCAGGCCAAATTTTCTCATTCTGACAAGGTAATCACAAACTGTCAAAGTGCTCAGAGAAATAAATGCAGTTTTGTGGTCTGGCCTGTCTACTGAACACATCTGAAATGGATTGTGATACTTAAGGTTGGTTGCAAGTGTCCGTGTGATTCTATCAGACCGTTGCCATACACAGATAAACAAAACTTTTCCACAAACTTAAAGTTTGTAACTTTGCCACAATTCGTTCCCCCTCGCCTGGAATATCCACACACTGAAATCTAATTCAATTTGCTGCAATATTCAAGTTTCCTTTTCCATATCCAATTTCAAGTGTCATAATTTAGCCTACTCAAGAGAGAAACTCGCTTGAGAGGAACATGAAGAATCTCATTTACTGTGCATGGTCTCAAATCTGAAAAGGTTATTTTAATATTTGCATTATGAGACATTACAATATAATCCTTTTTAAATCCTGCTCGCTTATTTGGTGAAGTTGGGGTATTTTAAACATCCATCTTACACAGTTAGTGTCAAAACACATGACCAATCTTGTTACTCTGAAGGTTTGCCGATGGGCCCTGCATTTTCATGAGATGTTTGGTTAAGACCACTGGATGACAATATAAAAAAAGAAAATGCATTCTTGTTTTAAATGAGAGAATGGAGCCCTTTGTCATTCAGACAGATAATTAAGTGTGTGAATACATTTGCAGTTACTTATCTCCTTTAGCTAGTGCTGCTTTAGTTTCCCAAATGCATTTTTATAGGGTTAGCTGTATAGCACATACAACATTTCCTTAAAGTCTATCTATATCCACACACACACACATATATTATATTATATTATATTATATTATATTATATTATATTATATTATATTATATTATTGTTTTATGTTGTGTCGGTCCTTGTGTGTGCTGAATAGTGAAGCCAAAGACAAATTTTTACTTGTGGACAATAAATGAACACATACATACTGTATGTATACTGTATATAATAAGATTATAATTTGCTTGCATTATCATAAAAAATAAGCCTTTTTTTAGGTTAAGGATGCTTATTTTTTCTGTAAAGCAAGAAAAAAATCTGATTAAAAATGTTTTTAGTGCAAAGTTTCAAAAGGTTACAGGGTTATAGACTAGTTCACCCCAAAATGAAATTTCTGTCATTCATTACTCACCCTCTGAGACATTCGCTCATCTTCGCAATCGCAACACAAATGAAGATCTTTTTAACGAAATCTGAGAGCTTTCTGAGGGCTTTTTTTCTTCTTGAGTGCAGTTGTGAAAAGGCATGTCAATCTCTATTTACACCAGCAGTTCCCTAGAAAGGCTTTCCATGTAGTCTAGCAACATTGTGTATTAAATTTAGTCATCTAAATATTTTAGATAGTGACATTTGCACTGTGGACAACTCAAGTTGCGGCAACTCAAAAATATAGAGCTTATTTGACACTTCTTTTCCTTTAGTATTCTCCACAGCACTTCTGATAATTGTAATCAGACTGAAACATATCATCATATCTATAGCGAAAGAGAAAAAAAAACCAAGATGAGAGTTGATATCTGACATTTGCCATGTCAGCAGCACTGTCAAGTCTAAATAAAACAAACATAAGAAGAATTCACTCTATGAGGCATCTATGCAGTCTTTGTTTTGTTTGCTATTGCTCGATGTGTCATTCATTCAGAACTGACATTGTACATGTAACTGTGTAACTGCTTTTCATTTGATGGATTTACTTGCTTGGTAAAAAACAAATTAATTGAGTAAGTAATGATGTCAAAAGATTTCATCATGTACACCTGTCCTAGACAAATGCATAGAACACTAGCACACAAGCAAGAGAGAGCCGTGTTGATATTGCAACCAACAGTTTTGCGAATTTGGAACATTAAGAGTACTTGTCCATTTCCATCAAGTAATCACATCGGTATGGAGACGAGATGTTGAGCATCAGTGCAGATGAGTTGGGATGGGTCCAGGCAGGTCCACCCATAGAGGGTCCCTCGAGATAAACAGAGACTAATATTAGCGCCGTAGACCAAGTAAATCAGGATTTACGGGACGTGTTCCCGGTTCCGGCTGATCTAAACTATGCAGCCAAATTTTGAATTAAGGAAGTCTATAGTGTGTTATGTGTATGCTAGGCCAAAGAAATGTGTTTTTAGTCTAGATTTGAACTGACAGAAAATGATACAAAAATTCTTGTTTTTGTTACTACATCATTTTGGATAATTCTTGGAATATTTCAGTCTTTGTTGGAATGCTAACACAATTTTTTTTGAACTGTGTATAGTGGGATTTTTAGCACACTTCAAAAAAATAAAGATTTAAGCTCTTTGAGAAATAAAAAGCAGTGGTATAAAAAAGTTTGAAGAGGCTCCTAAAAATCAATGGGCTTTAGATTGGTGAGAGGGAATAGTCTGTCGCATCACACTGCATAACCTTTTATTACCTAGAAGTCCATATGCTCTTTGCTTGGTTGTGGATGCCCAAAAATAAAGTTCAGTTTTATGGATGATTCACCGCTGTTGTTCAGTAGTTACTGTTTTTTAAGACACAATCACTGAGATTCTGATACAGTTTAATTTTAAAGCAGTTTTTTTCCCACTCTATGTCAAGTTTGCCGATATTTCACAAGACTGTTCCCAAGAATGTGATCTGGTAAAACCCGTCACATGCTGGTATAAGTTTTCAGTAAGGTCTAAAAGTAGTTGTTTTCGTCAAAATTGGGTTTTCATTAAATTATTATTCTATAACATCTTATCAAAATGCACTAGTTAGAGCAGAAAAATATTGATTTATAGTGGCAAGTGAAAAAAATTCATTCATATACTGTAGTAGCTCTATTAACAAAGACAGTTCAACTATCAAAATAAACATATGTGTGTGTATAATGTGTGTATATATATATACACTATATATACATATCTGTCTGGCTGAGGAATATCAGTCTGGCTGAGGGATAAACCTTTTCATGCAAGGTCTCTCTAGAGACTACATAAATAGAAAGAAATATTAGCGAATTCACACACACTTACTACCTTGCAAAACTTCCATTTGTGTCCAGACACATGATGGTCTTGGTCTTGGCCTCGGCAATCACAAAGCTACAATAGAGGCACAGAGATGAGGTCAGGAGGGTTCACTCCATTCCTAATGTCATGCTAATGCATGTTTGCTCTCACTGACAAGCCAAAGACCGTTTTCACTCATAACCTTCTCCTGATGCTCACCATGCAGTTCACTATCACATCACGTCACCTTACAGCAATGAATACAATAAAATAATACACAACAAAACACTTCTAGAGCAAAGACTGTCAATTTCAAAACTGACATCCACGAGAAAAGAACTCATTCTATGCAAAGCAATCTTTAAATCAATGCAAAAATGTATGTGTGAAAGATTTGATATAAGGCTGTTTACCACTGCTGTTTCCACAGGCATTCCTTCTCTACCTTAAATCATGGGGTGGCTAAGATAATACTAGTTATTACAGTGTTTTATTATTATTTTTATTTAAGCATGCATCACTCAGTTTAACCCTTGTGCTGCATTAGATTTTTAACACCGTTGAGTGCATTAAGGACCAAAAATGGCCACATATTAAACATTGCCTAAAATATTATATATTATTATTATTTTCCACTTTTACCAAGTTAAATCTTTTAACCAGCATCAGTCCTCATCATAACTACCAAAAATGTATTCAATTTCAGGATTTTAACCCTTTAATTACCAGTTTTGTTTGCGAAACCATCGATTTGTATAAGAGGAAAAAACACAAAAATTCAATTATTTTCAATAAACTAAATGCAAAGAGAAAACTTTAGATTTGGATTATCACAGTCCCACTTTGCAAAAAATCCCACTTAACGCATTAGGGACCAAAAATGGCCACCTATTAAACATTGCCTATTGCCTAAAATAAGGTGCATTTCCACCCATATAGGGAATAAATATGTAGTGACGTCATCTGGTGGAATACACTATATAATGCAAATATAATGCTTTTGCTTCAAAATGAAAGGATGTTTGTGCAAAAATCATGTTTCATGTATTACTGACAGCCTCAGATTTAAACAACGTTTTAATGGGTTTCAATGGGCCATTTTTGTCTTTATGGTGCTGAGTGTTACTATTTGATCTACACATTGTGTGTTATACATATTTTGCAAAATGGGATCACATTTTTTACATGTATCCAAAAAGTCACAATTTTGCCAAATTTCATACCATTTGCATTAAAACAGCCAAAATGGTCAAAGAAATTAAACTGCAAAAGACCAAAAATGTCCCTAATGCAGCATAAGGGTTAAGGAACTTTTACTATTCAAGAGCTGGAGGGCAGTATTACCGTTACATTTGTTTTCAGTACACACTTCTCTTAAAACATGCAGGTCGTCAGAAAACCTACAAATGTACATGAGAATTATAGCTCTGTTGTTCTGATAATTGGGTGGTTTCTTTTTTTTTTAAATTTTTTAAAAGCAAAACATTCATGAATGACACTTTAATAGCGAAATGCATGGATTTAATGTATGTGGAATAATTCATTAGACATTAATATAAGCGGCAGATTTTAAACACCTAGTACTTTTATTATGCATGGTGTAAATCCCTCACCTAGTTGACTGTCTGTAATATGAAATTGCACAAACATTACAAAACAAATGCACAGAGAGGGATTTGTTGATGCATTTTATGCCCAATGACCCAAAACCATATGAGCACCTCAGCAGGGAAACAAGGAATGTTTTTGCCTAATAAATTGAACATGGGGTAAAATGAATGGTGTTTAACAGCAGGAACATGCTTCAGAATGTTTTCCATGATATTAATAATTCATCACAGCATCGTTTTATTTTTAAGCTACTGAATACATACAGATCATTCAAACAGTATTTTATATTGAAAATTGAAATTGGTGTCAAATTGGCCAAAAGATTCTCAAATGATGAAAGATTAAAAATGATTCGTCACATTGTGCAACAACAACTGACTCTGTAATGAGAAATGTTGATGATCTGAAGGTTGTAAGGGCAAACCCTTTACGCACCTGTCAACATTGCCGTGGGCAATCATGCGCACAGAAAGCAGTGCACATGCAGGGTGGAATAATCGCCAACAACACCTGCCACTATTGAGTAATTCATAGGCATTCCAAGGTGAGCACTGTCTCCAGCAGCAGACTCCTTGTGTGAAAGAAAGTGACTATACTGGCTGAGCTGGCAATAGCCCTGACACTGACTGCCCCATCTTCATGCCAAAATTTGAACCGATGAGGTAATACACAAGGACAGAGATTCCTAAAAGCAAGGTAATTCTATTTATGTGGAGAATGACATAATCCATCATTCATATAGGAATCTATTAGATTGCAAACCCACATAACAAGTCATCACAGACTTTCTAATTCAATTTAAACATCTCAATTACTGTACAGATAGTGTCTCTAAATGTCACTGTGGCAGAATGCCACATACTGTATGTTTTAAGTAAGGTGAAGCATAAGATCTGAACTGAAAATAAACCCCAAACCCACTGGAAATCAAATGAGTGTACAAGTGAGTGCACTAAATGGAAGTCTCTATGCCGGATATAAAGTGTGTCTGTGTGTGTGAGAGAGGTTATAAGTGGTCTATTTTTGGTCCCCATAAGAAAAACAGCTTATAAATCATAGTAAGTGGTGTTTTTATTTTATTTTTTGAAAATGTAAAAATGCAGAAAGTTTTCTGTGATGAGTAGGGTTAGTGTGAGGGGATATATATTTGTCCAGTAATAACAATCATTATGCCCGGAAAGTCCCCATAAAACATGGAAAGCAGGTGTGTGTGTTTGTATGTTTGTGTTTAAGGTGCTAGTGTTCACTTCTAGGTGTATTTTAAAGAAACAATCGCTTATATATATATAGTGTGTGTGTGCGTGTGTGTGTGTGTGTGTGTGTGTGTGTCAGCACTTCAACCAAATTCTCAATTTTGCTCACAAAACAGTGTTTTCTTAAAAAAAGGGTCGGTAAAGAAAATAAATGTAAATGTAAATGCTTAAACCAAGCAATTATTTCACAAATGCTGAGATGTGCCCGCATGGTTAACCAAGTGAGAAAAGGTCTATTCACAGTTCTCTACGCATCAATCCTGTTATCAAAGTCTTACTGCAAGGCAGAGGGTAAAAACAACCAAGCCAGACACTGTGCAGTTCTTAAAATGAGTTGTTTGGAAATATACTTATTTCAAGTATGACAACAACTGTCTTTAAACCTCTCACAATGTATTGAAGTGATTGGAAGTGGCTCTCCAACAGCTGGTCTATCTAAGTTAATCCTTCTGAATAAATTAATTTACTGAAGATGCTATAATGTTACACTCTAAAAAATGCTGGGTTGTTTTAACCCAATTTTGGGTCAAATATGGACAAACCCAAAATGTTGGGTTAAAAATGTAATGTAAAAATTTAACCCAACGGCTGGGTTAGTCCATATTTGACCCAAAGTTGGGTTAAAACAACCAAGCATTTTTTAGAGTGTAGTTGTAGTGGATGCAAATATGCACACAAACTCTCTAAACAGATACAGTATACAGCAGATCTGTTTACTTTTGCCAATTATTATTTGTAATGTTTATGATTAGTATTACTTAGATATTTTTCTTCATATTTTCCTAGTCACATGGAAAATTAATGTCTATTAAAATATACACTCTAAAAAATGCCATTGGGTTAAAAATGTAATTTAAAAATGTAACCCAATGGCTGGGTTTGTCCATATTTTACCCAAAGTTGGGTTAAAACAACCCAGCATTTTTTAGAGTGTTGAATTTCCCCTGGCACTTAAATTTTGTTCGTAATTTGATGTTGACTCTGTTCACACATTAATCAGGTATTCAAGGAGCAGAAGCCAATGTTTCTTATTAATGATAAAAAGCAATTCAAATATAATAAATACCAGGCCATAATTATAAAGTGGTGAGTCTCCAAAGTAAGCATTTTGTATTAATTCATTTATACTTTTTTCCTTCCTGAAATCCAGACACTAATTAAATGTAAAAATGTCAGTTTGCATTAGACAGATTCATTAAAACATAAAAAAAGATCCATACAGTAATTCACCAACAGAGGTCTCTGTCTCTGCACTACTAATGATTCATCTCATAATGCCTGATCCTTATTTACTTCACTAGTTCATTTGTTTCCATGCTTTTCTGTACTATTTACTTAGTTCTGTTAATCTCTCTTTAATGAATTCCTGTTATGTTGAATTTCTTTTTTGTCAGCATAAAGTATTCATTATTTTATAGTCTTTGAATACTTGTTATATATAGAGCAACAGTTATATGGATTGCATTTAAGGATCTTTGTTTTGGAGCTTGAACTCCCAGTTCTCATTAACTGGAATTGAGGGTTGTTGTATTTATTGCACCAAACAATTGTGTCACCCATTAATTCAGTTATTAACTCCTGACTATGTATACACTGAAAAAAGAAATTGGTGTAAGCAAATTTCACATATATTTACAAAGAAATGACATATAACACTGAGTTACATGAGAAATTTTGAAATAGGAAAAGGGAACTCCAATAATCTTTTTTTTTTTTTTTTTTTCACAGTCTACTGTAAGAACCATCTGCTGTAAACCTTCCAACGGCACTATTCTGCCATCTTCATGCTTTATTGCACCAGATCTCTACTGTATATATTTTAGCATTCCAGTTCATGTAGACATTCTTAATACTCCAGGGCACAATATTGCTTGCAACATTTAAAATCGACCAAGTTTGTCCTTGACAGATACCAAGATCTCATTCTTAAAGGGATAGTTCGCCCAAAAATGAAAATTAAGTCATTAATTACTCACCACCATTCTGTACCAACCCCGTAAGACCTTCATTCATCTTCGGAACACAAATGAAGATATTTTTGATTAAATTTGAGAGGTGGATCACTGCTACTTTGGCTCCTAAGGGATTGAAACTTGTCGGCCCGGAAAAGTCATTGAAGAAAATGTTTAACTATTCCATGTGACTACAGCGGCTCAATTATAAGTTGAGCGACAAGAAGCGACGAGAACACTTTTTGTGCGGAAATTTTGACTTTTTGACGTTCTTCTTCGACTACTTCTTGTTCAGTTCTCGCGCAAGCTTCGTGGAAATCTCTTGAACTCTCATCTCATGCTCACAAGGAAGAAAAAGAATAGTTGAAAAAAAGTCGTAATTTTTGTTTGTTTTTTTTCCACACAAAAAGTATTCTCGTCACATTCTGGGCCGTCAAGTTTCAATCCCTTAGGCATCCTATGTAGCAGTGATCCAGCTCTCAAATTTAATAAAAAAAACATCTTCATTTGTGTTCTGAAGACGAAGGAAGGTCTTACGGAGTTGGTACAGCATGGGGGTGAGTAATTAATGACTTCATTTTCATTTTTGGGTGAACTATCCTTTTAAGCTCCCATTAAATCAGCTACTTCTAAATCTTTATTGGTCTTGGACACAATCCTAGTCTGTGGTGATTGCACATCCTGTACTGCAGACTAATGTTCCCGAGGAATAATCATGGGTCACAGCTGATGATATCTTGGACCCATCACTGATCAGCAATTTTCATCTATATATTTGTGCAAAAATGGCTTTAGCTTCCTTACATTAATCAACAACATGTCTGCACCACCAGGCACCAAAGTAGATGCATGGTTGGAATTAATACTTCATACGTCATTCAGTGACTCGCGACAATTTAGATTCATTGAATTCCAAGTGAATGTAACTTGCAGTGGCCAAGTATGGTAACCAATGCTCGGGATTTGTCCTTGCATTTAATCCATCCAAGTTATTGCACACATAGAACTGGGAGCAGTAGTAGTGAGTAGTGAACACACACACACACACACAATGTTGTGTACCAAGATATCATCACACCACACACACACACACACCAGACATTTTTGCAGTGGTGCCCAGGCAACAATTTGGGGTTGGAGAATCAAATGGAGAATCGAACCCGCAACCTTCAGGTTTTCCAGTCTGACTCTCTAATCATTATAGGCCACAACTGCCTCCAATGGAGACTTCCCATAGACATAATGATTTCTTTTATAAAGAATCAGCAAGGTATTATTGTGAAGTGGAGAGCTGTAGTCCTCTATCAAGTGTCAGGCAGTCTGACATTTCCGCATCTCAATATATATATAGAATATTCTGCTCTATTTCTGCTCGCATTTTGCAAACATTTTCTCTTACTGAAATCAAATGATCGAGAGACAGCATGTAATGTAGCCGTAATGGATTTAAATATATGGGTGTTTTCATAAAACCTTCCATTGAGTACATTATTCTTCTCTATTACAGAGGAATAAAAGCAGTTTCAATAAATGGAATAATCGACAGGCCTCATATAATGGTTGGATTGCCCAAATAATAAGTCCATTGCCTAAATAGGTGTTCTCGTTTGCTGTTTTTCTCTCAAGAACTGGCAAAACAGATGTAAGCCATGCTGTACAATACTGATGCGCGTTAAAATACTGTATGTCATTAACAACTTGTTGTTCAGTAGTTTTTCATAAACACTGCAAAGAATTTTATAAATGTGGTTGTCATTCCTGTAAATTCCTGTGTACAAAGCAGGATTAAGCACTATAGGTGAACTGAAACCCAAATTTAGTTGCAGTGTGAAGATGGCCAGAACAATTAATGTCAAGAAATCTAGTCATTGCAGAGAATATGATATTTGTACTGTAATAAATGCCATAGTTATATGGAAATTAAAGACTGTAAATATTTTATATTTAACAAAAAGAACAACAACTTGTGTTTAAATGCCATTTATAAACTGTATTTGCAATTTATATTGGCTATGGTTGAGCTCTTTGACTTTTTGCTGTTTGTGATAATTGTTAGAAAGTAATTTACAATAATCAACTGTCATTTTTGCAATAAACCCTGTTTAACTTTTTGGTTTGTAAAGAACATTCACTTTCATGAAACTAAATATGAAACTCATATCCTGGATCTCATATCCTGTCCCATTTGAGTGACAAAGATTTAGTGAATGACAAGACATACTGTAGTGAATTGATGATAAATGCTGCCTTATGCAGTTCCATGCACATGTGAGCTTTATCTACTACTAAATATTCAATAACTTTTTTCAATTTGCTTCTCGGTCTCGATACATCTGTTCATCAGCAAATACCGTGTTTGCCATACGCACTCAGGAAATGACATGAATCCAGCTTCATCCCTCGAGACCATTAAGGTGTCGTTCCCAGGCCAGGAAGCAATCCGAATCTCCAAGAAAGCTGATCATTTCATTCACGATTCACGAAGACCTTCAAGATCATTCTCATCACACAATCTAAGCTGCCAACAGCTCGCAATATGCCTCCCTGCAATGAAACATAATGCTGAGTTGAAACATATCATCTTGTGGCACGATTTGAGTTTCAGAAGACAGCTCTTGACTTCAAGTGTGTGTGTTTCCAGACGTTACCAAGCTGTTTACACGGGGATGTTGCACAAATACACAAAATATATACACAAATACACACATTAGGAACAAAAACTTTAAGAAAGAAAAGGAAAGTGACCTTGTAATCCTAAAAACCATCTCAAATTCAGATGAGACTGGATGCTGAATAATTTGGGATCAATTTTTAGTTCGGCACCACTCAGGGCTCAGCAGTCCTTAGCTGTCTCGATTCTCTCACAGAGATTATGCTGCACAAACTAAAAATGAAAAATTAATTTACATAATTGCCATAAGACAAATATTAAGTGCCGTCTCCTAAGGATACGCTGGAACTCTTGCATCTCCCACTTGACTTTTTTTTATCTCTGAACTGCAGACACAAATTAAAATCCCACTGCGATGCAACACTGCATTAAAATAAAATGGGGTTCTCACAGGATTCACACTTTAAATGAGACACTTGATGAACAGAGACACTCTCTTAGACCTGTGACACATCTGATTTATTCCTCAAATTTAGATGAATCGATTGAAATTCTGTATTATTAGGAGCATGCTGAGATAAATTCTACCTCTCCTTATCAAGAAAAGCACTGTAAAAATTGGATGTGTCTGATTATTATACATTTATCATCATCATCATCATCATCTCATGAGCTGAATGTCATTATTCATTCATTGCAAATCATTCAGTTTTCAATTTCCATTTATGCTGTGTTTTAGAGATTGAATTGCAAAGGTGTTTGCAGAAGATTTAGATGCATTGCATTTTAACACTGGAAAGATTGGCATGGAAAGATAATTGTAGGGTTGAACATCCAACATCTGAAAGAACATCAATTTGCATACAAGAGCTTTTGAATATAAATGAATGCTGAATGTACACTGTAAATATATGACTGCATCGACTGCATTGGGTTACAGCAGGACCACAGTTGTAAAGTCATTTGTAAGGGTCAGATCCTGTTTTTTTTACAGCATTGGAAAATGAAGTAGACCAAAACGTCTTAAAACAGATGCACTGTTAAGCATTTTTTAGGTAAGATGATTTCACTTTGTAAACTTAATTAATTCCTTCAGCGCATGAATCATGGTAAACACAATCCAGCTGGCATTCTCAGTGCAGTTTTTATTTCACAACAACATTTTGACAAGCACCCTGATTTGCAAGTACTTTATGGATACCTATTATGATTACACTTTACAATAAGGTTCATTAGTTAACATTAGTTAACTACATTAGTTAGCATGGATTGCACTTATACATTCATTAATCTTTGCTAATGTTCATTTCAGCATTTACCAAAACATTATTAAAATCTTGTTAACATTACTTTATGCACTGTGAACTAACATGAATAAACACAACGCATTCTCACCCCAAGGCGTCACCTTTGACCATGCTTCAATATTTGACGTTTTAGGCGCCCTTTAGCGTCACTTACATGACGCGATCCTACGGCGTCATCTAACTGACGCTAAAGGAAAGCGTCTGTTAGAGGACGCGGTTAGGTTTAGGTGTGGGGTGGGGGTAGGGTACACGCGATCCTAGGCGTCATCTTACTGACGCTAAAGGGCGCCTAAAGCGTCAGATATTGAAGCATGTCCAAATGCTTCCCAAGGCGTCAGTTAAGTGACGCCTTGGGGGTGAGAATGGGCTGATAAACAATGAGCATGCAGCTTTATTTTTATTAACTAATATTAATAAAGATTATAATAAATAGTAAATACTGTAACAAATGTATTGCTGATGGTTAGTTCATGTTAGTTAATACATTAACTAATGTTATACCATGGTCTGGGTGAATACTCGATTCTGATTGGCTGCAGGGTGTCCGTTAAAAAGTGATAGAGGACACCTAGTAAAGTAGTTCTGGTAAAACTGCCTGTTTACCATTCGAAATGAATAAATAAATGCACTGCCTACAACAGCTGTGAGTAACCATAGCAACAGGCAGTCAAACGTCAAAGTATCCGTTAACAATTTGCTCTATCAAAACAAACATCTAACATAGTTAGATATTACACAGCCTACTAATACAACAATGAGCGACTTCGTTATTTCTTTTAACATTTATGGAGAATATGACAACTTTAAAAACTGGGATGCTGCTGAAGAAAGAAAAAATGTAAATAAAACGGAGTAACGTCGCAAAGAAAATTACACCGCTGCTGCTCTGAATGAGACCCTGCGGGAGTTTTACGCAGCAGTCCAGACAACCAAGGCAGGAGGAGAGTGCAGCGTTTCAAAGACGCCTGTTTGATTAATTGTTTTATGTGTAATAATAATAAAAAAAAAAACTATGCCTACCTTTGTGTTTCATGAAAAAAAATGCATTTTTGAACCTGAAGGGTTCTACAAGCTGAGCGGACTATAAATATCTCCGGTTGCTAAATAAACCAGGCGAGTTTGTAATTTGTAAAAACTTGATTTAGCCTAATTAAAATATAAACTAGCAGCTAATGTTTTAAAAATGTTTTATTTGGCAAGTGACCATCCATGGTATAAGCGGGTTAATGCCCTTCGAGGTGTCCATTGTCAGGTTTTAATGGACTTCGGCGTAGGCAACCGTCCATTAAAACCTGACAATGGACACCTCGTCGGGCATTAACCCTTACTTAACTAATGAACTACCCAAACTAACACACTCTGAGCACGGAACTCATATCTTTATTTTAAATTGTCTATAAATGTTTACTTTTAAAATTTAAATTTCTATTTGTGTTTTAACAGAATATCACTGTAAAAAATAAAACTGTCATTTTTATGGAAAAAAAAAACGGCAGCTGTGGTTGCCAGAACTTTACCGTTAAAAATACGGTAGGAATGTTAATGGTTTTACAGCCTTAACTTTAAATTTACAGTAATACACCGTATTTTATTTTCTGATAAAATGTTGATTTACTAACTTATTGATTTCACATTACATTTGGCCTTCATAAAATTAATTGCTGTAATTTAACAAATGGAAGAGACGACTGCAACTCGAAACTCATTTACTGTTAGCTGTAACCCAATAGATAATGACACACCACACACTAAATGCTTCTATTATGTTAATTGGCAATACATATTTAGCTAAAAGTATTTAGCAAGATCATTCTTGCTACAATTTTCCATGTCAATAAAAATAAACTTAATTGACACAACTTGCTGTAACATAAGACTAGGACAAGCATAATCATAAAATGTAAAACATAATAATATTAATGAAAATCAGCTATTATTAAAAATGTTCTATATAACACCATTAAAGTCCCCCCGTGGTGAAAATCAAGCTTTTAATATCGTTTATATGTCTGTGTTGGGTTTGGACTTTTTAATGTGAATTTTCACATGGTTTGTCTTAAAGCATAAGTCATAAGCCTATTGTTGAGTATTTTCTCCCTAAAACTGCAGTGAATCAAAGACAGTTAAAAAATTTGGTTGTACCAATCACATCAACGTGTGATTGTCAAAGAGTGGATCTCTGAGCTGGTGTGAGTGAGTGGAGCCGGAGCTAATTTGCATATTCATAGAACCTCATATACTAAATTAGGCATTTGTGTAGAGCTACATTGCATGACAAATTATCTTTTAAATACATTTTTAATATTAAAATTTAGGAGATCAAAGGTGACTTTTAAGGGATATAATTATTGACTAAGGTTCTATTTAGCACTTTCAAAGCATGGTTCTTAATGAAACCGTTCTTTTAAGCACTAAAAAGGATTCTGCTTTTGTTACAAGCCAAAGAATCCTAATCTCGTACTGTTTAAAACCATTTTTTCTAAAGATTGTACAGTTAAGACGGTAATTGTCACAAATTAAACCCAGCCAATGAACAGAAACCCTATTTCCACAGTGCAGTGGTTTAAATAGTATTTCTCTTCTTAAGAAATGCAAGTGCACACTCTGGGGAAACTTTTTTATCACCCATTTGTATGGATGTCAGGCTTTCATTTCATTCTCACTCAAGGGGTTTATGGACATAAAACACAGCAAAAACTAAATATGGGTTTTTCCCATAAGGCTTTTACGGTGCTAAGAATTCCCCTCAGCTACTGGAAAATATGATAAAATAATGAAAAACACTATCATAGTGTACCACATGATGTGTGCACGCTGTCAAATCTGTTTATCATCTCTTTGCAGCTGAGATGATGACCTCAATACATGGGAAAGCACTGGGAAAAAAACACAAAGGCTTCGGTTTCTGGAGATGTCAATCTACCTGACACCAAAATTATTCCTCTGCCTATTCTGGACATGAGTTTATGAATTCTGTCAGGGCCCACAAAAGAACAAGTGATTTTAGTTGTTGGAGAAATGAAGACTCCAGAATGGTATACTCAAAAATGTGTCTGCCTCTGGAACTCGCCATGATTGTGGAACTGCCATTTTTGATAACAGCTCTCACTGGTGCAAAGACTCAGCTATGACAGCTATGCACCATAACAAACTTTGCAACCATGGGGGTTAAAGGTCATATGAGTAGAGGAAACCAAGTAGGTCTGGAGAAAATTAGCATTCCTATTCATCTGAAATGCAGTTGCATGGCTTCTGGAGGACCTGACTTCAATTTTAAATCTTAAAAAAAAAAAGAAAAAGATTAAAGTTAAATGTTAAAGTCTCCCTGTAGTCAATAATTGTATACCTTAAACTCATCTTTGATCAACAAAACGTCATATTTAACGTTTTTTTTTTCCTTCTTAAAATAGCTTGAATGTAACTTTACACCATTGCCTCATTTGTCTTTGGTTCACTGACGTTTTAAAGAGAAAATACTCAACAATGGTGTTGACTTATTTGCACATGGTTTATTTTAAAGCATATTAAAAACACCACATAGATATATAAACAACATTAAAAGTTTGATTTTCACCACAGGGGGACTGCTCTGTTCTGTTGCCTGGCCGTTTTGAACAAAAATGCCATGTAATTCTGGAAAAGGATATGACAATGTTAATGGGCTGAAGCAATATTATACTAGCAAATTGTCTTGAGCTTTGATGTCAAAGACAGGAAACAAAAATAAAGATCCATTTCACACTTCTAAGATGCCTTCAAAAAAATTTGGCACTGGTAAAATATGCATTACAATGAAATATTAGCGTTTTAAATGTTGCAAATAAATATATTTCACAATCAGTATGGAAGCTAATTTCTGTAATGGGATAAAAAAAAAAAATTAAAAAAAAAGGCAATTGCAACATTTTTCTTACAATTCACCAGAGGGGGAAAATCTGAATTGCGAGATGTAAACTGAAAATTGCGTGACCAAAAGTCAAAAAATAGCAATTACCTTTTTATATATATTTAGTCCGGTGGAAATAAGCTTCCATAGTAAGTATCTTTTAACATTTTATTTTACAATATATTTTAGATTTAGAAAAAAATATATTGCAAATGGCTGAATGGCTTCCTGGAATAGTCGATTCTAATCACTTAACTTTGCATCATTTCACGTAAAATACACAAGCGTATACAGTAAATCTCTCTTGACTTCAAAAAGTTTTGTTTAATAATCCACAGTGGACTCAATGAAGACATGAAACACGTATTATGCACAGTTGAAGTTGAAGGACTCCCATTACTCAAGTATCCATCAAGAACATGTTTCCAGGTTTCCACGTTTCTCCCTGTTCTAGCCGAAGTGGCAGCATCAATGATGTGGTTTGTGAAGGGCATTATATCCTAGGACGGCAATAACCCCAATTACAGCGTCTTTCTGTGCGGTTGGTACATGAAATGGTGGAACATATCAGTCAGTCCTTGAGTAGAAAACTAGCGCACTCACCGCATCCCATTGGAGTGCCCTTTAGGGCTTTGTAATTGCTTTTTTTTCCCTCACAGAGCACTCATTTGTCCTTCATGGAGCTATGTTAAGCCACCCGGGTGATCATGCATCCTCATGTAAACACCTGCTTCTTTGCTCGGAGGAATTCACTTTCTTTCAGTGCAAAACATTCCAGATTCATTAATCCATTCATTTGGATAATCTCTTAAAGCACCCACCACATTGCATGTATTTTATGTTACGTTCTTACATCCAATGCGGTTTAAAGATGCCCTAATTAATTCTTAATACACAGAGAAATAGAATAAAAAAAAAACTCACAAGATTTAGAGAAAGCTATTTTATTCTACAGTTATATCCATACATTTAATAACTAAATAATGAAGCCAAACTTTCCTCTAAAGCCTTTTGATCTCATTTTCGACTGTTTCACAATGTCAGGCTGTAAAAGTAAATTAGCTATTAAGCATCTATTTTTTTCTGGCTGATTTAACATCCCAGAATCTTTAAATCTAGCAACTGCATTTATCTATAAAAATAAAGCAGCGAAGATGCCAAATTCATTAAGGTTTGATGTAGCAAAACTGTGAGACTAAAGTTGTATTAATGCGACTTACTGTAAAACTGTCAGGACTGTTCTCACTTTTTTTAAAAAAAGTCTCAAACGTTTAGATCTGGAGGACAGACCTTCCACTGTATGAAGATATGGATGGTTATTGAGATAGTTTAACTTCAAGATCCATTATATATAAAAGAAGAAAAGCTGTCAAAAGTATGAGAGGGTTACTTGAAAGTCAGCTTTGAGGATCAATGAGCCATGAAAATGAGATTGGTTCAAATTGGAAAGGAGAAAGTGAAGACAAAGAGAATTTGAAATGGGTTAAACTTTATTTTGTTGGTTGAGACATTCGATTAACTGTCTATATGTAACTTTGCAACTACAACTAACTCCCGTCCCATTGAGTAAACTGTAGTAGACTGTTTGGTTAAGGTTAATTGTGTTAGGGTTTGGTTTATAGAACAAGTTGACATGTAGTTGCAAAGCATAACAAAATGCTATACTGTGTTTGACCCTAGTCAACTGGTTAACCGCAGTTGCAGCAACTCAAGAGAAAAAAAAAATTAAGTCAGTTTCTTAACTATACTATAGCATATTTAAATTTACATTTGTGCATTTGACAGACTTTTTTTCCCAAAATAATGTACACTGCGTTGTAGGTGTATGTTTTCATCAGTTCGAGAATGTTAATTTTGCCGTTGCTAGCGCCTTGCTCTACTGTTTTTAGCTTACTGTTTTATATTTACATACATTTAATATTAATACAGTTTAAAAAATAACTTTTGCTGTAATGTATGAGAAGTATTAATATTAATAAAAGGTTTACTGTTTTTTTACTGATTTCTTGAATTGTATTGAACAACATAAAAGTCATTTCCAGAATTCCAAAATACTAATAAAAAGGTAAAGTCAGGAATCGGCGTCGCTATACATTAAAAGCAAGTTTCTGTGAGGCAAAACCTTTTTGCATCTTGCATCTGATGGCCTTTTCTTGTTCAGGGTCATGATATTTGGGCATGTCAAAACTGTTTTACAATAAAATAAATCTCTTGTAAATTTTATGGCCATTTACTCAGCATATTTTATTGCTTGTCAGGATAGAGTTGTGAAATGCACCAGTTAACAGACAGTATTTTGCTCACCTCTGCTGGAGACACTGAATCTCGACAGGCAAAAGAAACAGTCCTTAAAGGTCTCTGCTGACATCAAATGGCAAATCGGAAGAATGCAACAATAGTTTTTGACATCTCAAGATCTTTACGTGCTTTGCTTAACTTGGTATTCAAGAAAATTAGGGATTAGGACAAATGTGTTGGTTCATAGTTAAAATGACACCCATTGATGTTTACAAAACAGCTTAACATAGTGTATGCATGCATGGCAATTTGCATTATTAAGATCATTAGAAGAATATATATATGAGAACTTATATGCAAATTACAATGCATAGCAACTGTTAATGAATAATGCAACTTCTCATTGTCAAGTGGAGTTTTAATTAGGCAGAAATAAAACATCTTGTCTTCAATATATAAATCACACCGCTAGGGGGCACTGTTGAAACATCCATTATTTAAGCACTCCAGAAGTCTCATTAAACTCCAAAATAGTTTTCTGTGATGAACTGCATAGATGGGGGATGGTGACTGCTAAATAAACTGGTGAAAATAAGTGTGTTTTAGATTTCATGGGGAGAAATACATCTAAACTTCAGTGGTCCTTAACAAATCTACACCTAGTCTGGAAACAAACAACACTATAACAATTCTACAAGAAACTTCCTCTGACATACTTATTTACATTTCTGTGGCAACCATGTTTTACAACAACCTCAAATTTGAACATTACGTTGATTATGATTGATTGTACCCTAGCAGACAAAAAATAAAAGATAACAAATGAAGATCCGAGTCATGTCAATGAGGTATATCTGTATGTTCTCATCACTTTTGACTGACCCGATTATGATCTGAGTGTGTATGGAGGCACTGAGCAGGGGACATCAACAAGATTTATTCTTTTGTATCCTTGAACTCTGATTCCAAAGTTGCCTAGCAACAGTGACAGTAACAGCTGAGACAGCCTTGATCTTGTTGTTTAAACCATTACAACTAGGTGATGTGAGAAGTGGTACCATGGTAACAACAACAGTGCGTTTGAGGCAGGTGTTCACATTGGCACATGTCAGAAAAAGCCATGAAGACTCGGTCTAAACATTCAAGCTGAGTTAGTTAACGATCCGCCTTTTCAAAATCAAAGGAAAATGACTTCAGTCATAACATGTTAACCATAAACCATTTTGCTTCATTAAACATAGTTAAACATTAAACAGCAACTGTTTTGCACCAGGACATTGGGTAACAATTTGGACCATTGTTACACTATGTATGTGTATATATATATACACACACACACATGCTGTCAAATCAATTAATCACATCTAAAAAGATATATAGAGTATATATACACACAAAACATTTGTTGTATATGTGTATGTGTGTATTAATACTCCCAATTAATACTCCATCTGACAATGAGAAGTTGCATTATTCGTTTTACAATTGCTATGAATGTTTCTTCTTGTTATTGCACTAACTTATTATTATGCTGGGCTATCAAGGACATAATAGAGACTGACAAACAGACACAAGGGAAAATAAACTGAACTAGCATCAATATGGCCATTAAAATTGACAATAAACATGAATACATGTTTATTACTTGAACAAACTCAGGTTTGATTTGGCAAATATAGCTGTCACAGTTGCTGCGTCTACACTGAGCTCAAAGGGAAAGCCAAAGGCGTTTGCCCTTCAGATTTGTTTGTTAGAGATGAGATGTGCGCTGTGTGTTCTGAGAGAGAGAGAGCATCCATGCAGCTATGATCAGAACCCGCCGCTTTCTTCCACCCTGCCAGGTTGAAGCACACACTTCTGCTTGATAGTACACCTGGACACCTCGAGTCTGATTCGTTTAGCCTGCGCGTATCAGCCGTGAAGCATTGCTCTCCGATACGAGATTATCCTTTGTGGCACTTTCAATTCAATTTCACCACCAGCCCCTCAATCAGGCGCCATTAGTGAGTCATTTCTCATGGGATTAGGTGCTAATGATTGCGGAAAACCGATATATACTCCTCCATCAGTTCCTGTCATGTTTTCATGACATTTCATAATTGCTTTAGCAAGAGAAATCTAGTCCAAGTGCTGTATTAGCTTTTTTTTTAAACACCATTAGCCAAAACAGATTTTTTTCAATGATTGTCTATCTGTGCATGCGTGTTTGTTTTTGTTGGTGTATGTGAACATCAGGCACAAAGAGAATCTGTAGCTGCAGAATTCTGTAGAATCAGAATTTACAGAGATCCAGAAATCTCCATTCCCTTAAAGACATAGTTTACCCTAAAATAAAAAATCTGTCATTAGTTACACACACACCATCATGTGGTTTCAAACCTGTATAACTTACGTTGTTCTGTGGACACCAAAAAAATCAGATCGATAGATCGATAGATAGATTTCCACACAGTGGGGATAAGTGTTTGATACACTGCCGATTTTGCAGGTTTTCCCACTTGCAACGCATGTAGAAGTCTGTAATTGTTATCATAGGGACTCAACTTTCAACTGTGATTGATAGAATCTAAAACAAAAATCCAGAAAATCACATTATATGAATTCATTTGCATTGTATTGCATGATAGAAGTATTTGATACATTGGAAACGCAGACCTTAATATTGAGGAGATCGTACGTTTCCTGTAATTCTTGACCAGGTTTGCACACACTGCATGGATTTTGGCCCACTCCTCCATACAGACTCCAGATCCTTCAGGTTTCGGGGCTGTCGCTGGGCAATCCAGACTTTCAGCTCCTTCCAAAGATTTTCTATTGGATTCAGGTCTGGAGACTGGCTAGGCTACTCCAGGACCTTGAGATGCTTCTTACGGAGCCAATCCTTAGTTGTCCTGGCTGTGTGTTTCGGGTCGTTCTCATGGTGGAAGGCCCAACCACCCATCTTCAATGCTCTAAATGAGGGAAGGAGGTTGTTGGCCAAGATCTTGCGATACACGACCCTATCCATCCTCCCTTCAAGACGGTGCAGTCGTCCTGCCCCCTTTGGAGAAAAGCATCCACAACGAATGATGTTTCCACCGCCATGCTTCACAGTTGGGATGGTGTTCTTGGGGTTGTACTAATCCTTCTTCTTCCTCCAAACACGGCGAGTGGAGTTAAGACCAAAAAGCTCTATTTTTGTCTCATCGGACCACATGACCTTCTCCCATTCCTCCTCCAGATGGTCATTGGCAAACTTAAGATGTGCACTGGCTTGAGCGGGGGGACCTTGCGTGCGCTGCAGGATTTTAATCCATGATGGCAAAGTGTGTTACTAACGGTTTTCTTTGAGACTGTGGTCCCAGCCCTCTTCAGGTCATTGACCAGGTCCTGCCGTGTAATTCTGGGCTGATCCCTCACCTTCCTTGTGATCATTGATGCCCCACGAGGTGAGATCTTGCATGAACCCCAGTCCGAGGGAGATTGACCGTCATCTTGAACTTCTTCCATTTACTAATGATTGCGACAACTGTTGTTGCCTTGTCACCAAGGTCTTGGCCATTGTGGAGAGGTTGGTGTCTGTTTGATTGAGTGTGTGGACAGGTGTCTTTTATACAGGTAACGGGTTCAAACAGGTACAGTTAATACAGGTAATGAGTGGAGAATAGGAGGACTTCTTAAAGAGAAACTGCGAGGTCTGTGAGATACGGAATTCTTACTGGTTGGTATGTGATCAAATACTTATGTCATGCAATAAAATGCAAATTAATTACTGTATGTATAAATAATACAATTATGATTTTTTGGATTTTCGATTTAGATTCCATCACTCACACTTGAAGAGTACATATGATAACAATTACAGACTTCTGCATGCTTTGCAAGTGGGAAAACCTGCAAAATTGCCAGTGTATCAAATATTTGTTCTCCCCACTGTATATATTTAAAATTACATAGGCTTTTATGCTCATCAAGACTGTAATATTTATGACAAAGCTGAATTTTCAGCATCATTACTCCAGTCTTCAGTGTCACATGATCCTTCAGAAATCATTCTAATATGCTGAATTTCAGTTGTACTGCTTCAAGTAAACCATGAGATTTTTTTTCTTTAGATTTCTTTGATTTAATATAAAGTTCAAAAGAACTTATTTTCTTTCTTTAAGAAATCATGTCCCTACCTTATGAGAATGATTAAACGATGACAAAATTGTTTATAAAATATTCTGGATGATTTGATTATGATTTTCTGTTTAAAACCTTTTACCACGTGTAAATCCAGTATGCATGTTTTCCCCCCAAATTATCATAGGGGAAAAAAGCCCATTTCCATCTAGGCCTGGTACAGATAATATACAAAGCCAGCAGGCAACATGACGGTTTCCAGTGAATGTTCCCAATAATCATATTAAGGCTGACATCAATAGCTGATTCTGTCCAAAAGCAAGCAAGCAATTATGCAAAGACCCCATCAAAATACAAAGACCTCCAAAAACAATATTCCATCTTGCTTACATTACAAAGCTCAAGTCTCATGGTGCGCTTTCATTTCTCCAAATAGACGACACTATGATTCACATCAGCAATCTGATTCGTTGAACAATGTGAGATGGCTGACATATGTCTGCATATATTCTGGCTGCTGGTGCTAGTTAGTCACCAGGGTCCAGATGATCTCTCTGCTGGCTAGCCCGCTCCTCTCTACGGGATGTAACACTTTTAAAGCCAGAGCAGGTCTGTTTCTAACACGTGCCTCTGGCCACAGGATCCAAACAGACCCCAGCTGCGTGAGGGATCGTCTCTGCAGTCCTGGACGCAATACAGTAACGGCTCTCCCCGTGTGTCCATGCCTTGCTTGAAGCCAAGTCAGCATTTTAATGCAGATGGCGGACCACTGAGAGCGCAGTGAACCTTCCAGCAGGCTCGGTGCGGTGTGCTTGTAACAGTGAGGCCTCTTCATTAAGCTGTTGGAGGAAATTAAGGCCCAACTTTGATCATGTCCCAGCCCACCAGGACCCAACAAGCAAAATCTCCAGACTATAAGCTCTCAAGGAGCTGGAATGCAGGCACGCCAAAGTGAGAGGAGAACAAAGGCACTTGGACTCGGACATTCTGTTCACCACGAGGAGAGCGGGGAGGACTTGTCACAAATTGCCTCTAGAAGGCATGCAATTCGTTTGCTGTAGGTCTTCCAAAAGTAAAAAGAAAATGAAAAAATACGATAAAATGAAATAAAACAAATAAAAATAAATTAAATGAAGATAAATAAAGACATTAAATGAAACAAAAGAAATGAAAAAGTAAATTGAAAAAATAGGAGTATATAAGATATAGCAAAAAATGCAAAGCACAGAATATTTTTATTATACAAAACGAAATGCAAAGCAAAATAAGAACAAGTAAAACAACAGAAAACGAATTAATTCTGATTCTAAATAAGTCAACACAAAACACCACAAGACAATAAGTTTCAATCCGTTAACGTTATGTAACGAATCAGCAGAACCAAGGGGATCCATTCGCAGCATTTATTAGAATGGTCAAGACAGGCAGGGTCAAACAGTGGCAAACAGAACAGAAAAGGCAAGGCTGAGACAAAACAGGTAGACAGGCAAAGGATCGAGGCAGGCAGAGAAAATCAGAGTCCAGTAAACAGTCCAGGGTCAGGGCAGGCAGAGAAGGGCCAGCAACAATAAACAATCCAAAGGTCAAACACAGGAATCAAACTTGGGAAAATAACGCTCAGAAATGATATCCAGGAAAGTAGGGCTGCCAAACGATTAATCGCATGCAAAATAAAAGTTTGTTTTTACATAATATATGTGGGTGTTGTGTGTATAATTATTTTGTGTGTGTACATGTATAATGCATGTATATTTAAGAAAAAAATATTACTAAAATATAACATATTTATATATAATATGAATTATATAAACAGTATATACTGTAGATGAAAATATTTCTTAAATATATACAAGAATGTGTGTGTATTGATATATATAAAATAATTATACACGGTGCACCCACATATATTAGGTAAACACAAACTTTTATTTTGGATGCGATTAATTGCGATTAATCGTATGACAGCCCTACAGGAAAGTCAAGATTTCGCACTGATGTGGTGCGTGGAAGTGGTTTATATGTGTGTGTTTGTGTGTGTGAATGAGATTCAGGTGTGTGTAATCAGTATGGTGTTTGGTGTAATCAGTTCAGGGAGGTGCATGATGGGACATGTAGTATAATTTAACCCAGAAAGCACGTGGCTAATTGTGACACATTAAGTATCAAATTTTTTAAGTATTATTAATCTATGTAATGATAATAAATTAAGCAAGTTTAAGATTAAAACAAGAAAGAATACCTGTAAATGGAATAAAAAAAATAAATAAACTTAATTTAAAGCGAAAAACAAGTTTATTTTTTCAGAACCCTGGGACAGACATTGTTTTTCTTGTTTTAAACTTAAATTCACACAATTGTGATAGATTTAGCAGATAACAAGTCTTGATATTGTATATTCATATTTGTCATTTTGGTTTACTCAAGTTAATCTATCCTGATTTAAGGAAATTTAGATATTACTGAAAAACAAGACAAGTACCAAGTAAGAAAACCACTTGTGCAGTGTTAATAATAAGATCGGCTCTTCTGTCACACATACAGTAGACTGACTTCATGCTCACACGCACCATGATGGAGTATTACTGTTTAGGGCCAAAGGAAAGCTGAGATCTGAGTCAAGTAGAGGAAGAAACACTGTGGGCTTCCTTCTGTCTTGAAGTGCTCTACCTCTGACACTGGTACTTGAACCAATCAAATGTTTCTGTGCCTGTCCTTCTTCACTTCTCTTTAGTTTGACCTGTGGCGTATTTGAAGCCAGATCCTTTGAAGACACCCTAAGCACACTGATCTCAAGGTTTTCTTCTCGACAAGCCATTCAGCACACTCATATTTACATTCTTTCTAAGCCCTTTCTATAGTTGGTGACACAGTAGAAGTGTTGGTGAAAGCCTCCAAGAGTTTGTATTGTTCTGTGGTAACCAAACACCTCTTCTTTAAAGCTGCTCCCTTACAGCTTGTCATGAGGAAGGAATTTACACACCTGGCCTCAAAGAAAGTTATTTGTATCACTGGTTTAAGATTTTCAAGTAAGTAGTGCTACACCGGTCGCAGTCTCCAAATGTAGAGAATAGGCTGTAAACATGCAAAATGTAATTTTCGGCAGATTGAAAGCTCATTCGCTCAATTCACTTTCTTTTTCATCTGTACTCAAAGGCACATGATTGAACTTTCAGACATAAGAGTGATCTCATTGTTCAGTCTGCTGATCTGTGACACAAATGTAATGTCCCTATTCAGCAAATCACACAAGCGCTGTATTCACAAATGAACAAGTAACAAGGCCGTAAGCGCTGGTGTACAGTTGAACTGAAGAACAGAGGAGCTAAACTTGGATTCATGTGTGGCTTTCTTCAGCACATTAGAACAATTGGTCAATATCAGTCCAGACAAAAACTGTCTATTCAGTGTCTTTTTTGGAGCTCAGATACCAAAAGCAACATCATGAATGTTGTCTTGTATTGTGTTTGAAGCTACTGTGTGATGTTTCTGTGCCTCTAGTGGTGGCGAGTGGAACTGCCGATTACAACTGTTTCTGAAAAGGTTTCCCAAAGACTTGACTTGTCTTAAACAAACAGGTTGTCCTGCTCTTAAGATCACACCACTGGTTGGAATGGCAAGAAAATATCCCCCACACCATTACACCATCAGACTGAACCATTGATACAAGGCAAAATCTAACCCTTCCATCTGAATGTCACAGCAGAAATCGAGACTCATCAGAGCAGGCAACGTATTTCCAGTCTTCTATTGTCCAGTTTTGGTGTTCATTGGTTGTAACAAGTGTTTATTTGAGTTACTGTAGCCTTTCTATGAGCTCGAACCAGTCTGGCCATTCTCCACTGACTTCTGGCATCAACAAGGCATTTTTGCCCACAGAACTGCCTCTCACTGGATATTTTCTCTTTTTATGAACATTCTCTGTAAACCCTAGAGATGGATGTATGTGAAAATTCCAGCAGGTCATCATTTTCTGAAACGAGCCCATCTGGCAACAACAACCATGCCACATTCAAAGTCACTTAAATCACCTTTCTACCCCATTCTGATGCTCAGTTTGAACTTCAGCAGATCGTCTTGACTACATCTATCCCTAAATACATTGACTTGCTGCCTTGTGATTGAATGATTATATATTTACATGGTGAGTATATTATTAAAGTCTTATTTAATCAGATTATTTTGAATGGCCTTCAGTGGAGAATAAAGCTTGCAAGCTCTAAAAAGGATACAAAAGAACTATTAAAGCATGAAAAAAAAATGTTTTAAAATCCAAAAACCACACACAGAAGCGTTAAATAGAAAAAGATGAACTGAGAAAAAAAATTTGAAAGAGAGAGGCTAACAGAGAAAAAAACTGGTTTAAAGGCTAGCTGGTTTAAAAAAAAAATAGGATCTAACAGCAGTTTTACCCATAATACTGTAGTCCATTAGATCTTAAGAGACACAAATGCCCCATTATATGGCCTTATAGCTGGAGTAAAGAAACCATCCATCAGACGGACAATAAGAGCAAACTGATCAGTGATCAGAGAATGCTGCCTGCTGCCATCTCTCTCCCAAAAGCTTTCACTGTTTATGAAAGTCCAATTACGTCCTCTGACAAGTTGCTGTGACAGGACGACTGCCACATTCAAGCATTAGCCCACATGTTATCAATGCATTAGTTATTCATTTGGGTAGAGAAAGACTTTATAATGAGCTCAGCAGAGATGGGCTCCAGAAGTCTTCAATGTTGCTTCAGATCGACAAGCTTTAAAGGGACAGTTCACACAAAAATAAAAAGTCTGTCATAAGAGGCAGAATTTATGTTGTTTGGGTTTTTTTTACATATAAATTAAGCCCAGCTTTCAACCATCACCTAACTTCTGACTGCCAGTGTTTCAGATGAATAATACATTAGCTCTCACAAATACATTGTGAGAGTGAATTCAGTTTGTTGTTTCCCTTCTCTGACAGTTCCATCACCCGTCACTCAGTTAAGATGAAGACTGGCCCGTTTCAGAGAACTGATTGGCACCGTCTGACTGCCCAAAGCACCCTCTGTTACTGTCAGACATATTCAACAGAATAATGGCAGCTGTTCGCATTTTAATCCCACTGTGAGCATGAAATTAGTCAGGTCATAGTATGCACATTCAGAGATCACAGTCACGTCCATATTGCCCAATTGCACTTTGCACCAGCTTCAATGCAAATTTTTATCTTAATCTGAAGGGTCCGGTGGACACAAATACGGAGACGATGATCCCCACGCCCCTGTTAGCAAATACAGAGTAGTGACTCTCTATGAATGCTCAGTCGACATAAAAAATGGCCGCCAACGAGTTTCGATTCTGACGCGCGTAAATTTCGCTTCAAACTTTTGTTTTTACGTTTGTCAGTTTCACTCTTGACGCACGAATTAACACAAAGTGGTCAAGACGCGGTAGACATGAATTTGACGCGCTATTCGCGTCCGGTGTGAACGCAGAGTAACCAGTTTAAAGTAAAATGTGTGCATAATCAGACACCCAAACATGCTTATCATTAACTACCTTCAATTACACAAATAATGAGTATTAACGAGTATTACGAATGTAATATTGGCTTTTGGTAATTTAGGCCAAAAAATTTTCCCTGGAAATTAAACTCTGAATCAGCCAGAGATATTGTACCTGTACTGTATTTGTATCCTATAATAAACTCTAATCTGCATTGACTCTCACAATCCCTTTCTCTTCAAATACTGTCCACTCAGTTTACAAACTCTTATGTTAAAATGCCGTGTAAACAGAAAGTGTTGAAAAGTGAATAATTACTACTTCCCAGATCAATTACTTTGAGGACTCGAGAGGACTCCAGTCTGGACCAATCCCAACATCCATCACTGCTTATTCAACACATAACGACTTCACCCTTTTCTAGTTTATTCAGCATTTTTATGTGGCTATACTGCCATTTATGTGGCCAAATTTACCATTACCAAAATGCAAAGATGGAGAGACACGCAACAACTTCATTCAGCCAAATTTGATCACTTCATTTCGAAACGCCCGGATATCAGTTTATATTACATTAGCCGGGCCTGCCACAAATCCTGAAATTGAATCAAAGCCGACTGATCATGAGTAATTAATATATGATTAGGCCATTGCAGACGACAGCCGTTTCCCGGCAGCAGACGGGGGAAGCGGGAGAGTGGGTATTCGGACAGGGTGCCCGTGGACAGCTGTGAGGCAGAGATGACCCCTGTCTCACTGCTCCGCTGGCATGCCACACATGCCATGCATGGCTGCTCCCAGGAAGTGGGAAGTAGGGCCGCTTTTGATGGCCACAAACCTTTAATTAGCCATCAGGGCTGAATCTGGACCAGCCGCTGAGACCCACCCCCTGCCCGTCGCCCGCGCTACTCAACAGCTGTTTCTCCATGGATGGGCTGCTAAAACAAGAGCTCATCACTGAGCCTTCCTGATGCCACTATAACTGTTGATCATGAAGGTGCTGGCACACAGTCAGCTTTGATGTCTGACTGCACACTTGATGTGCTTTTGTTTTTTACATAATGCACGGTTATCTGTCTTTTGACCCATAATCTGCTTTTAGCGATGTATTGTATCTGTATTGTGGTGAACACAACAAACTAGTAGGATTATGCTAAATAAATCCATTTGATGATGTAACTATGGTTTCCTTGCTGTCAAAATATCTAATTATAATAAAGAATAATAATTTTACTCATCAAAATAGAAAATATTCTGGCTTAGACCAGGGGCCTATACCATGAAGCCGGTTTAGCTGGCTCGCCAGATATGTTTCAGTTTAGTTTGCACCAACCCTGGCGCAAAGCAGTGTTCATCGCCATAGTAACTCATCGCTCCACAGCTAACCTGGTCCGGGGCATAGATTTCCATAATAAAGGAAAGATGTCTTACGGCAGAGTCTCTATCGTTGTCATTGGCGGCCATCTTGTCACAGGCAAGCTTTCTGGCGGGCTCTGTGGTATCTGATGTAAGATAAGTTATTAGCACGGACACAAATACTCTTATCTCGCTGAAATCTCGATGGATTTACAAACGGTTTGGTTTCTTACAAACGTTATTAACGTGGCTATAATTCTGGATGATTATTTATTTATACACTTATTATTCATAAGAATGCAGTGTCATAACTACTGTACATCTCTGACGTATATAACAAACCAAACCGTTTGAAAATCGGTAGAAAATTTGATTTGGCGTGTCATCATGGTACAGGCCCCAGGGCTTTTTGATCTTTTAGATGACACGGACTCACAAATATGATCATCCTCAAGTGACTGAAATTTTCAAGGGTTAGGGTTAGGTTTTTCAAATCTTGACCTCAGCCCTATACTGTAGCTCTCCTTGACGTGTGAGAGTTCATGTGTCTCATATGTAAACAACTTATTGATTTGAGTTAGTTCTTTTCAGTTAGTTCAGGTTTACAAACCAGTCTGAATGATTTTTCTCAAACTTGAGAGTTCACCTCACTGACTCAGTTTATAGCGCACTGAAATAAAAACTTATCAATTAATTATAGCTTAAATCTGTTTGTGGTCCAAGAAGTCATTTCATCTTTTTTGAAACTCTATTTTTTTGTGTTCCCAAACAATAAAAGACACATCAATTTTTTGAGTAAATTACTTTAAAGAGCAATACATTTAGCAGACATAACAAGGCAAAACTGTTGCCTTGCCACTTTAAGTCAACAGTATGGGAACACAAAGCAATTCAATGATTCGTACCTCTATACAGACTTGCTGTTCTTTGTGAACAATAACTTTGAGGAAAAAATGACTTCATTCCATAATACAGTGTTCTGACAGAGCTAGGGTTTTTTTCTGAACTGACCTACTTTGCTGTTTATTCCTGTCTTTTCTTGTTTTTTTTTTCCCTGAGAGAACAGTATGGCAGAATCTCCTCCCTGACTTCTCTATCTCCAGGAGCACAGGTCCATGAGCACTGCAGCCGCAACATGATAAATGACTATTGGAGTGTTTATTATTCTACTTTCCAGGAACATGGCATGTCAAAAAAATTGACTTAGAACCCCTGCCATCATCACACCCCGTCTGATCCAACAGTCTATCCAGTTTTGCATATTGCATAACCATCAATTGGAATTATACAAGAGCTGTTATTACTGCAGAGGTGAAGATTTATATATCAACCTCTCCCTTGCAGGTCATTTTAAAACTTTAGACTTTAACACAGATACTGCAAACTAATGTTAACTTTTCAAAGGATTCTCTCATGGTGGTAATACTTATGTCTTGCCTGGGAACATTTTCACTAGATTTCAAAATGAGCATGAATTTTTTGCTTGACAGTGCTGGACTGGTGAATGTCAAGTACAGGTGGACTTTGAAACAGAGAGAAATGCAGAACATATTACCGGATCTTATAATCTTCATCTGATTAGGAAGAAGCTGCTGAGATATGTAAAAAATTAAAAACATTATTAAATTGAGTTCAGCACCCAATGGATCTTTATGTGTATGGCTGCATGTACTTCTCGTAACAAAAAAAAGCAAGTTTGTTCAAGTGTTATTACTGCTTCTCTGAAATACACTTAAAATTACACTTAAGCATACTTATGACTGCAGAGAAGTCTAAGTATATGGTCTCTATGGTCAATTTTTCTAAATATACTTAAGACTATAATTAAGTATTCTAAGTATACTTGGCTTGTAGTGGTTTAGTCTTTGACTGGGTAGCCTATTAAATACTTTTTTCACATAGTTTTCTAAACTTGCATTGTTAGAAAATATTGACTTATGAAGAAAGATTCTGAAGTGCTCATGCGATCATGACCACTTGACACTGGTATGTATGTCACATGATAATGATAACATGGCGAAAGTAGTACATACGGATTACATTCTACACACATTCATCCTCTATAGAACATAATTTTTAGTGGTCACCAAGAAAAAATGGTGTTAACTATCTTCAAGTCTTTGATTATCTATAAAATAGCTCATGTGGGAACTGTTGTAAGATGCCTACAGAGTGACATGATATTGCACGTGAAAAGACGGATGCGACAGCATGAGCAAACTCACAAATGTGCTCTATATTACAACATGGATTCCATTATTGGACAAACTTGATTAATTCAGTTGTGCCCGATTATTGTTGTTGTGACTACTGAGGTCTGACACACCTAGATTAACCAGTTTATCCAATAACGGCAGACAAGAAACAAGGAGCTGGCTGAAGTTCAGGAAGTATCGGAGCTGTGCATAAAGCCAATTGTCGGAGACAAAATGTGTAAACCCTGAGCATTAAAAGGGTCAATATGACTAAATGAATGAGAGTTCCACCAAAGAGTAAATGCGCCTGTTGACTCACATGGATGTTTTGTTTGTTTTCCTTCATGTAAAATTCTAGGTAATTCTGAGTGGTTGCTCATTATCATTTCATGTATTTTTCATTGTTTTGTAGATGACTAGTTTGAGTGGTAACATTTGAGTGTTTCAGAAACAGATGGTTTAAAGATGGGAATAATACACAAAAGAGAAACATTTCTGGGAAATCCAGACCTTCTGGCTGGGTATATTACAGCAATATGAGCAGTTCAGGAACACAGGAAAAGCTAAACAAATATATCAGTTTCCAATTTAAGCAATCACTCATGTGCACCGATTATCTCAAAAGATTCTTCTGTCATCTCTTACATCTGAACGGTGCATTAGACAATGTGAGAATTAGATGGAGTGTATGTAAATCTGCTATTGTAATTAGCTAACAAGATTCAGCACTGGAATAAAAGCAGAGAAGAGATCTCACAGTGCCATGCAAAAATATCATATTTAACCGTAAACTAGACTGGCGTATTACAAGACACATAATGTTTATGTTATTAATAAGCCCCGCCTTAAAAAGTAACTGACCACTCCTGCCTTAGCAACCGTTGTCAGGTTACATCAGCATAAGCAGGTGTGGGTATTCTAGCAAGGGTTTATGTGTTTAAACGTCTGTTAGAACCTCTCCAATGAAGTCAAAAGTCCTTACTGTCTTTTTCTGGTGAAAATCTGTTGTTTATGAGTTTCAAACAGGGATGCTCCACAATGCCAAAGTCAGTCTAAAAGCAAAGCTTCTTCCATGGGTGACCACCATATGTTAGGACAGCTGGTTAATCTGGGCACACTGGGTGTCATGGAAAGGCTTCTCAGCCAGCATGGTCCAGCTCAGGAAACCGCAAAGGCCAGCACCAAAAACACGTGTTTCTGACAAACTCTGTTAATGTCACTTCAGTTGGCTGAAATGATTTTAGAGATGTAGAAGAAACAAGACTTTAAACTGGTAAGTTTATCCTAAATGGAAAAATGGGGGCCCAGGGACACATTTTGTACTTGTAATGCAATTCTTGCAACTCACAACTTTGTAGTGGATGATTTGATAAAAATAAATAAATAAATAAAATAAAATCTTCAGGCAGAAAATAATATTGACTTCTTGCGACTGACAACTTTGTAGTGGTTGATTGAAAATAATAATATAATAAAATAAAATGTTACTGCAGAAAATAATAATACTCATATGCATATTTTTTTTGCAACTGACAACTTTGCATTGGATGATTTGATAAAAAAAAATGTAAATAATAAATCTTGGACTTGTTTTATTTCTTCCAATTGAAAACTTTGTAGTGGTTGAACAAAAAATAGACTGTACCCATGATTTATGGTTTTAAAAGAAACTGAGTGACCAGTCAAACGGTATTTTCAACGGTAATCAACATTATGCCTAACCTGGATGCCTGCCCGAACCCCGCCCACAACATTTTTAGGTCAGGAAGATCGGTCTGGACCATAGACTATAAAAAAATATGGACGTAGTATCCGTGACGTCATCCGTAGGTTTCTGAAGAGCGTTTTTGAAGCCTAAAGTGGGCAGGGCCAGCCGTCGCCATCTTGGCAGCGCATCACCTCTCGTCACTACCGGATCAAACAAAATGGCCAAAGAGGCGGGTCGTGGGTGGAGCTGAGGTGCTAAGTAATGCTATATGCTACTGGCCTCGGGCTAGGAACAGTTTATTTTATCAGCTGACTCCGATGGTCGCTAAGATGATGGGGCGCAATGAAAACCCTGTGGTCGTTGTGGTTTCTACTTTGGTCACACTCATGGAGGACCAAGTAAAAAAAAGCAACAAATTTGACTACTTGCGTGCAGTTGAGTTTGGTTGACAACTATGCATAGCTCAACATACGTCACTTACTGCATTGCTCTGACTGGTTGTAGGTCTATCCAATTGAATGCAACGGGTTTTTTTTTCCTGGTTCAGTTAAGAAGACACGCCTCATAATCAAAGCCCTATGGAGCAGTATCAGACCCACATTCTGACTAGAATATGAGTATGACAAAGTCAGGTTACATTATGCCACCAATCGTGTTGAAAAGGTTTAACTTGAACTCTGGGACAAGTTCTGTTAGAAGATTCCCCCATTTTACTGCTATTTCCTTACAGAATGACTTGGCAAACAGTGAAGTAATGCTGAGCTGACACATAAATACAGTTTGTAAATTGCCCCCTGGATCCAAGATGAAGATAAAAACCACATATCACTGCTGCAAAGAATCAGACTCATTTGAACACAGACAACCCACTAATCACAGAGGATGAAAACTGGGGAAAAGGGGAAAAACTGATCACAGGGGAGTCATTCCTAGAGCATTCATCTACTGGTGGAGTAATTCAGACTTGTGTCAGCTTGGGGATAGATGCCTCTGAGCAACACAGATAGGGCTCCCCTGCAGTATGCCATCCACCATCTAAGTCATTTATTTTACAGTGGTAGAGACAAACTGATATGTCCAAAAGCAATCTTTTAACAGATCCACAACAACCAACAGATTCTCAAATGATTCCTACACTAATTAATGAAAGCTGGCATGAAAACATCTTTCAAACAAAATGCACTCTCAGCATGAGACTGCAAAGATGATTCAATTGATTAGTCCAGGAAGAAAACAATATGTATTGTTATTATTTTTTATATATTCCACTTCCTATAAATGTTTGAGTCTTAGGTCTTTGTTTCTCTTGCCCAAAACCTTAAAGCTTTTTAATGCATATGAAACAGTGTAAAATGTCTCCTTGAGAAAGTCAATGAGCCCATTACAATCATTCACTCCATGCTGAAAGTGCATAATGTATGCCAAATTGTCATTGTCTACTTCCATGTGAAAGTGTAAAAGAGATGTAGTACTACACATACTTTCAGTAGCACGGTTTGACTAAAATTCCCTTGTGTTTGTATTGGCAATTTGCATGGATGAAACTTGTAGCAGCAAATATCTTTAAATATTCTATCCTCATTAACAACTGGCAGTGTATTTCATGCTCCTACCCCTTGGCCCTCCCCATCCGTCATGTCTAGGGGTAGGGTGTCCCGATTCTTGTTGCGATAGACGGGTAGGGCGAAGGGGTAGGGCTACATAGCCCTCGAAACGGAGATTTTTCAGAGGCACACTCCGAATGGAGGGCTACGAGGAATTTCCGACAATGCATCGCAAATCGCCAGCGAGTTGGCTTCGCAAACAATTGAACATTTCAATTTAGCCCCAGATGACACCACCGTACACTTTAATTACTTTTATAATAATAATATGGTCATTTAAATTAAGAAATTGTATATTAAATTACCTTTCCAAAAACGAAAAGACCTACATTTCGAGGAAGGAACATTATAATCCTCATGTTTCCTCAGAGGTAAGAGCAGCGGCGCTCATTGTCAGTCGTGGTCATGGAGAACTCCTGTAAAAACTCATCACTTTCGGTTTGTAGGGGAATATTTTATCCCCTTGGCCCTTGTAACTCTGTTTTAAGGGCCAAGGGGTACACTCGAAAACAAGAGGTAGGGGGGCAAGGGGTGAAATGGGATTGAGACTCCACAATGCAAGACTGCAAATTAAAGGTGCAATGTGTAACAAAGTTGAGTATCTATTAACAGAAATGCAATATGACATCCATAACTATGTTTTCAGTGGTGTATAAAGAACTTACTTAATTAGCCGTAATGTTTTTATTACCTTAGAATGAGACATTAATAGCTCCATAACCGAGGGAATCCCCTTATATGAAGGTCGCCATGTTGTGACGTCATATTCCTACCGTAGCCGAACGCGAACAAACAGCGCTACAGAACGCGTTTCATCACTACCTTGAAAGAGAAGTAGCGGAAAGCTGGAAGCTAGCCTTACACTCCGTGAGTAGTGACTTTTCCCTTTGGAGTGGTGTAAAATATGTAGTTGGGATTGTTTCATGTAACTTAGTTCTCCCTCGCTGTGTTATGGGTTTGTTATGTTGGGGATAGATGTGCTGTTACGTTCGTGAGACAGCTGATGATTAGTATTCATGTCATTGACCGTAAAACAGTACGTTACAGGAATCACTAACCCGTCGATAGAGACTTTTACTAAAGTCTTTTATCACTAAAGTCGATCGCGAAGAATTTTAAAAATCAGAGAAAAAAAGCCTATTGTGTGTAGTAAATAGTATCTATGGGATGCGGAGATGACATGATTGTAACAGCGCGCGCACTTCCGACCTTTGGACTCATGCAGACGAGTCCCAGCTCAGCCACAGTAACAGCTCATATTAGCCAGCTAAACTATTACTACCCTGTTAGAAAAAATATATAGCTGCTCCCTCGCTGTATTATGGGTTTGCTACAGTATGTGGGGAGAAATGTGCTGCTGGTTACGTTTGTGAGACAATCATCTGATTATTATTTTATTAAATTATATATTAAAACCCTTGATCCTCACCTGACTATGGCTTTGTAAACAGACAGTATTCATGATGTGGTTTATAATGGACTGTGGTACAGAAACAGTGACAATGTTACACACTCTTGGCTTACTCTGGCTATTCTCTGCTGTCTCAGCCGACGAGATGTTTGTCCCGTTTTAGCAACCGTAGCTTCTTCGAAAGGGAGGGGTGAGCAGTGGGCTGAGCCCTTAGTGCAAACCTGGTGCAAACTCGCAACCGAACCACTAGATGTCGCTAAAAGTCACACATTGCTCCTTTAATATTGAATGACGCATCTGGTTTATACATAAATATTTCAAAAAAAAACAAAAAAAAAACTTGACAAACAAACTCAGGTGTCCATTTATAGAAATGAAGTCATTTGGGGAATCTATTTTTTTATCAGAAGTATAGAAATTGTGTTAGTTTAAACATGATTAATTTGTAAAAATGCTCACTTTAAACAATATGAATTGAAGACTATACAATAGAACCAGTCCAAAGAGAGCTGTGGAGGTGCTTAAAACACAAAAAAGGCTAGAAACACTGCACTATGGCATTTCTTACACTTCTGGTTTGAGGGAGAGGGGACAATAAAACCAAGCACCTGTTTTGCATATATTGACAGCATTCTGCTTCTTTTATTGCGATGGATTAATAACAACTGAATGCAAAAAAATGCATGGATACTATGCATATGCATGTCAGAGATGTTAAGTATGGCCTAAAAATGTAATTCAATTAGATTTGTTACACATAACAACTTAAGACTTGGTTCTGTGTTCATTGTTGTTTATCTGTTTTTGTAATCTCTGGCTCTTGACGTCTTATTAAATTGGCTATTTCAAACTAATTTGCTTACCTTTATCATTTTAATAAGCCATGATTTCATTCTAACTAAAAGATGACCTCTGTAATAGGGGGTAAGAGCACGACTATAATTTGCTTTTTTTTTTACATAATTCGGCAAGCAGTAGGCAATGCCTTCTCTTTGACAGCACAGAGTGAGCCCAGAAACAACATTAGCTCAAAATCATACTCTTGCTAAAAGACCTGATGCTATCAAGCTCCAAAATGGTCAAAAATTATCATAACTCATGAACAACATTTTGAAGACTTCTGTAAGAAAAAATGATATGGACGTCAAAGTGAATCTGGGTTGAGGCAGAGTACAATTTCTTACACTTCTAAAACAATACGATAGTGATAATTTGAGAGGAAGACCACAATTTAACTCTTTCCCCCTCCAGCGGTTTTTTAAAAGTTGCCAACACCAGCATTTTTGATCATTTTCACAATTTCATGGCCCCCAGAATTTTTTGTATGAATATCTGAACAGGCAATATTATAAAAGAAAGAACAGAGCCTCTGCTTTCAAAAAACAAAACAAAAAAATAGAAAAAAAAAAATGATTCTAGCATCATGCCTTCTTTATCAACACTTTTATGCGGGTTAGTTTTATACAAAAAAGAAATTTTAAACAAAACCTTGCAAAAAAACTTCATCCAGATCAGATTCAGAACGATGGTCAACATATCAAGTTCAACACCACCCCCAAAGCTTGCACAGTCATTTATATCTTTGGGTGATCAACATTTAATTTGGTAACATTTGGCACCTGTTAAATTTCTCATTAATGCAATGATCTAATCAACCAATCACATGGCAGTTGCTTTAATGCATTTATGGGTGTGGTCCTGGTCAAGACAATCTCCTGAACTCCAAACCGAATGTCAGAATGGGAAAGAAAGGTGATTTAAGCAATTTTAAGCGTGGCATGGTTGTTGGTGCCAGACGGACCGGTCTGAGTATTTCACAATCTGCTCAGTTACTGGGATTTTCACACACAATCATTTCTAGGGTTTACAAAGAATGGAGTGAAAAGGGAAAAACATCCAGTATGCCGCAGTCCTGTGGGCAAAAATGCCTTGTTGATGCTAGAGGTCAAAGTAGAATGGGCCGACTGATTCAAGCTGATAGAAGAGCAACTTGGACTGAAATAACCACTCGTTACAACCGAGGTATGCAGCAAAGCATTTGTGAAGCCACAACACACACAAAAAGAACTGGAAGCAATTTTTTATCACTTGTTTATGGATCTGTAGTAGGTCATTCAGGTACTTTGTTTATTGTTTTATGAATATTATGAATTCTTCAGACATACTACTTAATCACATACGGATGGACACAGTGATGGATTGCCGGAAAAACTCGTCAACAATGGAGAAGAGTTTTGTCATAATTTAAAAAAATCATCAAAAATGAGTCATAAAGAAATCAAGTTGCCATTTAAAGCATGCATGCGCAGACCTGAAGCACTTGTTAATCACTTCACATTACATAATCCCACGAGTCTTAATTTTGTGGGATAAATGGCGCTACAGAAATATGCAGCCGCAAATATGCAAATTATGAGTGGCAATCAATGAATGTCTCCAGCAGAGCCCTCAAGAATGTTCTCCACTAGTCTCATTTCCCATTCAGCTGCGTATGTCTAGTGACCAAAGTCATTTATCAGTGCAAAGCACCGATGACTGAACAGATAATGTGTTGTCACATGAAATTACAGAGAGAAGTGAAAGGCTGCCTTTCACACATCTCAATGTGAATGAGCTCAGAATGTGATTGATATACAATATGTAAGGGCTAAGTACAGCCAGCGAGTCATTATGTAAGACATAATGTACAGCCAGTATGTCATTACAACAATATTTATATTATTGCAAGGCTACTCACCAATAAATTTAATATGTACAGGTACAGTATATTATCGTTAAGCTAAGAAACAGAATATATTACAGTAATATTAATGCTGAAGTCCTCTGAGATAATTTTCACTACAATTGTTCCCAAAATGTTCAAGATAGTCCCTTCCAGTTCAAGACAGTTATTTTAGTTTCCATCCTAACCGTTATATAGTAGCGATGATGAATGTTCATGTTATTTGTAGACGTGTTTTTGTAAGTGAAGTATTTGCGCACACGGTAATGATTAAACTAACAAATGGGTGCAAATCTCCACATCAGAGGAAAAACAGTAAGACTGTCGCTGTCCATCACTTCTGTTGCATGAAGACAGCAATTATCTCTTTCCAGTCTCACACACATGCATATTTAATGCTGAACAGCTCATATATTGCAGTGTATCCATGTGTTTTTCCAACATTTTTCATGACAGATTTAATAAACAACATATGGCATATATCCAAAACACACACCACAGAACATCAGTTCTTGATTCATGACATGAAATTGATTTGTTCCCTGCATCTCTGTAATGTTAATCTCTATACAAAGGACAATGGGTTTCATTTATGCTTTTGAAACCTTTGTGTGAATGTTAGAACTTCAAATTATAAATTTTACTGAAATTATGAGAAAAAAACATGACCGAAACTATTTTTTTTTAACACAAGAATGAACCTTATTGGTTCTCCCACGTCAAGTGAACATGCTTGAGCTTCTGTTTACCACAGCTGATGTGTGAGTTGATGAATGTTTATGAATAAAAGCCTAAATTCAATCGGTTCATCATAGTCTCTTCAGAAAATTTTGGACTAAACTGCTCAATTCATGTATTAGTTTAAGTTCTCTTTATTTTTGAAGAATCAAAGTGTCATTTGCGTAACTGCCAATGGAGGGACAGAAAGCTCTCAGATTTTATTATAAAGATCTTCATTAGTGTTCTGAAGATGAACGAAAGTCTTACGGGTTTGGAACAATGAGGGTGAATTTTGGTTGAACTATCCCTTTAACACAATATTGATTTTCTTTCCTCTTTTTGTGCAGTATCAAACTGTCTTACGCTCTGCTTCTTATTCAAAGCATGCAATTAAACACATCAAGTCCTATTATTTGTTGTAATAGCAGCAGCAGAGTGTCTTGAAGTGTGAACAGTTAAAATAATGCCCCAGTTAATTACTAAAATGATCACTCTATGATCTTCCGCAAACAAAACTGCAATAAAATATGTTTAATAAGCATCTGAAAAGCAGTGTGGTAAACCGCTAGCCAAGAGCATTACTGCGCCAACTGCACAAATCAGCAACACACACACTTTGCTGATACCATCTACTGTACTTTCTCATTGCACTGCAGAGTCCAGGCACAGAGCCACACAATGGCAACTGATTATCTGGGCTTTCCAAAAAACGTAAGCCAAGTAATCATCAACTAAAGGGATATTAGCAATATTCTCACACTCACCAGCAAAGCACATTACCCTGTGTGCACAACAATGGAAAATAAACCATGCGGTCAAGTAAACCGAGATGTCATCATCGTTTCACGCATGGCATGCATGCCGCATTTTTCATGCATCACTAAGCACAGAACAAGTTACTCGTGGAATTTTGACAGGCTGGTTTTCACATCTTCAAATAAAGTGCATAGCATTAATATCATTATAACCTGGTCATTAAATTAGCATAAAATAATGCATTGTGAAAAATGCCTTGCATTTTTAATTTGTATGCGGCAAGCTTGCTGGAAAATTATTTGAATAAATCTGGAGGTGATGCCAGTTTGAGAGCAAGTCTCAGGCATGAATAAAATCCTTGAGCATTTACCATAGCTAGAGTGTCTTCGCTCCCTGGGGCGGCGATGCTTGTAAACACCTCACTAATCAGAGCACTCAGTGCTCACGGGCTTATTGTCTCATGCTTCTTTGACCCGGAGCGTTCCTTAACATGATTAAAACAACACTATTAGCATTATTTCCAGAGAAAAAGATACAGCAGGGAAAACATGAAAACTTCTTAACCTGTGACGTTATCGCTCTGCTATTATGAGATCTGCAAAATGTGCAAATATGAAAAACTTCTCGTTTACACCAAGAACGATAACTGTAAAGATAACTATATTAGCATCCACACCAGAGGACGATAACGACTGTGTCCTGACCCCCTTTGGTTAAAATCAAGTTTGTATGTCCATGTGGTGTTTTTAATAGCATGTGCAAATTCAAATGTGCAAGTCAACACCATACTTTCTCCTTAAAGGAGCATTTCACACATTTCAACATTAATCTTTATTGAAAGTGGATCATATATGTAGTCGAAATGTAAACGATTTTTTGAATTTGCTGCCCTATTGACCGAGAAAAGACCGAAATAAATAACCGAAGGGCGCATTTGTATGAAAGATGAGTTTTAAGGGATACAATTATTGGCTACAGTGGGACTTTAAAAATGCCAGTTACGTTTGTCCAGATAAGGATATAATTTAAATGTATACATGTAAAATACATAAAATACAAAAAAATACATATAAATGAATACATTTATATATAATTCTAAATTTATAATTACATTAAATTACAATCATTAATTATTTAATTTATATGGATATAGTAGAAGACTGTCTTTAACAAAATTAAGTTATCATAGCCGATTCTCTCAGCGATTCTCTTTTTTGTTAGTCTCGCCATTATGCAATAGCGTGCAAATCACTGACCATGTCCAAAAATCATGTCCAGTGCTACAAGGAGTAACACTGCAGCTCTTTCATTTCTTGTCGACAATGTGCCCTTTTTTGATCTATAATGAACCATTCACAGTTTAAATCACACACTTTATGAGCTATTGTGTTAGATCATACAGTTGAATGCACTGGCTATAACCCCACGCAATGTTAAACTACTTTAAAAAAAAAATCACATCCATCACAGAGAAAACAGGATGGTTGAGAAATGGTAAAACTTTTTATACTGCAACAATTACACTGACTAATCAAATACTTTATACTTGGGAATAATTCATTTGTTTATTTAAATAAGCTGCTTGTCTCTCAAGTGTAAAATAAGACGGGGGAAGTGTCAGGGCTCTAAATGTATTTACTTATTTATAGAAGTGCCTAATAAATTCAGAATAATTAGTTGAATTAATTTGAGACGAAAATGTTGTTCCCGTTGTTTGGTGGGTTGAGGTGAAATAAAACAAATTACCCCTCAGGATGCAAATTTATTTTCTTCTTTAAAAAAAAAAGTAAACTAAGTGTTGACAAGAAGCTGATTATTTAGCTTATTGGTGATTCTAATTTGTCACCTTTAACTGCTTATATATTAAGAATGTTGAAATGAGTTGTTAATGTAAAACCATGAACAGAATTCAACATATTCACTCACATGAATCACAAGCTTCAGCATAAATTACCACCAAGCAAATGACAGCTTGATGGTGAAGCTAAGATTTTTTTCAGGTTCCAAATTGTCTGAATCACCAATCAAGTTGCATTTCAGTTAACATAAAACATTAGCAGGATCAAATCAATGCATGCGGTTATACTACATCAACATCAGAGCATTCGTGGTGTGAGGGCCATCCTTCAAATAGATGTCTGGTCCACACAGCAAAAGCAATATCAAGTCATATGGTCTGACGGGATTAAGATCTTTCTTTAAATGCATAGATTTCTTGCTCGAGTTCTTCACAAACTGCTCCAAATATGCTGACTGCTCATGTTTTAGGAAACCCAAATGCTCTGGGAAATGGTGTTTAAAAAGTGCTTAAGGACGCAGAGAAGACACATATGGGTTATTTCATAGTAGAGATATGGAGTAGAAAATCTACTATAAATGCATAGGTGATTTATTAAATTTGAGTGTAACTATACTGGCTTTATTAAGTTATGCATATGAATTAGATTCAAATCACTATGGGGTTTAAAAGGTAATATGTGTCTTTCAAACAGCTGAACATTTGAATAGTAACAGCTGAATGAGTGCAAACTATAAAATCCTACCACTCAAAAGTAAGATTTTTGTTTGAAAGAAATTTTAAAAAGACCTTTACAGTGTTACAAAAATATTCTATTCCCAATAAATGCTGTTCTTTTGCGATGTGTCTAAATGCCCGTGGAACAGAGGGGTGGGGGTTATTATTTAAAGGCATATGCACTGAAACAGTGTGCTGAAAACAGAGCTGATTAGCTGATTGACCAGGTAAAATTTGTGTTTTCTTAAAATACTAATGAGAATTTTTAATAAAAGTATATTACAAACTTTTCATTTAGACCCTAAACATTCATTTTAACTTGTCCAAAAATTACATTATATGACCCCTTTAAGGAATTGCCAACATTCAAGTTTGTAATGAAGTTATCATTTGTATGAGTTATCATTTTTGGGTGAACTATCACATCAGTTCTTGCATGGATTCTTGTCCATACCTATACTCCTTAAAGGGTTAGTTCACCCAAAAATGAAAATTAAGTCATTAATTACTCACCCCCATGCTGTACCAACCCCGTAAGACCTTTGTTCATCTTCGGGACACAAATAAAGATATTTTTGATTGAATCTGAGAGCTGGATCAGTCCTACATAGACTGCCTAAGGGACTGGCTCTTGACGGTCAATGAAGTCATTAAAGAAAAGGTTTAAATATTCCATGTGCCTACAGCGGCTCAATTATAAGTTTATCAAGCGACGAGACTACTTTTTGTGCGAAAAAAAACATAAATAACGACTTAATTCGACTATTCTATTACTTCCTTATGGGCGCATGCGCGAGAACTGAGACGAGGACGTTCTTCTCCTTCGACTACTTCTTGTTACCGGCTGCTCACCGCTTAGGAGTATTACCGCCCCCTACCGTATAAGATGATGATCCATATATAAGGCGCTCCGGATTATAAGGAACACTGTCGTTTTTTGAGAAGATTAAAGGCTTTTAAGTGCACCTTGTAGTGCGGAAAATACGCTAATTGAAAAGCGTATGTACAGCGCGCATCTTCCTCTGCTTGTAAACAGAAAGTTTTGCGCTTCCAGCTATATCAGCACATCATCTTATACGGTAGGGGGTGGTAATACTCCTAAGCGGTGAGCAGCCGGTAACAAAAAGTAGTCGAAGGAGAAGATTCATTCTCGCGCATGCGCCCATAAGGAAGTAATAGAATAGTCGAATTAAGTCGTTATTTATGTTTTTTTCGCACAAAAAGTAGTCTGGTCGCTTGATAAACTTATAATTGAGCCACTGTAGGCACATGGAAGATTTAAACCTTTTCTTTAATGACTTTATGGGCCGTCAAGAGCCAGTCCCTTAGGCAGTCTATGTAGGACTGATCCAGCTCTCAGATTCAATCAAAAATATCTTCATTTGTGTTCCGAAGATGAACGAAGGTCTTACGGGCTTGGAACAGCATGGGGGTGAGTAATTAATGACTTAATTTTCATTTTTGGGTGAACTAACCCTTTAAGTATTCACACCACTTTTGTCTTTTGAATGTGGGAAAAATGTATACAAATCCAAGCTACACCAAATCTAACACTGATATCATTTTGTCCAAAGTGTTTAATACGATCAACAATTATCTGCAAGTATCAGCATGCGTTAAGAAGAGAAGAATGCGCAGACAGCAGCTCTCGCTGAGATTCCTGGCCTTGAGAACAGTCTTGCTAAATTCCAAACATATTAGCACAAGCTCTTCGTGCCTCATGCCACTTGGTGCGGCTGCACTTCTCTGGATCTCCAGCTCTCCCAAGACCTTGTAAGGCAGTAGGCAAAACAGCCCTGTCCAGGCGTGTCTTTACTGGTTGGAATGGTGAGATATTTGTGATGCGCAGGCAAATAACAAAATGCTTTGGCAGACAGTCAGGTTTGCTCCGCCTTGCCAAGACGAATAAAAGAAAAAGCTCACATTCCTCTCAGATATACGGCTTTGTACAACCTAGTTTCCTCACTTAAAACAAATAGCTGAACACATGAAGAAATGTAAATGTTTATTCATCTATTGGTTCGGGCATTGGATCATGAAGTTTTCCAATCTAACAGATTTTTAAGAAGCATACTTATTTATTGGTATTGGTATTTCACTCAATAAAGCAGCACTATAACAGTGTTCTATACGAGTGCATGTAACTTATTTATTTTAATGTGTTTAACTTTTTTGCATTTTCATGTCTTTGAGACACAACATTTAGAAAACAATAGTATACAGATAGTATTTTATGACGTACAGTTAGGCACAAAAAATGTAGGCAACAATTCAGATCTCCCTTTTCATGTAAAATGCTGTAAAAAATGTTTTACAACGAATCCCCAAACCTGAAATGAGCTGCACATTCCCAAAAACAAACTTTTACAAATCTATATATACAATATTCTCGTTGCTCAATGGTCTTTAGCTTTTAAAAGCATATTTTAATATAATTTGTGGTCCTTATAAAGACTTGCACTTTGTTGTAAGACACTCTAAATGACTTTATGAATCTTTCAGCAGAAGAATTCTCTGCAGTTTAGCTTAGAAACTTCCCATGGCATTTCCTCTGGAACTGCTATCTTAATTAACTGTCTTGTAGAACAGCTGAGCAGAGAATATATTGGTTAACATATACATGATGAAAAGATTAAAATGAACCCTCTTTTTCTGGTGAGATTAACTTAGACCCCAATAATGTGCCTATTAAAAAATAATAGTGATTTCAAAATTTACCTCTTATTTTCTCTTCAAATTTGAAAAAAGTTCTTCTGAGCTATCCAAACCCCAGTAGGCAGATAACTTTTAAGTTTCAACCGGCTTTTGTCTATCTTGGTGTGATAACTCAGTATAGGGACTTGTGATCACACCTGGGTTTTTTCTCTCCAGTTGTTAGACAGTGGCCAAGAAAAGAAAGCCACTAAGCCAGCATGAGTGATAAATACTAAAGCCTTTGTTGAAAGGTTTAACTTGCAGACATATCAACCTGTGAACCGCCAAAGCCAGTGTGTTGATGGTAGGCAGATAGGGCATGACCTACGTGTGGAAATGTTAACTGTTTGTGATCCCTACCTGACCAAAGCAATCCTAAGAGTAAGTGTATATGTGCCGTGGTAACCTATTTATTTCTTTTTTGATTATGACTTATTGATAAACCATCATGGTGAAACTGGAAAAATAACTATGGTCCTGTTTACACCTGGTATTAAAATGAGTTTAATTTTTCGTGATGAAGTTGCATAAATACTGAGTAATATTAACTACATGTACTTTATATACAGTTCTGGTTAGTTACTTGTAATTATGCATAATTTACTGTTATTATTATAGTAAGTACATGTAGTAATGTGCAGCTACATCATTATAGATTGACCGACAGGGGTGAGTTTATGTAAGAAATCAGGACAGGAATTTTGGACCCCGTTTACACCTGTATTTAGTGTTGTCCGCTCGTGATCGGATCGACCAAAACGCACCTTAATTTCAAGAGTAAACAGGGCCTACGAAGGGAGGTGAGACAAAAAGTCTTAGGAAACTCCAAAAACCAGGAGGAGCGTTGAGCCAAGAATGATCACCTCCCAAACACCATGAATGGATTGAGTGTACGACCTGAACGAACTCGGAACTGCACACTCACAACGACAAGTGTCAGGGCTCTGTCACCAAACTGAGAATAAACTAGTTCTAAAATATTAACTACTCGATAGAAGTAAATGACGATTTACAAAAGTAACAACATGTCCAAAATATTTTTTCAAAGTATGTATGCAAGTATGTATCTAAGTATGTATGTAATAAGTATGTACAGTATGTATGCATGTATTTATGCATGTATGTATGTACAGTATCTAAGTATGTATATATGTGTGTGTATGTAAGTATGTATGCATGTATCTAAGTAATAAGTGTAATAAGTATGTATGTATGTATGTGTGTTTGCATGTATGCAAGTATGCATGTATGTAAGTAATCATGAATGTAAGCATGTATGGATGGATGGATGCTTTCCTACTGTTTATAATCAACAATAATAGATAATTGCCAAGCAAATATCCTTTTTCTTTTCTTTACTTTTCCCTTCTCCATTGCATTTGCTGAAAAATATCTTATACTCTTTCCAAGTTGCTTTGTCTAAAGAACTAGCTCTCATCAGCAACTATGTGGGGGTAACTGCTATGTTGAGTCAAAATTGGACCTAAGCCCTGTAATTAAGGGTCAAGAGGTTATTTATATCATACAGCTGAGAATACAACATTTGGCTGTGTGTACACGTAACCATCTCCCACAGAGGTTACATAACATACAAAGTCAGAACAAGTACCAGTTTATCAAAGTTGTCTGACAGGAGAAAAGAAAGACTATATGACACACACCACACCATGCCAAATTCAAATCTCTCTCTCTCTCTCTCGAAAGTGATGGATTCGTTTAATTTAATCTTGTGGGTGCGAATGACCAGGCTGCAGGTAAATTTTTCTTGAGTATAAATAGAGTAAATAAATGAATGAATAAAGATATTCCTTAATAAACAAAAATGTCTAATTTTATTTTACTCTGCATTGATGACTTCTCAACAGGCTAGAGGAACCTTCACTACAGTCATCACTACAAAGTGGAAATAATGAGCCATATTTTTCCATTGCGTAATTAATGCATGACTTTTTAAATAACTGAAGCGCAAAATGAATGTTATAATTGGTTTCAGTGCACCCTTGCCTGGGCCTCCTCTCTTCTTAGCGAGGACGGTTACAGTGTTATGGAAGGGTTTCAATGAAGCTGAGGTGCAATTAATCCTGCATGCTGCGTATATCATTATCACCGGGCTTGTGTACAATTTCTGTCTCTTCTCCTCTGAGGAGACATACTGTGAATACTCTCACAGCCCAGCTTATTATGAAGGCGGATGACATTTTGATGAGTACTGAGTTTAAAGAGATAGCTGTTTGTTTCAGGAAGTATATTGTAAGAGGTTTAAATCTCAGGATGATGAGTGTATTCCTGTAGTGTGAATGATCTGATTATTTATACAATTATCTTGCAAATTGTTCAGTACACTTTAGACATCATAAGCAAAGGCATTATATTAAGGAAGCAATCTATATCAAGTCTCTTTAACATGCATAGTTATAAAGATGAACATTTAATCGTATGTGTGATATAGATTATGCTAATCTGTTTTTAAATTTTATACGGGCTAAATGAAGGCTAGCAATGCCAGGATATTCTTCTATAAATATTATAGTAGAACAATAAATCACCTTGATTGTACAAAACACACACATGTTATAATATAATATATAAATGTTGTGATGTTATTTCCATCAAGAAATGACAATACAAGAGTCCAGCACTCTGTAAAGTCTCCTCCAGCACATCCCAAAGACTTAGTCAGAGGTGCCAATTCATGTGTGAAAATGATTCTTCATGCTCCCTCCCAACTAGTCTTCCACAATTTGAGCCTGATGAAACTTGATATTGTCATCCTATAATATGGGTGTCATGAAGTGGTTGAAGTAATTGAGGAAGGGAGGATCCACATGCAGAACGCTTTATTAACTAAACTTCAAACTTTACAAACTCAGAGCAGGAAACAGGACCAACATCAATAACTCACAAAGACAGGGCTTAAATACAGGGGCAAACAAGCAAGACAGGATAACAAGGGGGCGTGGTTAAAGGGAAACACCTGGGATGACTAATACCCCTTTTCCACCAACAAGAACCAGGTGCTGGTTCAGAGCTAGAGCCGGTTCGGAGTTGGTTCGACTGACGAGCTTTCAAAGAACCGGTTTGCCTTTCCACAGACTAGAGAGCTATTACAGATCCAGATCTTGTGTCACTGTATACATCTCATGTTGCCCAGCAATGCTAGCGCGGCACACACAAACACACCAGGCTTGTTTGAGATGGTTCGGCACTCCGAGTCTAGAACAGCGAGAACGATCCAATTAGAAAAACAGAAGAGGTCATACTGTATGCTCTCCAAACACTCCCGCAGATCCGATCAGTCCACGCTGCTCCGATGCATCTCAAACAAGCTTTACATCAACAATGGCGGTTGTTTCGTTACTATTTATGCTCATGACTTGGCAAGCCTACTTTAGTATCCAAACAGGGCGAATCCAGCATGTTTGTGCAGCTTGCCGTAACTTGCGTTAACGGAGATTACAATCTAGCCGCTATTAGCATGATTAGCTACTATTTAAAAAATGGAGGTCACAATTTTCTGTTCACCTTGTTGGTCATGATAACCCCGCCCCCAGCCGCTAACGTAAGCGGTTCTTACTTGATGCAATGATTTGGTGCTTAAGAACCACTTTTACCGGTTCTGAGCTGGTGCTTTGGTGGACGAAAAACAAAGAACTGATTTGAAACTAGGCTCTGGCTCCAAGCCAGCACCAGCTCTGCCTTGGTGGAAAGGGGTATAATAGACAGACAGGGAACAACTAAAAAGGGAACCAGGGAGCCGTTTAGGTGACCATGGAGGTGAAGACCCTTCTGGTGGCCACGGCGGAGATGTCAGTCCATCGGCCAGGAGCTTGGGCGGCGCAGGCAGGGCCAGGAGCTCGGAGAAGGCCTCTGTGCTAACTGGATGTTCAGGTACGACCTCCGGCGATTGTAATGTAGTAATTCATTTTCAAATGTCTCAGAATTTGGATTTTCAAATGCATAAAAATAGGCTTAATTTGGGTCAGAAAGCATTCATTCATTCATTTTACTTATAAAAAAAACTTTTAAACACAACTGTAGGTTGACCAAAGTGCTGTACATAAAGTTCAAACTAGTGTTGTCAACCAAGTCGGTACCAAGTCGGTACTAAAAAAAAAAAAAAAAATGTTACGGTACCAGCTTTTCTAGGTACCGAATACCAGGTAATCCAGTTCTAGACGCGCTGTCTGAAAGGTGCACAGTTGCGTCCTCTTCATAACGCTGATATGGCTCTCTCTCTCTCTCTGAATCCACTTGTTGACACGAAAGGAGGAAAGAGCCACATATGGGAATATTTTGGATTAGGCTAATGTCACGTTGCCATAAGAGGCCGATTATATGCAAATTCGCAATTTCAAATATAGGCGCGAGGCAAGCGCGCTCATAATAAAAACTCGTTGCATAGCAACGACAGATGCCGCGTGAGAGCAAGCGCTTTGGAAAGAATAAGCATGCGCAAAAATATAATAAAAAAAAAACACGCGCGATATGTGAACGGCCTCTAAAGTGCTTTCGGGGTAGTTTTACGAGTACATGAGCACAGTAGTATCCAACCGACACCAGAGTACTGGTATCGATGCATCCCGATTTATGTCATTTAATGTCAGTGCCAGTTCTAGGCGTATTCTTGCCTTTATAACTCAGCAGTTTTAAAAAGCCTTTTCAAAATTAAATATAAATGCAGTTTTAGATTAAATAAAAGTACAGTCAAATCAAATAAAACATGTTTTTTCTCTTGTAGCCTATAGTTTGGTAATGCTACAATAAGATACCATTTATCAACATTAGCTACTTCACATCAACACATTGAGTGAACAATATATTTTTACAACATTAATTAATGTTTGTAAATGTTATTTACTTGATTGTTCATGTTTGTTCACTTCATTCATTGTGCATTAAATAAATGTTAACGGATTAGAACTTTACAAACAACTTTAAAAATGTGTTTATTTTAGGTCATTTTATCTAATTTTTTTCTAAAGTGTTTATAATACAAATGTACAGTTTCCATACTTGTAACCGTGATAAACACTTAAATATATGTAAACTAAGCTTTGGTACCGAAATTGGTACTGAGAACCATGAATTTTTACTGGTATTGGTACCGAATACTGAAATTTTGGTACCGTGACAACACTAGTTCAAACCATTAAGAAAGGCACTTATAACATACAAAACACCCTAGCCTAGCAACCAACCATGTCAACCTGACAATTGCTTAGCAATGCCCTAACTAACCCAAAACCATATCAGTTGCCTAGCAATGGCCTCATCCATTCACTATTTGTTCTGTATGTGGATGATACTTCAAATTGCAGAGCTTTTTGTGGAGAATTATGTTATTATTGTTCTAAGCGATCAGACATTTTTCACCTGGTGGATGATAAAATAGACATAAAAATCCCAAAGGCAGTGTAGCGACTCTGAACCAATGGGGGCCTAGCCATACCTTGGCACCAGCATATTATAGACATATGGAGATGGGTACTTTTGACTGTGGGCAGAAATCAGTAGTGTGGCGCACCACAAACAACATTCACATTTTCATCAGAAATTTAAATGTTTATCTGCTCTTTCTGCCTAAAGCTTTTGGTGTGTACCTCAACCCACACCCTTTGTGTTATGGATATGGATTTTACCTAAAATTGTGTGGCTTACTGTTACTTTTTTTAAGTGATCGGGATGTAGAGGAAAAATCATAGAAATCAAAGACTTACTGTACATGAACCGGAGACTGTCTTTTGCCTCAGGTAGTAAGCGACATCATCTTAGCCACTGCATAGTAACACCCTAGCAACGCCACTGAAACCACTCTGAACACCTACTCTCCCATTTCACTCTCACGTCAACATCCTCTCACAGAGACACTCACATTTTCACGAAAAAATCTAGTTTGATTTGTAAAAGGCTTTGAATAATGAACTTATTTCATTACATTCTTTTGTGCAACTAAGAACACTATGTAAATGAGAGTCCTTGGGATTTGCATGAACAAGAATATAAACTGGATCATGAAGGGCAGGCAAATGTTCTCCATGCGAGTGGCATGCGAGAGCAACGTTAGAGAAAGAGGCTTGTATAACAGCATGTGGTCTCTCTCTTTCTCTCCCATGCACTTTCCCTCAGCATGTGGGGGATGGGCTGCCAGCTGTTTCCCCCAGTACTATCATGTTAAAAACTGTTTTTGCTGAGACTACTGAAAAGAGATCACACATTAATTTTCTGCTGAGCTCCAGAAACCATACAGGGCATGTTCGCATGTGTTTATTTATTTATTTTAGGGTGGTCCATCGACCAAAAAATTTAATCTTATTAATTACACAATATACCAATTCATTAATTAAATTAATAAATTAATACTGCGGCAGATGAAAGCACTGAATAGACATTAAAATGTGGCTTGACTATTATTGTTTTATGAAGTTATTATTGAAGTATTGAAGTGAACATAAGCCTAGCACTATCCACCGTAATCCATGTGCAAGTCAAATTAGAGGCTGTTTACACAGGAAGTATTCTTTCTGTAATAATTATTTAATTGTCTGCAATTATTTGTAATTGTAATGGCAAGTTGCAACATAGGCACATAAAACTCCAGAAACCTATACATACAATCCAAAGCAATTCCCAGTAGATTGTTTTCACTTGGTTCTTTGCACAATACTATGTTAAAGACCTCAAAACACTTTTACCATAGGACACTATTCCATTTTTGGACACAGTTCCAATCAGTTCCATATGTGTAGCTTTTTATCCGCTCTCACCGGATATTTAATTTCCGAAACTGTCGCGAAGCGTACAATTTCCAACGCAATATACAGTTGCCATGTTTATTTGGAATGGAGGATTGTTTATTTTACATAATTCTCACAGTCATGGTTTCTGTTTTTCATCTGAATCCTTGCATCATCCTGAATCTTTGAATCATTTCATGTGCTTCCCTAATGTGTCATGTTCTGATTGGTTCCTTGTTTCATGTGTCATGTTTTCATTGGTTGATTAAGTAATGTGGCTCTCTGTTCTGTTTGGTTATTGGTTCATTGTGTTCATTGCTCTCAGATGTGTCCAATGTCATTAATCCTCATATTACCATTGTCTCTTTTCTAGCTTTGTTTCGTGACACCGCTGATTGGAGAGTTTATGTTTAGTTTGAAGTTTAGTTCATTGTTCTGTCAAGTCAAGTCTTTATTTTTGTATTTCAATTTAATTCTGATCATACACGCAACAATTGATGGTTACAGAACAGCAGTTGAAAGCGTTTCTCTCAAATATTACAATACAAATGATTCCCATGTCCTCTTTTAAATCTGCATATAATGTCTCCGTACAAAACAACACTTGAGAGAGTACCGGAGTGGAACTAATTAGTCCTTATGCAATTGAATTACCCTATATTGTCAGTTTGTACTCAGCACAGGCCCTTTAAAGGCTTTTACAGTACGTCGCCTCATTATACTTCACCAAATTACACCAATAAAGTTTCAAACCGAATCTCTTAGATCAACAACTCTGCTCAGATTTCGCCTTGGTGACATTTTCCCTGCAGAAGCCCCTGATTTCCTTTGCTGGCCAATTTGTTCAGACATCCTGTGAATCTTAATACTATAGAAAAAGGTGACGCAGGTCTCTAGACTCTGGAATGGTCTGCAAGATCCCATTAATCACTCACTCACACCTCCTTCTCCTCCAACTACACACAAACACAAGCACACACTCCAGCCGATCGCTCAACCTCATCGTTCCTCATCTATTCCCCTATTTTTTAAAACAGAAAGAGGAATAGCAGTGTCACTGCTGCTTTAGCACGCATGCCCTTTCAGCAGACCCTCTGTAGACGCATCCTCTAATGACCAACACAATGAGCCTGGAATGTGACCACTACCTATTAGCCCATTCTTAATGCTTTTAGAAAGAAATTGTCCTACAAAGGCAAGGGCAAATCCACAAATCCATGGCTGTTAAGCCATGTGGTAGTTAATTTAGGAGAGAAGGGATGGGATGCAATAAATTTTAGGTAGTATACCGTTTTGCTGGATTGACTTGGAATACAAATGCTCTCACTAATGGCCTTTCATCATAGCAAATGTGTAGTGTTTTGCATATATCGATATGGACATAAAGAGAAAAAATAACTTTTTACATCTATTCAATTATTTACTGTCTAACTCAATAATGTAACGTCTCAGCAAATACTGATATATGTGATTAATTGCAATGAAATTGATTAATTAACTAGTATTTAATGTAATTATGTTAATATATTACATTGCTAATCAATTGATTGCCCTAATTAATAATTAAACGCTTACGGTTTGGTGTCTGCATTGACGTTGCTACCTACCACAGTAATAAAAACATCTGAAAAGGAAGACAAAGGAAACTGGCATCTGTGTAAACAGACATGTCAAGTGGCTGTCAAAAATCAGAAAGGGACATACAGTAAATGCTTCATCTTTTAACGTGCTGTAAAGCAAGCCCACTCTCAGGTTTTTAAATGAATCACAGGAGTGCACTCTTGGAGATTTCCCATGAACACTTTGATTGCAGACATGCTTTATTCTAATGATTCAGAAAATCTGGCAATCATGTATTGCCCAGAGCACATGGAAGCGTAACAGAATAACATCTCAACGGATCAAATATGTCACTATAAGTTTTGGAGTTAAACTTTTATTATGCATTTTGTTGCAGTGGATCTGGTTTCAAAGTTCTACAGTACTTCTATTTCCTTTAAATACCGAAATGTACGTTAAAGAAAAACCCTGAGAAATATTAAATGGAGTAAAAATTGTGGCAATTAGTCCTGCTCTCCCCTATCAAAACATCTATCCTCATTCCTCACCGTGCTGGGAACACTGCTTCATAACTACCGGGCAGATCAACACTTAATTTGGATTCATGGATCATCATTATTCAACAGCCTGACTCATGCCGCCTATACTAGTTGACAAACTGGTGGTGTCAAATTTCTAGACAAATGTCATTAGCTCAACCCATTCACTGTTGTAAAAACTTCCTGTGTGTGTGTGTATTTGATTAAAAATGCACTGTTGATCTAGCAGGTTCCGCCAACTTAGAAATAGGCTGTCGAATAACCACTGAAGCATTGCCTCTACCTCTTTATCTGGTGTGTGACCTACTTAATGATGAATCTATAATAACTCAGTGGAGGAAAACATGTATTGGCTCGTGCATGAAAATGTGTTAATAAATTAGAAAAAATAAATAAAGTGATACTAGAGCGGTCTTACTCGACGGGAGATTGGGCCGTTATTAATTAGCAAACGATGTCGGCAAAAAAGCATTATAAATCATCTTGGCCTTTCTGTATTAATATCAGGCATAATAGATGGCTTTAGTTTGTTGTGACCAGTGGATTGAGACTGTGCAACACAAAAGCAACTGGAGGTGATTAATGGACATCGCTGGATATAGACGCCAGATCTTCTGTTCTTTTTTTCGGTCAAGGGAAAATCCAGAAGCCCTCACATGCTGATATCTTCCCTATTAAAGCTCTCTTTCTTGATTCCAGCCTTGTAATAGTATTACGGATGACATTGTGGTCATTGATTTGTGGCCTTGAGCGGTGGAGATTACCATCTTCTGTCAGTTATTGTCCGTCTGAGATTATGAATCACTCATATTTGATTTTGACACAAGGATGGTAACTGAGTGTCAGGACTATTGAGAGATAACTGAATTATGCACTACAAGCGTCCAATGGATAGTTTCAGTATCAATCTGTGTCCTTTTGTTACAGGGATCAGGGTTCTGTTTAATAAAATATTTTTATATATTGAACATGAGGATTGAGGGCGTTTATATAATTTAAAAAAATAAGGCAAAAGTTTGCATGCCTTTTTAGTTTTTGTACTTAATTATAAGAAGTTATCATGACTTAATCTGACAATTATCTTATTCACGAACCTGAAAAAGGAAAACTCATTTAACCTCATGTCGTTGAGGCACCTATATGAATTTCTTTCTACTGTGGAACACAAAATAATTCATTAATTTAATAAATTTACAGCTTTAATTTCATAAATAGGCCTATGTTTAAAGGAGCTAAACGCAAGTCTCTGAGTTTTTGCAGAACTACGCCCCCTCTGGCGACAAGCGAAACTGCAACCAGAGCTGTGCGCGTTCATGGAGGAACACACACACACACATACGCACGTTTGCACGAGCTGTTCATAACTAAGGAGCATCAGCCGCACACTGTGCGGCACACATCTTTTGTTACAGTCATAATGAGGTAATACAGTAATAAATCTGCAAGTCATTTAAAATATATGAAAGGAAAGGCATTCGAGTAAATTACACACTTGTGTGAGAGGGGGAAACGGGGGTAGTAGAAAACTTCGGTTTTTGTTTCCATCTATCTCCCTGTGCTTACTGTATCCACTTATGATTGAATTATTATGGAAACACGTTCAGTTATCACTTTGTAGGCTATGACCCGTTTGAGCCCTAGAGCCGACCGGAGATCTCTCCGTTTGTTGAAAGCTTCCCGATGTTGACTCTCGTTTTATTCCGACGCATGGCACTGGACAGACAGAAGTTTTATTTTCTGTCTCACGTGGAGTTTGCGTTGGGGTTTGTAATGAGCTACAAGCCGGTCTCTTTCCGCGCCATATACAGATTTAATGAAGTGCACGTCACCGAAAGCAACAGATATGAGCTGGATTTTATTAATCATCGGCTAATTTCAAAATCAGCAAAGACAGCAATAAGAGAGATCGGCAACAGAACTGGTAAGATCATTTCATTTCTTTACTTTTAATGAAGATGGTAGTGTTAAGCGTCTGCGACTTACTTTCACTAGGCTAATTCACTTTGATTTGCGATAGATTGCGGCGCTTGATGAAGGGGCTCAGCTCAGCTGCTCAGGTGATGCGCGTCGTCATATATGACTAAAATATCATGACATATAGCTTGGTTTCAACAACCAGATGCATTTACACTTGTCCAGTTTCGTCTGGAATACGGCACAGACCACGTCCTCAAGTGGTTTGAGCGATCGAATTCAAATCCGTCTCGAATGCGTTTCGGAGGGCATTTACACCCTGGTCTTTTCACGATCGAATAGCTATCCGATCACAGAAGACACGTACATGAAGTGACCAGGTGTAAACAGCCCCTTTGAATCCATCGTCTACTTTTGTGGAAAGCTGACTAGAGTTGTGTCGCTCGAGTTGTCTTCTCTGATACGGAGAACGGCGGCGAATAGCTCCACGAACCTGCCAGACATAGCCAGGCGAGCGCGAACGCGCATGACGTCACGCCCAGTCTCAGATTCGAGCCCGAATCCCTCTTATATATTTCACTGTACAGGGTTATAGAGGCGATCGCAGTGATCAAAGAAGGGCTCATTCAGCCCATCAGGCGATTGTTTAAGCATGTATGGGTTAGAAAACGGCTATTTTTAACATGAAAAGTTGCGCAATGCACCTTTAATGGAGGCCAGCTAGTAAAGAGCTGAGCAAGAAAAACTTCACTTCACTGACGAGGCTACGGTCCTTAGTGTTCTTGTTAGCGCCCGTCTCTCATGCTGGTTCGAATCCATTGGTGCCATGATCTGGATGGGAGTGAGGTTTAGGGACATACCAAGCTGACGGTCGGCCATCGATAAATGTCGGGCTGTTTTTGAGCATCGATCAACAATTTTTTACAGTGTGTTCCGCACCGTTGGCTCTAGTCGGACGGCGTCGGGTTTTTTTGTGCTGATTCAGCATGTTGAGTGAGTCGGCGTCGGGCCATTAGCCCGAGAAAACCAAGACAACTTACGGCAAATTTAGATTTGCTCTGAAAGTTAGTCTGGCAAAGAGCTCATTCAAGCCCATTTCAAATCCGTCAAAATCGAGGCACCAATCAGAAACATTGGGGTGAGCTTTACACAATGACATTTACAATGTATGTCGCCGTCAAACATCACTCGTTCGAATCAGCTATCGCGTATGTTTTAAGCGATTTTAAAGGAACACTCCGACTTTTTGGGACTTTAGCCTATTCACCTTACCCCCCCAGAGTTAGATAAGTCCATACATACCTTTTTCATCTCCGTGCGTGCTATAAGTCTGTTTGACGCACCCACCGCTAGCCTAGCTTAGCACAAAGACTGGATGTGAATGGTTGCAGCTTTCATACTAATCCAAATGAGTGGCAAAATAACGCAAACGTTTTCCTATTTACATGTTGTGATTTGTATAGTCACAGAATGTACAAATAACAAAGTCAAATGAGACACAGAGATTTTTTAACCGTATAAAACCTGGGAACTATTCTCTGAAGGCGAAGCACTGCTACTTTGACGGCGTAATAACCGCATCACCTGAGACACGCCGCGGTGAGGAGCGGAGAGTTCGCTCAGTGTTTGGGTAACAGAGTCAGCAATTTATAAATAGTAAAAGCGTAGTTTACAGTCATGGGTTATCGCTCTATTGTAAATAGCTGCGACAGTAAACAGGGGAGGTAATACCATGTTTCACAGAATTCCAACTAAAAACGCTGACTGGATGAAGAAATGGCTAACTTACTCTGGATATTTATCCAAACACACCTAAATAGATTATCAAGGGACATTATGTTTGCTCGGTACATTTCAATGGACGACTATTTTGAAAAAATGGAATTTGCCACACGGACCATAATGTGCTGAAGGATACGGCCATCCCATCGATAGCACAGACAGGACAAGTGGATCACCTGCGGCTGAGGTAAGTGTTTTTAGATGACCTACTGTAACAGTGCCTTTAGCCAGAGCTAATGTAACGTTAGTGACACTATTATGATTAGGGTATGAATATGTTTTTATCTTGATGCGGTGCGGACGCGCTTGGAAAAAAAACGAGTGCGTTCACCGCGTTGAACTTGCACCCTGCGCGCGGCGCGCCTAGTAGCCTAAATTTGAAATAACCATGGAAATAACGAACTTGAGCGTGCAAAAGGGTACGATAGGCTGTGAGTTCATTGTGCAAAAACAATTTGTGCTATTACTTTCCCCGTATTCTATCCTATAGTAATGTAATTATACTGTATATTATATACTGTTGAATACATTTGGTTCAGCTAATAAATTGCATTTAAAATATATTGATTCCTGTAATAATAATTATTTATTCATGTGATATTTATAAATCTGGGTGCGTTTTTGGTTGGAAATCAATGAAACATGGTACTGTATTACCTGGTCTCCCCTGTTTATTGTCACAGCTCATACAATAAAGCAAACACCCATGATAAACTATGCTTTTCTATCTAACGTTAGTAATTGCTGACTCTGTTACCCAAACACTGAGCGAACTCTCTGCTCCTCGTCACGGTGCGTCTCAGGTGATGGTTATCACTCTGCCCAAGTAGCAGTGCTTCGCCTTCAGAATTATTTATACGGTTAAAAGATGTCTGTGTCTCATATGGCCTTGATATTTGCACACTCTGTGACTATACAAACCACAACATGTAAATAGGAAAACGTTTGCGTTATTTTGTCACTCATTTGGATTAGTATGAAAGCTGCAACCATTCACATCCAGTCTTTGTGCTAAGCTAGGCTAGCGGTGGGTGCGTCAAACAGACTTATAGCACGCACGGAGATGAAAAAGGTATGTATGGACTTATCTAACTCTGGGGGGTAAGGTGAATAGGCTAAAGTCCCAAAAAGTCGGAGTGTTCCTTTAAGGTTTCCTTTTTGTTAAAAACCAAAGCAAAGAACAACACTCGGAGATGTTTCTCCGCCGCTCTGCATACGTCATCTCCGTCATCGCTCTGATTGGTTTTAGGTCTATCCGCGACGTCCGTTGGTGACGCCCCTCTGGAAATGATTTGTCTATGACGCTTTGCCAGACCATAACTCAGTTACAACTGAAAATGGTCTGATTTTAACCTGGCTATCGGGCCATTGGTGAGAGAGAGAGAAATCTGATTGGTTGTTCAGCTTAGTTGAGTCGTTGCACAAGAATAAAAACGAAAGTGATTAAAGCAAGCTAAGAAATCAAGACGGTACAGACAAAAGGCTGTTATAATTTTACATCATCTTCCCTGAGCATTCGAATGCACACGTATATCCATAACAACATGAGCCGAATTGAGTAAATAAAGTGATCCGCGTGATTGATAGTTAAAATGGTAAGCAAGCGCTGCTATGTTTATGGTTTGTATTTTCTATATCACAACATCATTCCCCTTCCCGCCATTATAAAAAACATACATATTAGCTACTGTTATATTCATTCGCATGAGCCACCTAACACGGGGTTGTTCATTCAATAGAGTTTGTATGCCTAAAATGAAAGTGATGTAGTTGAGTGTGATGAAAATAGAAGCAAGGATCTCCACGAAATTCGTCACAGAAGGGCTAATCTGTGAGTCTTGATACTTCATGTCTCTTCAGCTAGTCAGATCTGACAGCATTAAAAACATGCAGTACTCAGGCATGAGTGCTCTAGTGCCAGCTCTTTACATCATCTGTCTGTTAGTCCAAAGAGCTGTTACCATGGCAACCTGTCAGGACAGGAAGTGGCAACCAAAATTATTCTGAAGGTCATACCTGTGCACTCGAAAAACAGAAGGGAGACAGATAGAAATGCAATTTGCACAAATGGCGATTTGCAGTGTTGGTAACCTGTAATTTGTGGTTACATGTACATATGAGCACATGAATTATAATAAATAATGTTAAACACCTCGGTAATTTCGGGGTTATGTAACTGCAGCCCTAAACAGCTTGAATAATTGATTTCACAATATTTAACAAGAGCAAAAATGACCTGCCAAAGTCATTTTCTCAAATACAGGGGTTACTTTTCATATGAGCCACAGTGTTGATTTTTGAGTTAAATCTACAACGATACAAAACATCCCAGATGATCCAGCAGCCAGTGTGAGGAGCATTAGGTCTGCTCCATTAGTTCAGCGCTGCATGATGAACTGCACAGTAACTCTGAGATACGGTAATGAGCTAAGCATTCTCAGCCTACCATGTGTTTGTGTGTGAATGTGTGTGTGGGAGAGAAAACGTGAGAGATGAAGAAAAAAAAGAGGATGTGGAAGTCAATCGTTTGAAATATTATTGCTTTTAAATGCAATACGCCGTCTGATGACATTTATGCTTTCTTGAGGTGCTTATATTTGCATTCTAATGTGCATACATAATTTCCACTAATTTTGCTGTGTGTTTACACGTCATGAATTTTGCGTGTAATATATTTAGGCTTACCGCAAAGATTTTAGGGGTAAGTTATAGGCATAGATTTAGGGGAAGGGGTAGGGGTATATACAATATATATACAATATATATATATATATATTAGTATGCTGAGAGTAGGGTTAGGGTTTGATCAAATTGTCCAGCTGAGTTACGATTTTCAATTAATTTGGACCACTAAGAAATCAAAGGATCAGTGAAAACCTGCTACAAAAAAAATGAATGCTGTTCTTTTGTACTTTCTATTTGTTTCTTTTAACGAATCCTGAAAAAGCTCCAAATCAGCATATTAGAATGATTTCTGAAGGATCATGTGATATTGAATAAGCTATATTACTGCTTTTACTGTATTTTGGATTTAAAAAAACAGCATATATTATTCTTATTTTATATCATATATCATAATTTATTGTTCTGCTTTATTTTTTAAGTTTCAGTGTGTATTCAAACCTCCATCCCAAAGCATTTTGCAGGCAAATGTACTGTAAGACCATCTGCCTGCGAGCAGAACTTGGGTGATGCAACAGGACAACATCCCAAAGCTTAGGAGTAAATCAACAACCGAATGGCTTCAACACAAGAAAATAATCCTTCAGGAGTGGCCCAGTCAAGACTACTGACCTCGGCTCGGTTGAGATGCTTTGGCTTGACCTCAAGAGAGCGATTCACACCAGACATCAAAAATCCTGCTGATCTGCAACAGTTCTGTATAGATCAGCGGTGCAGAATTCCTACCGACCGATGTGCACGTCTGATCCGCAATTACAGGAAACGGTTTGGTGGAGGTTATTGCTGCCAAAGGAGGGTCAACCGGTTATTAAATTCAAGAGTTCACATACTTGGATGGGTTCTTTTACAGAACAGACACACCAAAAATGTTCCTGTGTTCACAAATCTGTGTGAGTCCATACGTTTCAGAATATTACATCAGTGTACAATGTTTTTTCCCCCCCCTTCAAGAGTGAATTTTAAATTTTAAATATAGTGAGGTAACAAATAACTAGGATAGTGTTTTTTATGTAGAAGCTAAACTAAATGTTTTTGTATAGTTTGATATAAGAAATCAATCATGGATCAATTAATGGATCTTGCTTTATCGCTATCAATGTTATTAAAGAAATGCTGCTAACACAAATATCTTCATATTTTCAACTCTTTCCAGTTTGTTATCATAATCCTGAAACGTAAATTAAAATCAGCACTCCACAAAAAAAAAAAAAATAATAATATAGATAATAACCCAAAATCAAAAGAGTGTGTGTGTGTGTTTCAGGTATACCTTTTATTATGGGGGCAATGATGGCAAACATCCAAAATCCTTGTGGATGCATTTCCCCCTGAGTAAAACAGATTAGGTTTAAAGGTTAGAATATACAGTTTGTACAGTATAAAAATCATGTCTATGGAATGTCCCCATAAAACATGGAAACCCAATGTGTGTGAGTGTGTGACAGCATGATTACAAGTAGATTGCTACAGAATATACCTTTTAATGAGAACTGTATATATCACAGGCTTCCTTTGAGATTTGAATCTAGGGTGCTCCTCAGAGGAACGCCCATTATATTCTTTTCAATTAAGTTATGACTTAAATTCTCAAGTACACTAGATAACATAATAACAGATAAAAATAGAGTATTATTAATAACTGGTGTATAAAATGGGTGACAATGTATGACACTAATTTTCCTGCTAGGCCGTTCGATTGATATGGAAACTGATATGGGATAATATCAGCAGAAACGTGTATTTATCTTTGTTAACATTAGTAAATACAAATACCACCATTTGTTCGAATTGGCTTAGGTCCATTAACTATATATATCTTAATAATGTATTAGCAAATGTTAAAATTAACTAAGATTTATATATTTGAAATATTTGTACACCGATGTGTTGTTCATTGATGATAACAGATTGTAAAGTGTTACTAAAAGTCTATATTTTTTTAATGAACGGAATATTAGCATGGCTTCACTCTTACTCGTGTGATCCTTCACAGCATTAAGCTTGATATAGAAATTGTTACTTGTTTTAGTTTTGACGTATTATTTTGAACATGGTCAAACAGACAAAAGGAGCAGAAACTGAAAATTAAAATATGATAATGGTGGCATTATGCAATGAGGTGGGAATTTATGTAAAAAATAAAATAAAAAATAGCCAGAGAATTGAGATTTTAAACCCATGTTAAATCTGCAGTCACACTGTATGCATGACAAGGCAATGGGATAAGCCTGAGACATTTCAGTCCTCTTATTACCAAAGGGTTCCCTATCTCTTTAAAAAGAGCATGTTTGGGCTGAGATTTACTCTTGTAGAAAGCAGGATTATATACCGCAGATCTTATCGGATACTGACCCGAGCAGCGGAGGTGGTATTTTAAAATAACGCTTCTGCCTCCTTGTTTTAAAGAACAGCCTTCACCTTCTCGTGTGACAACTTGACTAAAGCTCCACCGCCTCTTCCTGAGAAAAGGGAGAGGAGATGAGACGTTCAAGCCAGCTAAAAAATTCTCCAGCTCTCTGTGGCTCCGCAGGATGTCACCTTGAGAAAGATGAGGCTGGCGTGTAAGCTCTCTGCCGCACTCTGTGTCAGGGCTCCTTAATAAATCATTAACGGCTTATGAAAAAGGTAAACTTCCTTCAGGCCACAGGAGCCATTTGCACCAAATACATGGCACAGGGCCAGCACACTATCTCTTTTTCTCATCCATTCACAGAATAATAACTAAGATATGTTTTGAAGTGACTTATGGAATGTATACAGTGCAAAAAGTCCCACAAGACCAGGACAGAGTCATGTTTCAGTCGTTTGCCAGAAAACATTGTGAGCACCACAAATCAGACCAAAATGTGATCTTATTTAAAACATGATCATAATGCATTGATTTTGATAATACAAATTCTATAAAATTATATTTAAATGTCATTAAACTGCTTTAGAGTAGTTAAAAATATAGCCTGATGATGTTGCACTGTAAAAAAAAGAAAAGAAAAAAAAAAAGAAAAAAGGTTGCAACCTTAAATTACATTAAACTGACTTTAAAAAATAAGTTGAATCTTGTATAAATTTTAGGACTGTCAAACGATTATTCGCAATTAATCGCATCCAAAATAAAAGTTTGTGTTTACATAACATATGTGGGTGCACTGTGTATAATTATTTTTTCTATATATATATATAAATACACACACATGCATGTATATTTAAGAAAAAAACATTATTTATATATATAATATTTATATTTATATATAATTTAAATTATATAGAAATCTTTCTACAGTATATACATGAAAATATTTCTTAAATATAAACAAGCATGTGTGTGTGTATATATATATATATATATATATATATATATATAATTTATATACAGTGCACCCACATATATTATTTAAACACAAACTTTTATTTTCAATGCGATTGATCACGATTAATCGTTTGACAGCAATAATACATTTTCTTGTAGGCTATAAATTTATTTTAAAAAGTTAAAGCAATGTAGTGATCGACCGATATATCGGCCGGCCGATATATCGGGCCGATATTTGAGGTTTTTACGTGTATCGGAAACGGCCGATACACCGCTGCGCGTTCGCCGATAGTTTTTTTTTCCCCGCCGTTATTTATAGACAGGCGGCCACGGGCTGCTCCGTGCTGCTGGAGATGCTGCAGTTCACGTGCCCCGCCCTCCTCCACTAGCAGAGTGCAACCTGCTCTTCACGAGAATGGTAACTTAAACTTTCAAAGGATCTTTTAAATGTTTGACTCCTGAAATATTGTCAAACACTTTGAAAATGGAAACACGTCGCCCTATAACTGTTATGTGCTTGCAACTAAGCAAGTTTGTGGGTCCAAATGGAAAACGCGAATGCCTCGTCTATAAAACTTAACTGCTTGCCATTGTATTAAGAAGCTGCAAATAGTTAAGGTGTAGGTTATCCGTTCAGTATGCATTAGGACTGTCTATGAATATTCTACATTCGAATATCTATTAATTTTGAAGGTGAAAATTAATATTTGAATGTGGAAAAACACGCCCGCGGTTGCAGACTAATAACGTTACCACAGCTGCACAGCTCGCTCGGAGCGCTCACTGTCGGTTCTATACTGTGAAACTTCAATCACTGAATGAACTGAAGCCTGCTATATTTGGGACAAGAGTCGCGACTCGCAACCTTAAATTGCTTGCACAAAACTCTTGTTTAGCACTCAACATTTGTTTGTTGTTCATTTAACCGACGCGCAGAGACCGTGAGGGCGAGAGAGAGAGAGAGAGAGAGAGAGAGTGCCTGAGCGAGTCCAGGGCGAGACAGAGTGAGCTCTGCGGTCTTGGCCATTAGTTGATTTACTTGCTTTTTAATACGTTGTCAAATATGTTTAAACTCAAATAAACCATCTAATACTAGTAGTTATGTCTCTTTTTATTAATGTGTCCTGTTATTGATGTAATGCGCGTCAACAACAAAACGCGCAACGGGATGTTCGAATATGTTTTTTAGAGGGAATATGCAAACGCCATTTGAGCAATTTTGACAGCCCTAGTATGCATACGGTAACGAACTCTGGTCATAGGATTAAGGAATGCCAACGTTATTCTGTGCTTTTTGTGGTAGATTTATTCAGCGCTCACCTGGCTGAGGTTTGGGGCGTGTGGAGTTTGTCTCCCTCGCAATCGCAGTAATATTAGAGACTAGACATGCTCATTTTATTTTATGTAGGAAAATTGAAACCATGCAGTACATAGTTCGTTTCTTTTAAAATGAAGTACAGTGTGCACTGTGCACTTTATTATGCTGGTTGCTACTCTGTGCAATAGTGTAATTATTTAATTTATGCTTAAATATTCATTTTCAGCACTGAACTTTTTTTGTTCTACTTCATGTTTTTCATATTTTTTAAATTGTTTATCTACTTGTTCTTGTTCTACCTCACATGTTTTTACTATTTGTTAAATATTAATTTTTGAAGTTAGTTAAATGTTACTTTTATTAAATTGAGACCTGTAACATTTGTTAACATCATGTTATTTTTAAGATGTAAATTGAGGGAGCAAAATGTATCGGCTCCAAATATCGGCTCAAGAAAATCGGCAGCCCGTATCGGTCATCGGCTAAGGCTGATGGGAAAAAAATCGGTATCGGTATCGGCACTAAAAAATCCATATCGGTCGATCCCTAAAGCAATGTAAAAACATATGTTGTCATAACTCATATTATAATATCATTTTTTTTTACAGTGTGAAAAAAGTCATAAAAAAACTGGGGTCATTAAAAACAATTTAATTCAAAGTTTTTTTTTTAAAGGAAATTAATACTCTTATTCGGCAAGGATGCATTAAATTTGTCGAAAGCGACCATAAAGACATTTATAATGAGACCAAAGATTTCCATTACAAATAAATGCAGTTCTTTTAATATATTCAAAGAATCTTGAAAAAAAATATGGAACAAAAATGGAAGCAGCACATCTTGTTTTCAACTTTCATAATAATAAGAAATGAGGATTATGTGACAGGACATCTAAGACAGTAATGATGGTTTCTGAAAATTCAGCTTTGCCATCACAGGGATTAATTTAATTTTAAAATATATTAAAATGGAAAAAAAGTTATTTGTTAAAATATTAATTACATTTATATTGTATTTCTGTTTATATAAATGCAGCCTGGATGAGCATAATGGATTTCTTTCAAAATCATTATTAAAATCTTTGACCGATAGTGTAATTGACCGACAGTGTACCCAAGTTATTTACTCTTCTGCATAATTTACTATCCAATTATTTTCAGTGATTACCAGACATGTTATGCAATTTATTTACATGTTACGCAATTTATTAGATCTGTTTTTTTGTGTGTGTTTTTTTTTTGGGGGGCTAGAAAATGTAAGCATGTAGGAGAGGTGATGACTAAATTATTGAGAACCTGAAAGAAATAGAAAAACTCCTTTTAGCAAAAACAATACATAAATAAATAAATAAAACAAAGATGCATAATCGCATTCAATCACACAGTATTTGCAGCACAATATCAAATGGTTGATCTTTTAATCCAGCCAATTTGGTTCAACAACTGCCAAATTCATGGGGTTTAAATATTCTATTAATGCAGAGCCCCCTCTCTGCGAAAATGCTGATTCATAAACAGCAGATGTCCTTGTTTTCTTAGCGAATTTACATAACAGTACAAAGTGCTCCTTTTTTGTGTCTATTTTGCATTGCTCACCTTCTTGAGGTAGACATCTCATTTTCAGGGGATTAATGTCTCGACAAATGGTCTTGTGTGACAATGTGACAGGAAAACTTTTGCAATCATAATGAGAGTCTCAAGGCACAGCTGCAGAGAATCTGTCTCCCTCTGCCATAACTATTCAACCACTACCTGCTTTATATTACTCAGAGTGAGCGGCATAATTAAACTACCTTATTATCATCATCATCACTGTTGACAGAATCGTTATCTACACTTTAAACTAATGTGGGTCGTGTACATCACTTATGCTCCGCGCCTTTTCTGCCTTGTCGTACACACTGCTTATTACTGTGCCAAATGAACTATTTGCACACAGATCAAACTGCATCAGCGTCATTGAAAAATGTGTTTTCAGGGAAATTTCAATTTAGCTGTTGCAGAACAGAAAACAAACTGGCAATATTCTTCACAATGAGAGTGGTCTGTGCGCGATGCACAATATGAGTGTGATTATTCTGGGCTAATTGCTTTTGTACAATGAAAAATGATTACAAATATACGGCGGTGGGAGAGAGTGAGAAAGGGGGTGGGTAAATGCATTTTATTCCTAACTATTAGATACTTTAACTGTATTTTTAGAGCAGTGGTTCTATATTTAATTTAAGTGATGCATGAAAACTATGACTTGGGAAAATTAAAGTGATTGTGTATAAAGTCACCGAACTAGCATTCAAAAGTTTGGGGTTTTTTTAATAATAGGCTACATTTAGTTAGGAAATGTGACATTTATTTTACAGTGCCTTTATTACTCGCATTACATTTAGTTATTATAGTAACTACTTTAAATGGTGCTTATTTACAAGCAACAAACCTAAACCACCCCAACCCTATATGTGCATGTAGTTCATTATCATTACAATGTTTTGAACAATGTTTTCATCAAAAACCCTAATTTCTTTTCGACTGAAGAAAGAATGACACGGATTTCTTGGATGACATGGGGGTGAGTAAATTATCAGCAAAAGTTTTTTTTTAAAGTGAACTACTCCTTTAAGAAGTACAAATCAACTATGTTACGAATCTGCAAGGAAGAGGACGTGTGTCTTTATTGTCTTAATGTCTGGTGAGGAGGAGATTTTGAGTGGCCAGACACTCTCCAAGGACCACAGATGGAGAATTGCAGAGATTACTTGAGTCTTGGGGTCAGAAAGCCTAAAAAAATAAATCAAACAACCTACATCACCACATGTTGTTTGGGAGGGTTTCAAGAAAAATCCTCCTTGCTCCTCCAAAAATAAACTCCAGCATATTTAGTTGTCAGACACGGAACTTCAAAAGGTGCCAAATTCTATGGTCAGATGAAACAAAAAAGGGCTTTTTGGCAGCAAACCCACCAGATGTGTTTGGTGTAAACAGGGATACAAATATCCCATGCCTACAGTTAAATATACTACTGGATCTTATATGTTGTGGGCCTATTTTTTTGCTGGAGGTCCTGGACATCTTGTCCAGATATATGGTAATATGGATTATAGCAAATACCAACAGATAAAAAATCTAAACCTGACGGCTTTAGCTATCTTATAATGGGCCGTGGTTGGATCCATTGGTCCAAAGCAAACGTCAAAATCAACACAAAAATGGGTCACTGACTACAAAATGAAGCTTCTGCCATGAGCATCCCAGTCCCCTAAACTGAAGCCTATAGAAAATGAGTGAACTGAAGAGAAGAAGTGCCAACATGGATCTGAAGAGATTCTGTATGGAGAAATGGTCTCTGATCTCTTGTCGGGTGTTCTCCAAACTCATCAGGCATTATAGGAGAAGGCAAATAATTGTGGTGGTCAGTGTGTTTTGGAGAAAAGCAATTATTTCATAATGTGATTTGACCCCACTTCCAATTCTTTTACTTCAATGAAAGGTTAGATTTTTGTGAATTTTTAATCATATTTACCAGGGGTGCCATTAATTCTGACCACAACTGTATATACTGTATAATGTGCTTTGAATTGCAGCTATTCGTTTCCTTCAGTTAAAAATGAATTGGAATCTAAAAGCAATTCCCAATTTAGTTCTGATTGGCTCATAACTCAGGTGATAGAAAATGACTGCTGATTTCATGGTTAAAACTCTGAATAAGGTTTTAAATTACAGTTAAATCCTGTAAATTTACATCAATACCACAATAGACTGTTTGTTCAGGATCATTTGGAAATGGTCTTCTTGGCCTTCTGAATGTCTATGTTGAGTTGACAGAGGATGGGGCAATAAATGTTGCAGTGCTTATCTCCATGGGCCCACAGATCTTGCTCAGCGCTTGTTAGATCAGACAGATGGTGTTCTGCTGTCTGAAGAGCTACATTTTGCAAGTGCTCTCAAGCAAAACTGTCGTATGATAAGTTGGTCTGAACAAGATGTTTTGGACAACTGTTACATTCATAAAGCCGTGGAGCGGTAGGACGTTCATTCTCCCTAAAGAGGACCTGATGTTTTTAAGCAACAGAAATGATTTTTCAAAGCTGTGAAGCTGAAGCATGTAATTTCTGCACTATTATCAATACTGGAATGGAACTGAAAAAAATAATAATGGTGTTTTAAAACAGGTCACCTTTTTGAACACTTTTAAGGTTTTAAATTAACCTTATAACTAAGATAACAGGAATAGTATTTTAACTTGAATTTTTATTGATTTTATTATTATTATTGACCAAAATGTACTGAAAGGGATAGTTGAAGGTTTTCAATTGGAAAGTTTTAAATTCAGTAAAACAGACTTGTTAATGTAATTTTAGAGAATGTAATTTTGGAAAAATTACCCCGGACCCCCCTACAGGTATCGAGATCCACCTACAAAAATACTGTGGGTAACACAGTTGACTATATGATGGTCTATGAAAAATACACATTTTATTATCTTATTAAAATACATGATCAGGATTTTACCACCTCCGCCTTTTACAGGAAAAACCCTGCAAGTGCAATATAAATACTGGACAACTTTCTTTCTTTCTTTCTTTCTGTTTTATTGCTTTAAAAATAAATAGCATATTAAGCCAATTAAGCAAAAACCTGTCAACAAAAGTCTGAAAAAAAAATGGTACACTGTAAAAATGAATATGCTTTATCTAATCAATAAAATTGTGGCAACAGATTACAAGCAATATTATTTATTAAATTGAACTAATTAGAATTGAGTAATAGTTAATCAAATTAACATTCTAATTAATTCTAATTTGTACAATTTAATTAATAATATTGCTTGTAATATGTTGCCACAATTTTATTGATTAGATAAAGCATATTATTTTTTTCAGTGTATTACACTTGACATTCTGCCCCAATCACTTTTGAAATGATGGCTACGCCCCTGTCAATGTTTTTATGTGAATAAAAGCCTAAATTTAATCTGAAATTCAAGAACATTTCAGAAAATAAACAGTTAAATTCATTAGGATTAGTTTTACAATCTCTTTATGAACTTTTTGAAGCGTCAAGGTGGTAGTTGTGTAGCTGCCAATTGAGGGAGAGAAATCTCTTGGATTTCATCAAAAATATCTTCATCTGTCTTTCCGAAGATGAACGAAAGTAGTCCTTTCTTCCCTATATACACTACAAGGGAAACAGCTTCGCAAACAACTAAAAATTAAGAAAATGATCATTGGGATCTCATTTGAGTGACAGGTTGCTGAGGAATATACCATAAAAAAACAAGAATGATCCATTTTGATATGCTGACTTTAAATATATTTTTATAATTGGCAACTCCTTCAATATAATTGACATCATACAAGACTTCAAATCTAGTATGCTTAAAATACCTCAACAATAACAAACAACCACCACTTTTTTAACCCCTCGCATGAATTTCAGCTTCGATTTCCACCACTTTTCCGTTTTTAATTTCCTTCCTCTCTCTAGGTCGAAAAATGTCACACATTTGGCTCCAAAGGAGGAACATCAGCCACCTGGAGCAAGCTAGAATTGGTTTGCTGTTTACTGTATGCCATGATTCACTGTATGACATTACCGGAACAGGGATTTCTATTTTGATAGCACAGCTCAATGAATTTATCAGTCGAAAATGCAGTGTAATTTATGACATTAATCTCCCAGGAATAGCCTCTGACCTCCGTCCATGTGTCCTCTCAGACTCACTGATATTGGTGCTGGCCTCCGGCGGCTCCCACCCGTATTTTTACTGATGTTTCCTCACAGAATTCACATGTGAGGTGACCCATGAGCTCTACTAGAGAGTGTTAGAAGCAAAACCATTCCAGCCTGCTCAATGGCTTAAATGGAAGAGGCAGATTTGCTGTTTTAAATTTACACTATGAAGATAATTGTGGTTTGGTCAGATGCAAATTCCCATTGGTTTGATGGTGTTAATTATTTATATTCCACTCACACAACCAATCATCCTCACAGCTAGCGATGTACTGAATATTCACGATATATTCACATGATAATCACATGATTTTGCTGCCGCAACAAAAGTAACACGTGCAATGTTTTCAAAATTGTAATTACGCTTAATAAAGAGCATTAGACTACTTGAGCAAAAACAGCAAGTTTAAAGCCATTAATTGAATATCATAAAAAGACTGAAAAATATATTTTTTTTAATAGAAATCGCCCAGTCAGAACATAGGATATGATGACAAAAAACACACTAGTCTAGGCAAATAAAAAAATACTATATTATAGTAAAGTCAGTGAATTTATAATTATAGAAAATAGCCTCACCAAGACTGCATTTATTTGATAAAATTTGTGAAATATTGATAGAGTTTAAAATAACTGTTCTCTATTTCACTGTATTTACAAATGTACCAAACTCCTGTCCTGTGATGGCAAAGCTGAATTTTCAGCTTCAGTATCTCATCAATTTAATATCTGTAAAATCCAACTAATTAAGTTCAACCTATACCTAAACCATAAAAGTTCCCAATATTTACGAGAACTGTGAACATTAACATTTCTTAATACATTAAACAATAATCTCTACTCAAATATTTAGTGTTGCTGAAAGTTCACTGACTGAATTGAGTACAACCATTAAAATTAGAAACAAAATGAACTTGATTCTCTTGTATTCAACTGCTGAAAAAAAAGTAAAAATAAAAGTATAGTCTTAGAACACTACTCTCATTGTAGACCACTATTTTCTACTTTCATTATAAAAGCTGCATACATTTTACATAAAGCATGCAACCAATATCACAGAATCAACTGAGGAAAGTATGAACACAAAGCTACAGTACAAAAGTAAAAAAAAATAAAAAAATAAAAAAAAAAAACAGCCAGATGAGCCCACTCACTTTTCAACATCAGTTTAGAAGTTCTTCCAAGCAGGTCTTCCATTCCTTCTTACAATATGACTTTCAACTAACCAGAACGAGAATTAGTCAACATGAAAATAGACCCTATTCACTTTCCTAATGCACATTCCTGCTCTTAATGTGAATGATTCATTTATGCTTGCTCGATTCACGCTATTCCAAAGAAAAAAACGACTTGTCTTGGTAATCATCAATCATAATGTAATACCTTGCTCTTTATCTGAAATGACTTTCCTCTTCTGCTGGTATTACTTAAGCCATCCCAGCTAAGAGAGAACATTCTCAGAACTTTCTACCACAAACATTACTAGAAAATCAAGCTTTTAAATTTTGTTCATATGTCTGTGTGCTGTGTTTAATATGCTTTAAGACAAAACATTTGCACATTCATAAGCACCATTGTTGAGTATTTTCTCCTTAAATTTGCAGTAAACCAAAGACAGTCTCAAAAACGCCCTGTAACGTCACAAACATACCTTGTAATTGAAAACTACAATCACACTGATTCAAACTATCAATCACAACAAAATTTGTTCATCAACGAGTGAATCTCTGAGCTGGTGTGAGTGAGTGGAGGGGGGGGGGGATTTACATATTCATAGAATCACATGTAGCAAATGAGGCAATAGTGTTAAATTCAAGCTATTTTAAGGCATGAAGAAACTTTTTTCCAAGAAAAACATTTGAATGTAATTTTGGTGATCAAAGATGAGTTTTAAGAGATAAAATGATTGACAACATGGGGACTTTAAAGGGATACTCCAGCCAAAAATGAAAATTCTGTCATCATTTACTCAACACAAAGGAAGATATTTTGAAGAACGATTGGAACCAAACATGGTGCCAAAGTTCCAATGGTTCTTCAAAATATCTTCCTTTGTCTTTAGCAGAAGAAAGAAACTCATATGGGTTTGAAGGTGAGTAAATGATGACAGAATTTTCATTTTTGGTTGGATTATCCCTTTAACTAATAGCCAATTACCTATTTAAGCATTGTGTTTTAGCAAACTCGCACACATATATATATATATACACACATATACACACACACATACATGATTAATAATTAGAAATGGTTCCTAATAATAAAAGTCCCACCTCACATTTTGTCTCTCTTTGATTGTGACCATGTGGTATAATGAAAGTAAAAATTGGTTGCAAGCAGTAATTTACATTGACTTTACCAGTCTTTAACTTGCCATTAAACGATTTCCGCTCAAGACATCAAAAACAGGCAGCAGATGTCATTAGTCACGGGCAGCATGGTTTTTGGAAGAGAGTAGAAGATAGTTGACTTCCCTTTTCAGTCTCTACTATTTCCCTAGTGACAGTGAAATGACTGGGTAATCTTTGCCATCGATTGAAATCCAGCTAACCATTTCATAAGTATTGTCAAGCACAGCACAATTGACTTGTCTTTCCACACAGGCAGCTGGAGGAGGCTGGAAATGCTTCCTTACAGTGCGAAATTGATTGATGAAGTGCATGCTCCTGACTGCTGGGCGCATGTTTATATTGGCTTTTATTATCAATCAGACTCTATGGAAGAATTAATTAAGCCCGCCGTTTCCAGAAGGATATGGTTCCTTAGACCAAGACACAGAATGCAGTAACACAGTCTACAACATACGTCTGTAGCAATAACAAATCCATCAGAAGTGATGTGCCATCAGGGCAGTTATATGATATAAAGGATTTTTGGTGGAGAAAAAAAAACTTTCTTTGGCACATTTTCTGCAGTAGAGCTTGTTTTGTAGAGACAAAAACAACATCCATCATCTTATTCCAAAATTGTGTGCTCTAGACTTTGTAAGGTCAAGCTAAGAGAAAAATAACTTGGGCTAGTATTAAGGCTAAAATCACTAAAGTGCAGTCCTGGCCAGTTTAAGTCATTGCATTTGGAGAAGGGGAAGGGGGAGGAGAAGGAGAAGGAAAGAGGGAAGGAGGGGGAGAAGGAGAAGGAGAAGGAGAAGGAGGAGAAAGGTAAGGAGAAGGAGAAGGAGGAGAAAGGGAAGGAGGAGGAGAAGGAGGAGGAGGAGGAAGGAGAGAGAAGGAGAGGGGAAGAGGAGGAGAAGAAGGAAGAGGAGGATGAGATGAGGAGGAAAAGGAGAAGGAGGAGGAGAGGGGAAGGGGAAGGAGGAGGAGAAGAAGAAGGAGGAGGAGAAAAGGAGGAGGAGAAGGAGAAGGCGAAGGAGAAGGAGAAGGAGGAGGAGAAGAAGGGGAAGGAGAAGAGGAGAAGGAGGAGAAAGGGAAGGAAGAAAAAGGAGGAGGAGAAGGAGGATGAGAGGAGGAGGAGGAGGATGAGAGGGGGAAGGAGAAGGAGGAGAAAGGGAAGGAGGAGGAGAGGGAGAAGGAACAAGGGTAGGAGGATGAGAAGGAGAAAGGAGGGGGAGGAGAAGAAGGAGGAGGAAGGCGAAGGACAAGAAGGAGAAGGTGAAGGAGAAGAAGGAGAAGGGGGAGAAGAAGGAGAAGGACAAGGAGGAGGAGGGGGATAAGGAGAAGCCGAAGGAGAAGAAGGAGGAGGAAAATGAGAAGGAGTGGAAGAAGGATGAAGAGGAGGAGGAGGAGGGATGAAGAGGAGGAGAAGGAGGACGAGAAGGAGAAGAAGGAGGAGGAAAAGGAGAAGGAGTGGAAGAAGGATGAAGAGGAGGAGGAGGAGGGATGAAGAGGAGGAGAAGAAGGACGAGAAGGAGAAGAAGGAGGAGGAAAAGGAGAAGGAGTGGAAGAAGGATGAAGAGGAGGAGGAGGAGGAGGAAGAGGGATGAGGAGGAGAAGGAGGATGAGAAGGAGGACGCGAAGGAGAAGAAGGAGGAGGAAAAGGAGAAGGAGTGGAAGAAGGATGAAAAGGAGGAGGAGGAGGGGGGAGGAGGGATGAGGAGGAGGAGAAGGAGGGTGAGAAGGAGGAGGAGAAGGAGGACAAGAAGAAGAAGGAGGATGAGAAGGAGAAGGAGGAGGAGAAGGAGGAGAAAGATGAGGAGGAGAAGGATGAGGAGGAAAGAAAGAAAGAAAGAAAGAAAGAAAGAAAGAAAGAAAGAAAGAAAGAAAGAAAGAAAGAAAGAAAGAAAGAAAAATTACCTTTTTATCACAACATGATCACCTGTTTTAACCCTAATGCAAATATTATAATAGCAATGATTCACATATTATGCATAAAACTTCATTACTAATCCAAAAATGTTGGAAAATAATGTCCAAAAATAATCCCAAAAAGTGTTGTATTACCTGCATTGTGCTGTGATGGAATAGAAAATCGAAATATTCATAGTAAAGTTAAGAGAATACACCTTTTATTGATGACAGAATGCTAAAAATGTTAGTTACCAAAAAGCAAATTAGCATAACAGTTTACAATTACTGCTACATGACAGGATCCAATAGATTTACTTCATTTACTTACATTTCCATGTACTTCTATAATATCCAATAATTTATAATCCAGAAGAAAATTGATGCAATATTGTGTACTATGCCAGAAACAGATTTCAAATTGGCCACCAGTGAACAAGAAAACCCCTTTTATTTTGTTTATTCAAAGTCTTTCCTTTATTATTACCCGTATAAACATCATGAGGTTTCCAATTAATGATCCAGAACATCACATAATAGAGGTTTAAAATCTTGATCAATCACTGCAAATGTGAGTAATGTATTATTGTTTGAGATGTCAATTACATTTCAAAATGATCGGGTGATAAAGAAATCGTTGTTTCACAGATACCACTGTTCTGTTATTTCATCTTTTGTCAAATATAAAGATCTAATGCAAGCAATCTGAATATAACCTTGTTTGAATAGGAGGGTCATCAAATCATCCTTGATCTAACTGCGGCTTCACACCCACTGGTTACATGGTGCCATTCTCTACAGTCATCATTTAGCTAAACTGCATGAAATTTATGGGTGGACTCAAGGTTAATAGATTTCCACGAGAAATCCCATTAGGATATCATTTGCTCAGGATGTACAGGCAGACCTAACATTGGAGTATGGGCTATTACAAGTCCTGGATTCAAGCTAAGCAATACCCATTCAATTTACAGTACTCCAACTGTGCTCACGATGGGTTTATTTCTACAGGAAACATTCATTTGAAACCTGACACATGCTTCTGAATATCTTTTGTGGTGTTAATTCATCTATGGGCTAAATCCTATAGATTTTACTTGAAATATTAATTGTGTCACCTTCAAAGTTTAAGATTTCAGATTATAATAACATCACTAATTGGCTAAAAGAGGTGAATCATGAACCTGAATGATGTGGAATTGCAATTAACAATAAATGAGTGGTCTTGCAGAGTCCACCCTTGAGATCTCAGGAAAAAAAGTACATTTGCACAGGCATTAAATCAATTACTTATTGAATTATTAAGAACATGCAGCGATTCTGAAATGTTATTTTATAAGGCTGATAATCATTGCATACTCTTAATCAGTTTCTCTAATGCACACACATATACTCAACGATAAGCAGCACAAACATTTTGAAAATTTAATTCAGTAATGGAGAGCTTTATCCCCCTCATCCATTTAAATATTTCATTAGGCCACTCTGTTCCCCATTGAGAGAATGGTTGGTAATAAGAGTAATCCCTGGAATGTGTGGGCCCTGCGGTAGGAGCCGCACAGCCAGTGCATTCAACAGCTATTACCGCACCATTCCCTCGCTCCACACAACCCTGTGCCTGTAAGAGGAAATGTGGCAAACCTAAAAAACCCAATGAAAAAGAAAAACAAACAGACAGTACTCGCCCAGGCTGTAAACAGCGGGTGCAACGTGATACAAAACCAAATGCCACTTGAAAGGAATCACAACAGATTGTGGTTTCATTAGTGCAGTCATTGATAACATATGTGCTACTGAAATGATTTGACCTACAGTACATTTTTCTTTGGCATTTAGTTCTTACAGCTAACCAAAAATAATCTATATATCTTATTTTATTCTGATTATGCTCAACCCAATTTGGGGAAATTTGTGTAGCTGCAATAAATGGAATTTAAAGGAGTAGTTCACTTAAAAAAAAAACTTTTGCTGATAATTTACTCACCCCCATGTCATTCAAGATATCCATGTCATTCTTTCTTCAGTCAAAAAGAAATTAAGGTTTTTGATGAAAACATTCCAGGATTTTTCTCCATATAATGGACTTCAATGGGAACCAAACAGTTCAAGGTCCAAAAGACAGTTTCAGTGCAAACTGCTCAAAAGGCTTTAAAGATTTCAGACGATGAATGAGGGTCTTATCAAGCGAAACTATCGCTCATTTAAAAATAAATAACAAAGTTTAAGTTTTATAAGCTCAAATGGTCGCCTTGCTCTGTTAGGGTTAGGGTTAGGGTGTGATGCGCGTTCGTGACTCTCCTATTCGAACTCGTTCATCAAAATGAACGAATCTTTTCCGAGTCAACTCGTTCATTTCGTTCGTTGAATTAACCAAATGACACAAAAAAGATTTGTTCATTTTGATAAACGAGTTTAAACAGGAGAGTCACGAACGTGCATCACAGAACAGAGCAAGGCGACCATTCGAGCTTTTAAAACTTAAACTTTCTTATTTTTTTTAATGAGCGATCGTTTCGCTTGATAAGACCCTTATTCATCGTCTGAAATTGTTTAAAGCCCTTTGAACAGTTTGCAGTTTCCACTGAAACTGACTTTTGGACCTTGAACCGTTTGGTTCCCACTGAAGTCCATTATATGGAGAAAAATCCTGGAATGTTTTCATCAAAAACCTTAATTTCTTTTCGACTGAAGAATGAAAGAAATGGGGGTGAGTAAATTATCAGCAAAAGTTTTTTAAAAGTGAACTACTCTAAGTTTGAATAGAAAAGAATGAACTAATAATAATAGAGCAAACTAACTATGAACTGAGAGAACAAACTAATGATAGAACAAATTAATAAAAGAATGAACAAACGATAAGATGAACAAACAAACAAATGATGGAGTGTACAAATTGCCAGTAAGTTACTGTAAAAACCAATGGGATGGATGAATGGGTGGATGGACAGATGGGACTTAGAACAGAGGAACATAACCAATTCTATTTCAAAATCAGCCTCCGACCCTCTTAATCCTTAAATAGACAAGAACTATATTTGTACTCTTTTGTACTTGAGTACAAGCTATATTTGTACTCAAGGGAGGATACAAACATTACGTGCACTGAAAAAAAAAGAAATACCCCACTTCCCAGGTAGTGTTGTGGCGTTATGAACCGCTGTCCCCACTAAATGGACTTTAGCCCTTGAGCCATGACTCCAGGTTCCAAAGCTTTTGTGCCAGGGTTGACACAACCTCCGTAGAGGTTAGCCTGGATTTCTACTTGTAGGCATTGTTATATCCCTCTCTTACTTCCCTTCCGCCTCCTGGGAGGCTCCACTTTAATTTTTCTCCACAAGCACACCAGATTTATTGCTTCAGTAAATTTCTACGAAAGAGAGCGAAGCACATACCCCGGGGGAATCGCTGCGGCAGATCACCTGACCCAGAGTTGTGGCCACAACTGCAACAAAAACACATTCTCCAAGAGCCATTTGTTATTTTTTTTTCTAATCTAGGAGCAGCGAGGATTTGGTCAGGGGGGGGGGCTCTTTTGCATTGAGGACTAAACATGGCCCCCATTTATATGACGTACATACAAGGACGTTTTCCAGAAAAAAACAAGGGTATGATTCTCCTCACATCCGTGACTCTGACAGGCAGGGTTGCGCTCACTGAGCAAGCATGCCCTTGTTCTCTATTATTCATTCACTACGGAACCTGCAGAGAAGAATCACATAGCACACGGATGCCTGCTTCTTTACCCCAAGACTAGCGGGTGTATATCATCCTTTTGTTTGCTATTGTACGCTCACAAGCTCTTTCACATAATCCAATACAAACTATTTGGTTTGTGCTGGCTCAGATATGACATGCTCTTATGCTATTCTGGAGAGCGTTGTGCTGGCCGCAGCTGAATTCTGCTGAGAGCTATTTGATGTCTGTTTTATGGAAAGCCAAGTGTCCGAGGTTTTCGGTCCATATTTTCCACACAGAACTCCAGTAGAAAGTCCCTTTTGTTACGTTTTTTTTTTTTTTTTTTTTTTTTTTTTTTACTTGCATTTAGATGTACCGGTTTATTTGGAAGGAAATAAATGATATCCATGTACAGTTTGACATTATTTTATCAGCCAATTAATAAACTATCAGTTCTTCGTGGTTTGCACATTCTATTGGTCTCTAATATTAATGGGGCAATTCACCCAAAAATTAAAATGAAGTACACACACACACACAAGTATATCATTCCAAAACTGTATGACGTACATTCTTCTGCAAAACACAACAAATATTTTGAACTTACAACAATTAGTTTAAGAATTAAAGCTTTTATTGTCACTTAGATAATTTGAGTAGGTTTCTTAAAGGTGCAATACCTAAGATTTAGATGCCGCTAGAGGGCGCTACATTCAAAACAACAACAACGGCTTTGCTTGATGACGCCGTGGAGGAACGCGGAATGATGGGAACTGTTGTTTTCAACTCCACCGTAGATAAATCAATCAGACGGGAATCGAAAATTAGTTCGATTTCTATAAACGTTGCGTTTAATGACATGCTTGTTTTTCATTAAACTGAAATAACCGTGCAAGAAAAGTCAGGTTTAAAAGTAAATTAGTTATCACAGATGTTACTGTACGAGTCACTGGACGAAGCTATGGTGGAGAGGGTTTGAAGGGGCAGGTCTCTTGCAAGGAGTTGACGTGGTTGGCCCTCCTTGGTAACTTTATAAAAATAAAAAATCAATTTAATGTCAGTTATCCCAACCTGCAAGAATTCATTTCCGGGAGGTATATTTCGATAACAAGATTGTGGGGGTGGGAGGGAAGGCTAACTTTCGCGTTCGCGAGGCACAAACGCAAAGTCTCTCCCTCTGTACAGTGCACGCGCAGCGCGCTGTATGTTATGCGCGCAGTATGTCTCGCTCTAACATTATATCCCGGGAGATTTGAACTAATTTGCGGGCATCAGGGAAACGCTATCAATATGCGGGAGATCCGGGAGACTTGGGATGTCTGCAATGTACATTTGACACATCTTTTCATGTCGTGTAAGTATTCAACCACAGCTACAGTTTCACAAAATTAACGTTAAGGGGTCGCACACCGGACGAGAAGCTGCAGCGCCGCGTTGCACCACATAATTATTCGAACACATTATTATCTATAAGTGTACACATACCGGCGGCGCCATTCGGCGTCTGTCCGCGGCGCCCAGCAACGTTTCAGGACCGTGTTCAAAACCCTGCTGCGCCACAGAGCGCCATTTACATAGTTTTATATAAAATTGTAATTATTTTTGCCTCAAACCGTTGCTAATGGATCCTGACTTTGCCCTATGCTGCAATATCTATGCATTTAGTTTTGCAGTCATTTACAGAAATCAGCTGCTTGAATGACAATTACTGATTATTATTAGATTTTTTACGTGAGATTCTCAATTCATTCTGTGAACGGATGATCTGAGGTAAAGTTTTCAGAATGCAGACTCAGCAACGATTGTATTTAATTGTACAGTACAATAACATAGAACAGACATTATCTTCCTTTTCTGTCATTAAACATAACAATATTGCTGGCCATACACTGATGAGAAAGTGCGCGTCCGGTGTTCGATAACGTTACTGGAGTTGTCCTAAACGTGACGCGGCGCTTCTCGTCCGGTGTGCGACCCCCTTTACAGCCAACAGTTCACATTCCGAGAATAAATGAAAAGAAGTGCTCCATTCCATAACAAATGCGCGAAACAAGCTGTCGTTTGATAGACGCTAACGCACAACTACAACTACCGCATTTGTCCAGGACTACACGTAGTAAGAGCGGAAACCGAGGTAAGCGGATATGACGCGATTGACTCGCGACTCCCAGCTCACCCCTGCTGACACGTGCCGTTTCCTTGGTTAAAATCTCAATTTTCTCGCGATTTAAACATTGTTTGAAACATTTGGAATATTGTGAGTTATCATCTTTACTAAATATATAACACTGGCCTTGTGATTTTGGGATATTTTAATGCAAAAATCTTAGGTATTGCACCTTTAATATAGATTTATAGCGAAAACATTTTTTTTAAAAATAAAATTTAAAGGGGTCATGAATTCGCTTTTTAAATTTTTTTATATTGTTGTCTGAGGTCAACTTATGACGTCCGCTTGGTTTTTACATTAAAAAACATCCAAAATGAATAAGTTATAGGCTATTTTCTAACCTAGTTTTGAGCCCAGCTCAAAAGCGCTCGGTTTTTATGGGCGTCTCGCATTGAAGACTTGCAAGTAAACGCCCACTGCTGTGAGTGGATCGCAGTTTTGCATTTTATAATGAGTTTCACTCTCGATCCAGTTTGTCATCACGAGGTAGGCCTATGTTATTTAGCTATGCGTGTAATGCACGAATCGATGGGCGGGGCTAAACCGGCCGTGTTGAAGTAGGCATTGATCTTCTTCTGCGGGGGTGGTGTTTTAACCCCTTCGACGTCATAGTTCCCCACTCGTGAAAAACGAGTCGTTTGCTGAGGCTGGTGTCAATAAAAACCTTTATTGGACTAACAAGGACATTTTCAGTTCTGAAACTTACAGGATATTCTCATAATATGATGACCTTAGATGTCAAAAGCTCAAGGAAAATTAGATTTCTCAGTTCATCACCCCTCTAATTTATTATCTCGAGTAATCTAGACAAGTCTTTGCGTGTGCGCTTTCAAGATACTATTTATTCAAAAGATTTACTGCTGGATTTGGTTGAAGGTGTAAAACAATGACGAAACTCCTTTAAATCATACTTTAAACTTTACAGTTTCCTTTTCATGAAATGTCTTGACTTTATTCCTGCACAGAAAGTCCCAAGCGCAGATTTAATGTTTACAAGACTATACAGTATATCAAAAAGATTGTCAAAGACACCCCTTCCAATGTAAATGAAACTTTAATGAGATTACATCAGTCTGGGTTGCCAGTATAAGAGTCTATTATAATTATGGTCCATGTAAAGGCTGCTAGTGAAATGACAACCTATTTACTATGACACTGCCCTGAGTTAGCAAAGCTATGGAAACATGTCCTGACAAGTCACTTCCACTCGTATTCAGACACTGACGGGAGGCAGAACATGTTACGACGCAGCAGAGAAAGGCATGCCATACCAAAACTAGGAAATGGTTCCTCCTGTCACCCTGAAGAGTCCTTAACCCCATACAATGAGATTGACAGGCATAGGTGGAAGCCAGGGAATAGTTTTAAACGGAAACAGTAATCGATTTCTTTATGTTTAGTATGTGCAAAGAAAACCATTAAAGTGACAAACCAATTTTCCATTTACTCTAATGTAGTACGAGTTCTCACCTATTCATACTGCACATAATATATCAATATAAAATTGTATCAAAAAACTTGCATATGGAAAAGGTAAAGAATCCAAGCAAACACAAAAAAATTTAAGTCTCAAGTTAGGAGGACATATGTTTAACAGCTGGTTATTAGACATTTTGTATATAACTTCTTTAAATTCAAACAATCCAATAGTCACTTGCCATTTCAGACGCACAGAACGTCTCAGAAACGGGTTATGAAACGATAACGGCGACTGATCTTAAACATCAAAGACTCTTAACGGATCTGCCATATATTAAAGCAAAAGTTAATTCCGAAACTCTGCGTCTATGGAATTGAATACAGGTACTGTTGAATATGGGACAGCCTGCTGGAAACAAGCCAACAAGATTATGGGATGTGCTTTCTCAGGGCCCACAGGCATAGTACAGAGAATGTGTGTGTGGGGGGGGTTACTTCCAGCTCACTGGAAACGAGACTGATGTAGCCAAAAGCAACGGGAAGTAATTTGTACCTGCTATTTTGAGTTTTTCACACTTGGATGGCAAAAATGCACTGGCAGATGGGATAAACTAATGACACTTCATTACATGAACCAGCTTACTGAAAACTGCTGCCTATTATTGAGAGCATTAACACATGATGTACGTAACCGCCACAAAACCGAAAATGACATAAATTGCCTTACCCATTTAATCTTCCTGCTGATCATTGTCACACAGATTGAGGCCATTTGATCAGTTATTTGTTGAATTTAAACACAGTCATGAACTGCTACAATCTAATACAAATTCCTGTGTTTGAAAGTAAAATCTTATTCTCAAAGATTTTACTCAGAGGGTTTGTTGTGCTTTTCATTTTAACTAATACGATTTAATGACATTGTGGTTTCTGTATAAGCATGGCATGCTTTCACTCTCAATATAGTGTATCTTGTCTCTTAGGGATCTTGGCTTTCTGTCTGCGATTCTGACTGCATGCCAGTGTGTTAAATCTTAAACTAACAGACTTTATGGTTGACTCGAGTCTGTGCCAGCTGGCTGAGGCATGCTGGGGGAAATGGTAGAGGTCCTAAACAAGCCCCTTCAACAGACACAACAAATGAATCAGGGTGGGAAATGAGAAAACCACAGCAAAATAATTCCTCTTTTAGCTTCCTCCAAGTTGCGTTGGTCATCTGCTTTTGGAATTATTTTCCATCCGAAAAATTCTCAATGGCCCATTTTGATTCAAGCGTAACATCAGTAGAGATTACCATGGATAGTTGTGACATGTTTTACTTCAGTGAACCTTCCTTAAGTGATTCATCTCTGAAAGTCAAATGTTGTTTTTTTCTAGGTTACTGCAAAGGAAACAGTTCCAGTGCCTTGAACCCAATAGCAGTGCATGCTGTCAGGGGGTAAATTAACACAAGTGGAATTTGGCAATTGTAAGCTTTTCAAGTGAAACCAATACAATTATTAACAGCAATGTACTGTATAATATATATATACACCATCTCAAACAATTGGGACAAAAATAATGTGTGGCAACTAGCTAATCTTCACTATTCATTGAGATTCAAAAGATGTTTATCTTAATTGAATAACCACTTGGTGGATCTACTTTAAAGTCATGGAAGCATGCTGAATCGCACACTGCAAGTCCTGAGGGAAACTATAATATTACTGTGTCATGCCATATTTTTAATGAATCATACTCTTCTCGCACTGAATATCTTATTTTCCATTTCTACGTAGGTAATTAGCATTGATTTAATTCTTGAAACAATTGAAATGTAAAAAAAAAAATTTTTTTAACTAAATACCGGTAATCTTTTTTCATTGCCAACTCACTGTGTTCATAAAAATTTGATTCATTGGAGACTTCTCTGAATTCCAATTGAGCTTTCCCTTGACATCCGTGTGTCTGTAGCAAAGCTCAACCTCCCTATGCCATCATTTTCACTGAGTTGAAATGAGTAGTGTTCAAATTATTATGATGTTTAAACATGGTTTACAGGCAAAGATGAGGCCCCCGTGGAGAACTACACAGGGCCGGAGGCTCTTACTCAACTGAGAGGAGAAGGGCTGAGACGCTGAGTGATTTCCCTTCAGCCATGCATGCATCAGGAATGCCAAGAGAGACCCATTTCCAATATATACACTTGCTAACATCCACGAAGAAATTAAGCTCTAAAAACCTAAAACGCAAAGCATTGGGAGAATTAAAACCTCAATCTTGCGTATTTCAAAAGAATATGATCTCAACCAGATTCTTTCAACAATATCAACTGATTCTGAACACACTAAACAATTGCACCAATTAACTGAGCAGTATTTTTAAGGAAACACCTGTTTTATTGAAAAAATGCTCTAAAATAGGTCTTGTAATAAATTGTGTTGAACTTAATGCAATCAACATTGTGGAAATAAGATGGCAAACTATTGAATTTCAAAGGGAATTTACATGTGTGATCAAAAAATGGAGAATAGCCAATTTGGGTACCTACATGTGATGGGATACAAATTTTGACATTCAGAATTGAAGAACTGGATTGCTTTCTACTGAATTTAAATTGAATTTGAATTAGAGTGACAGGAAAGGGATTTAATTAATTATCCATCTATATACCAGTGAAATTCAAACTGAAAATTCTGCATCCTATTTAAGATAGAATTTGAATTTGGAATTTGATAGCTATTCTCAATTTAATTGTGAATGGCACACAACCGTGATTCATGATGCTGTAAAGTGTGTCAGATCAAGGTAGTCTGCAAGTATGTGAAATTATGCAGTGCAAATCGTTCATTAAAAATGTTTTGGGCATGTTTGCACATGATTTGCAGTAATTTCTTTAGTGATAACCCCCCCAAATCTTCTCTTTCATATTATGAAACTTATCGCAAGGTACGCTGCCATTCAAAAGTTTGGGGTCAGTAATATTTTATTAATTCTTTTAATAAATGTATACTTTTATTCATCAAGGACAAATTAAATAAATCAGATGTGACAATAAAATATATAACGTTACAAAATACTGAAAAACTGTTTTCAACATTGATTATAATAATAAATATTTATTGAACACAATATCAGCATATTTTAGAATGATTTCTGGGGGATCATGTGACACTGAAGACTGGAGTAATGACTGAAAATTCAGCATTGAAAATTCACACACATATCAAGATTATACATTTACAACATTATTTTGCAAAATTACTGTTTTTTTTTTTTTTTTCAAAAAATGTCATCAAATAAATACAGCCTTCTTTTTAAAAACATATTTAAAAAATATTACCGACGACAAACTTTTGAATAATTGTTCACGCTTACAGAGAAAATAAGCAGATGAAACTTGTTTAAGTTTACACATTTAAATTGACACCACTCAGGTTAACAGTCAAGGTAATAATCTGCTTAACTGCAGTAAGAGATAAAGCAGCCATTGTCAGAGAATGTGGGATTTTTGCTTTATCACTTTATTAGCCCTGTAATGATAGTCTGGAGTGCTGTGTGGGCAGGCCATGCGGTTCGGAACAGCCTGCTGTAATTCGAATCTTTGAGTTGTGTATGTTTCATTCCCCTCCTTAGTAATCTACAGGGCCAACCAGAGAACCACACAACTACTTGGCTGGCAGTTAAAATGCAGATGATAGTGCAGTTTGCAACCTGTCTTCATAATCGTTGCACAGTGTAGGAGGCCCTGCTTTAGTAAAGCTTTTATAATCTTCTGAACAGATCCTAGAATTCAGCAGTGAATGATCTTCAAAGGCAAACGCGTAGTGTGCACCGAGTTTGCTTTGCTAATTGCATGCTGGGCAGCACAGTTACGCTGCAACAGTACAAACACATCTCACGTGTTGCCATCGCCGATAAAACATTTAGAAGAAAAAAATATCACATCTTTTCAAGACAAAATACTAAAAGCCAGAGGAGGAAAAAAGTCGAATAATGCTTTTAGTTGAATCAGCTGAATGATTTGTATTAACTTCCATTATAAATGCATACTCAAAGGAGCACAAAATTACTGCTGTTATTTCAACGCATTCTCATCCTTTAGCGTCACATAGAACGCTATATGACAAAACGGCACTATACTGTGCACATGGCACCCGCTATCGTTAAAATAACACGCGCTGTGATGGTTAGGTTTAGGTGTGGGGTAGGGTAGTCTCATATTACGCTAAGGGATTTATGATGCCTTGGGTTCGCGTGAATATTAACGATAAAGGGTGCCATGTGCGTAGTATAGCGCCGCTTTGTCATATAGCGTTCTATGTGACGCTAAAGGATGAGAACGGGCTGGTTATTTATGTATTAGAGTTATTTGCAGGTTCAATATTTTTTCTCCCCCCTTGGACCATTACTTTGAGGGAGGTACTAAACAGGATTTTGAAAAAAAATTATAAATCAGATTTGAATAAGTAAATTCCACAAATAAATTATTTTGCAAGTATATATATCTATATCCCCTGAACTCCAAACTGAATGTCAGAATGGGAAAGAAAGGTGATTTAAGCAATTAAGCATGGCATGGTTGTTGGTGCCAGACGGGCCGGTCTGAGTATTTCACAAAACTGCTGAGCTACTGGGCCTTTCACGCACAACCATTTCTAGGGTTTACAAAGAATAGTGTGAAAAGGGAAAAACATCCAGTATGCGGCAGTCCTGTGGGGAAAAATACCTTTGTTGATGCTAGAGGTCAGAGGAGAATGGGCCGACTGATTCAAGCTGATAGAAGAGCAACTTTGACTGAAATAACCACTCGTTACAACCGAGGTATGCAGCTAAGCATTTGTGAAGCCACAACACGCACAACCTTGAGGCGGATGGGCTAAAACAGCAGGAGACCCCACCAGGCACCACTCATCTCCACTACAAATAGGAAAAAGAGGCTACAATTCGCAAGAGCTCACCAATATTGGACAGTTGAAGACTGTAAAAATGTTGCCTGGTCTGAGGAGTCATGATTTCTGTTGAGACATTCAGATGGTAGCGTCAGAATTTGGCGTAAACAGAATGAGAACATGGATCCATCATGCCTTGTTACCACTGCGCAGGCTGGTGGTGGTGGTGTAATGGTGTAGGGGATGTTTTCTTGGCACACTTTAGGCCCCTTAGTGCCAATTGGGCATCGTTTAAACGCCAAGGGCCTACCTGAGCATCGTTTCTGACCATGTCCATCCCTTTATGGCCACCATGTACCCATCCTCTGCATACCACAAAAGCTTTATTTTAAGGTGTTACACTGTAATTATATATTTAAGTAATATTAATTAACCAAATTACTATAGGGTTTGGGCAGGATTAAGATTTGGTTGAGGGTTAGTTGTAATTATGCCTAATTTACTGTTATTACTATGGTAAGAACAAGTAACTGTCACGGGTCTCTGAAGGAGGACTCAAATGCAGAATGTGAATTAACAGGTTTATTGACAAACAGCAGACAGATGACAGGATGTGGTGGGAGAGGTGAACAGTCCAGACACTGGGCAAGGATGACACAAAGACAGGGGTAGAAGCTAGCCGAGCTGCCGTAGATAGTTGCACAAGGTGTCTGTAGGCTGGAGAGTAGCAATGGCAGAATAGTAGGAGCCCTGAGGCTACCACCAGTAACCAGACAGGAAACTGCAAGTGCAACAGCAAGGCACACAGGAATCTCAGGCCCAGCACCAGGCTTCCTCCAAAGCTTAGAGTGTTAGCTGCCAGGAGAGCTCTGCTAGCAGGACTGGAGACACAGAAGATTAGACAAACAGGACTGATGGTAGAACTAAGGCACAAAGTACTTCTACAAATAAATCACAGAAAACTCTAGAAACAAGAAACACTATGTTGCACAGAAGTACACAGTAGTACAACGTTTAACGAACTGGCAAACACATGAGGGAAAGAGCACACATATAAAGGGAGCTTAGAACAAGAGGAACAGGTGTACGCACTCAGGTAAACGAGGACCCAAACAAGGGAGCAGAGAACATGAGGAACAGGTGACACTCAGGCAAAAGAGGACTCAACTAGACAAGAGGGCGTGGTACAGGGAAACAAGGAGGCAGGAACAAAGAAGCACATGGCACACACAAACAAAACCACAAGTTCAAGCACAACACACACATAGAGACATGAAACAGAGACAAGGACAAGGCTGCCAGGGCAGAACCCTGACAGTACCCCCTCTCTAATGGACGCCTCCAGGCGTCCAAAACAGGCATAGAAGTCCACGGAGGCAACAGCTGGGGGGGTGGGGGGTGGGGGGGTGTAAACATGGAAGTCCCAAACTGACCAGGGAAAACAGAGGGAGGGATGGGGCAGGTGGGAACAGAACTGGGAAAAAGGTTCAAGGCTGACAATGGAGGTGTTGGCTTAGGGAAACCATAACCAGGAAACGCAGAAGGTGGGATGGGAGGAATGGGAACTTGATCGGAGGTACTCTTGGACACCGGAACTGAAACCAACTGGTCTGGACTTCCAACTGGGCTTGACAGGCTTGGGTGCAAAGACAGGAATGGCAAGATTGGTGAACGTCTTGAAATCAGGGACAGGGACTGACTTAGGAGCGCCCTCCTGGGCGGCGCTGGCGTGCACGGGGACGGACTCGGGAGCGCCCTCCTGTGCTGCGCTGGCGAGCACGGGGACTGACTCGGGAGCGCCCTTCTGGGCTGCGCTGGCGAGCACGGGGACTGACTCGGGAGTGCCCTCCTGGGCTGCGCTGGCGTGCACGGGGACTGACTCGGGAGTGCCCTCCTGGGCTGCACTGGCGTGCACGGGGACTGACTCGGGAGCGCCCTCCTGGGCTGCACTGGCGTGCACGAGGACTGACTCGGGAGCGCCCTCCTGGGCTGCACTGGCGTGCACGGGGACTGACTCGGGAGCGCCCTCCTGGGCTGCACTGGCGTGCACGGGGACTGACTCAGGAGCGCCCTCCTGGGCTGCACTGGCGTGCACGGGGACTGACTCGGGAGCGCCCTCCTGGGCTGCACTGGCGAGCACGGACTCAGGAGCTGCTTCCTCTGAAGATGGCTCAGAAACAGCTCTCTCTGAAGTTGGCTTAGTAACTGTACTCTCAGCAGTGGGTCCTGGGACCACCCTCTCTGAAGCAGAGGGCTCAGGGACCGCCCTCTCTGAAGTGGACTCGGAACTGGTTGACACGACAGGTTTGGCAGAAATTTCTAGTATCTTGACAAGACTTGTCAAACATTCAGAAAAGGCCTCTGCGGCAATGGCAACAGGAATCTTGGGACTGGGCTCAGTCAACATAACAGGACTGGCAGAGATTGTCTTAGAGGGAATGATATTACTATTCAACGGTTTAGAAGAAAATGAATTCACTGGACTTGATACCTCAGAAACAACCGGAACTGGAGCTTGGGAAAGGAGAAACATAGATTGTTCAGTGCTAGCCTTTCTCCTATTCTTCCTCTTTCGACGAGCTGATACTGCTTGCTGGGCTGCTTCTGTAGTATCAACAGCTAACTCGGCCAACCCCGGCAGAAAAGCAGTGACCTTCATTGAATCAGCACTGACTGAAACAGATCTGGCAGACTCTGAAGTAACAGGGAAACTCTGGGTTGTTAGAGGGAAAACGGAGGTTAAATCGGCAGACTCAGAGATGGCAGGAACTGACGTAATAGTCTGAGGGAAGACAGCGGTGTCTTGAATAACAGATATTGACTCAGTTCTTAAAGTGACTGGGACTGACCTGGATGCCTGAGAGATGATGGTGATTGGTTTGACTGACTCTGGGGTAGCTGTGGTGGACTGACCTGCCCTCTTTCGTCTGAGTCTTAGTCTCTTAGTGCTAGCCAGAGGAGGATCATAAATGTGACGAGACAGGTGAGGAAGGGCAGGGTGGTTGTTGAAAGCAGATTCTGGTGGACTTGGCGGCGTTCCCCACTTACTGCGACTACCAAGGTACCGAGAGAAACCCCAGAAATCCAAAATACGGAGAGAATCCATCTCCCATGCAGGCAAGGGGTCATCCAGGCAGGAGTTAAAGATATCCTTGAGAGCAGCATCATTATAATCTAGCCCCACAGACATGGTCCAGAAGAATTGAGCAAAACCCCCAACCTCAAAGCCATCCTGGCGAAGGGAAGTTAGACCATGATGACGAGCCATCCTCTCCTGGAAGTTAGCAGGTGGCAGGATCTTGATGCTCATTCTGCTGAGTCCTGAATTGGCCAGTTCGTTCTGTCACGGGTCTCTGAAGGAGGACTCAAATGCAGAATGTGAATTAACAGGTTTATTGACAAACAGCAGACAGATGACAGGATGTGGTGGGAGAGGTGAACAGTCCAGACACTGGGCAAGGATGACACAAAGACAGGGGTAGAAGCTAGCCGAGCTGCCGTAGATAGTTGCACAAGGTGTCTGTAGGCTGGAGAGTAGCAATGGCAGAATAGTAGGAGCCCTGAGGCTACCACCAGTAACCAGACAGGAAACTGCAAGTGCAACAGCAAGGCACACAGGAATCTCAGGCCCAGCACCAGGCTTCCTCCAAAGCTTAGAGTGTTAGCTGCCAGGAGAGCTCTGCTAGCAGGACTGGAGACACAGAAGATTAGACAAACAGGACTGATGGTAGAACTAAGGCACAAAGTACTTCTACAAATAAATCACAGAAAACTCTAGAAACAAGAAACACTATGTTGCACAGAAGTACACAGTAGTACAACGTTTAACGAACTGGCAAACACATGAGGGAAAGAGCACACATATAAAGGGAGCTTAGAACAAGAGGAACAGGTGTACGCACTCAGGTAAACGAGGACCCAAACAAGGGAGCAGAGAACATGAGGAACAGGTGACACTCAGGCAAAAGAGGACTCAACTAGACAAGAGGGCGTGGTACAGGGAAACAAGGAGGCAGGAACAAAGAAGCACATGGCACACACAAACAAAACCACAAGTTCAAGCACAACACACACATAGAGACATGAAACAGAGACAAGGACAAGGCTGCCAGGGCAGAACCCTGACAGTAACATGTAACAAGGACACTGTAAAATAAAGTGTTAACAAAAACTAGTTCTAAATACAGAAGCAAACTTTTCACCTATGTTTAGGGTGAGTTTGAATATCTAAAATACTACACCAACGCCATGCCACAACTGTCTCCCTTGGTCTGGCTTCGATTAGACCATCAGCTCCAGATGACCAGCATGTTACTGACAGCGAGTGACCAACTCCAACTCCACAAAATATTTACTGCTTTTCTTCCCACAGAGTGTGTGAGTTAATGATGTAACACAGTGAAAACCTGACGCTGTCTTCCACCGTGTCAAAAGCTTGAGTGACTTATTTCCCAGACACTCTCGTTTTAATTGGGTCACACTTCTCAGCACAGAAAAATGATCTGACAAATTTATCTGCGCATAAACAACCAAGCCATTTTGGGAAGTCAAGTGATCATGTTCAGGACTAATAATTGCATTATCATTGATGCGTGGAAGGATATTAATCACCTCTTAATTCCACAGGAGAAAAAGGTTCATTGTATCTGGGCATCTAGCTGTACATCTGCTCCCAGATATAAACATAAAGACAGACTGGCTGCTCCTTCACAGGGCAATTACCTTACAGCCTGGTTATTATTTACACCGTAGCCTGCCTGGCACACTCATTTAGCCTCACGTTTCCCCTAAGACTGCCCTATCAATAGTTAGGACACCTGCTCTCTGGTTTTCGATGATTTTTTATCCATTAGAGATGCACTATATTTCCCATCACAGAGTCAATGCTGAGCTCACTTATGAATTATACATGGTGCAACGAGCAATACAGGGTAGACTGTTCTGTATTAACAGAACGATTTTGATCATTATTGTCACAAGGTCATATGCTTGATGTTTCATTTTTGGTTGTACTGGCTGGGCTGAAAACCACAGGGTTATCAAAAGGGCATGTCCTGCTTTGCGCGCAGACCTAGAGTTTCTCATTAGAGCAGGCCATCACATAAATAAATACCAGAGGTATTTACTCTGCATTCACTTCCACTTACTGTAATTGATGACATTTTCAGAATTCTTCACAACAAAGTAGTCATGACAAGTAAGTTTATGTGCATACAGCAGAGATGAACTGAACTGAAATGAGACGACCCTGAGACGAGTTCAGCAATTTCTTTTAAAGTAATGTTTTTGGCCTTTTTGTGCCTTTATTGGATAGGACAGATTTTGACAGGAAAGCATGGGGTAGAGAGAGAGGGGAATGGGATCGGCAAAGGACCTCGAGCTGGGAATCAAACTCGGGTCACACAAGCAGCGCGGACAGCAAATTTGAAACTAGCCGGTCAGTCAAGACACTCAGCGCTGCTAATATTATTATGAAGAAACACAAGTTTCAAATCACAGCAGACTTAATTGTCAAATTAAGTCATTGTTTTGACTTTAATTGTAAAATTTGAAAGAAAAGATCCTGTGGTTGCCAGGATATATCATATTCCCCTCAGATTGTTCTACTGTCCAAGTGTAAAAAGGTTTGTGAAGTTTTGGACAAGCCAATTCAACACAATCCTGAAATATATTGGCTCATAGTTATGTACTGGTATTAAAATTCTTTTATCGATAAGCCAATCTTTTTTTTTCATGTTATGGCCAATCGGCGATAACTGATAAATGGCAGATATTAAAATGTACTATTCTTGTAACTAAATAAAACACTTAAAAGTAAAGTCCATCATTTTGAATGTGGTGAACTGGTCATTTCTGCTCTGCCTCTAACAAATCAAAATATTTTTCATATTTATTTGTCATGAGAGTCTTTCAAGTGAAAAAGTATTTTTTGTAGAAAATTAAAGATAAAAAAAATAAAAATTCTTTAAAATAAAATAATGAAAATCAAGAAGGGGAAATTATAGGCAACCACTGTGGAGAACAGATGGGGAATTTTTTTTTGATTATAGCCCATATGGTTCCAGAGTTGTTTGCTAAAAGCCTAAATGTACATATTATAGTGCGTCACTTAGGCCCTGTTTACACGAGAACGCTCGCGGGTGAAAACGTAAAAATATTTTATCGGATGTGCCTTTCGTTTACACGGCGACAGCGTTTTTGGGGCTTAAAAACGCAAAAAAGTGAAACCACCCTCTAGAGTGGAAATCTTAAAAATGCTCGCCCGTCGCGTTCCCGTCTAAAGGGTAAAAACGCAAAAGTCTGCTTGACAGTGAAGGTTGTACGCATGCACGCGGACTTGGTGTTGTTGTGTGGCAGTGCTTCACATTGCCACCTAGCTGCCTGGAGTGCATACTACATTGAATTTCACATACTTTTGAACACACACAATCTATCTATCTATTGTTTATTTAAAAAAAAAAACTTGCTACATCAATGCTAGACTAACTGGGACTCGTCACAGTACTCAAATATAATTGCCCTATTGTTGGTTTGATTGCTTCGATTGTTCTCCTCATTTGTACGCCGCTTTTGATAAAAGTGTCTGCTAAATGGTTAAATGTAAAAAGAGTCTTAAGAATGACATTTCCTCAGTTCAAGACGTTGATTAAGTATGGAGTTAACAGATTACTCAAGAACAAACATTGAACATTGACTACTTCCTCATTTAAACGGTTTATTCCCATCTTTAATTGAATCAGATGGTATTTCGTTGATTACTTTGACTGATCTGCTGGGACCAGAAAATGCCTGAGGGTTTGTATGCTCAACAAAGTCAATGAGATTAAGATCAATATGTAAAAAGGGGGCTAATCCCATAGGTCAAGACCAGACACTTCCCTAAATTTCACAACTCTTTGTTCAAATGAACCATTTACATTCATTTGAACACCATTAGTGAAAAAAAATAAGCAGCTGTTCATGTAAGAATGATTCTTTTTTTTAAGAATGATCATTTGTTTAAGAAGACAACTGAACACACTTCAGCATTAACCAGTTGAAATTATGCCATTTTGGCTTTTTAACTGGTAAATGCTGAAGTGTGTTCAGTTGTCTCCTACCTACTCTTGATCTTGGCTCTTTTTTAAGCAACATGGCAGGGTGCTAGTGCTCTTTGAATGTCAGGGAGTAGCATCCTAGACCTGCTCCCCTGTGCTCTAAATGGCATGGCCATATTCAATGAGTTATATTACAGATGGCAGGAGGTGACATTTGTGCCCTGTTATATGCAAAACATTTCTATTGGGAAGTGCATTTTAGTAATGTGTCTTGATCTATTTTGGCTTTGTCTGGAGGCAGTCATCTCCTAAAAGAGATTTCAAATGGCAACAAAGAAGGAACAATGCACACTTTAAATCTGCACCTGTGCATTTATGTGCAGTTACAAGAATATCATTAAAAAAAAAAAAACATATTTTTACCCATGAGTATATCGAGACTAATTAGATGTTCCAATCTCTGCATAATATGTAACACAATTTTAGTTAATCAAGGCAGTGGTTCTTCACTAGAGCGATGTGGACAATGTCTTTAACATCTTTCTGGGCCTTAAAAGTGATTATGATGTCTACAGAGGGGTCAGAAAGCTCTCGGATTTCATCTGAAATATCTGAAGTTGTGTTCTGAAGAGGAACGAAGGTCTTACGGGTTTGGAACAACATCAGGGTGAGTAATTAATGACAGAGATTTAATTTTGGGGTGAACTAACCCTTTAAGATTAGCTAACTGTATTAGTTAATATGAGTTAACAATGAAAAATGCTTGTAAATCATTTATTAATCTTAGTTTATGATAATCTCAACATTTACTAATACAACAAAAGTTGTATCTTTTATTATTATGTACTGGACTGAGCTAACATGAACTAACAATGAGCAATTGTATTTTTTAAACACAGATTAATAAACACTGTAAAAATGTATAGCTCATAATTAATGTCTTTACATTATTGTAAAGTGTTAACATTTTTATTTACATTTATAATTTCATTTTTAATTGTAAATATATAAGGTGTACTATGTATAAAGTAGTTTTCATTCAAACAGATGTATTCAAATATACATAAATAACAGTATTTAAACAATTAGCCAACGTCCAATGTACATGCTTATGCATCCCTTGCAATTTATCACTAATCAATGTCCAAGAGCAAGGTTTATTATATATCCATCCCAGCAGTAGGTCTTGGACAGCAGTTTTAAGAAAATCGTATTGCAATTGTTGGATGACAAAAGAAAAAAAAAATGCACACATAGGTTTAGAGACTGTACATGGAAAGAGACGTGAATCACTTAATGAAGTCGTGTGGTGCAGCATGAACAGCATGCCCTCAAGACCCATTCCAATGGTGTGAACACGGCTGCCTGACAAGCCATGACAAATTGAAGCCATTGATCTATGTGGTCCATTTCCCTTAGGGTGGAATCTACTAGTTACCACTGATTATTATTCCAGATGGGTAGAGGGTTATCTTGCTTGCAAGTATAAATACTTCTACTGTAGTCACATGTTTGATGAAGACAGCTACACAAGGGCTGTTATCAGTGACAATATGACACAAATCTCTTGTAAAGATTCAGAGAATGGGAATTTATCACTGCGAACATAGCCTACGCAAAGCCATTCATGCAGCGAAACACCACATTTGAGATGACATTCGGCAGCAGAATAATCTCTGGCACTGTCCAGGTGGCAGGATAGTCGAATGCTAGTCATAATGGGTTCTTGTGTTCATATCCTAGCATTAATGTTTGTTTGTTTGTTTGTTTGGAATAAATTGCTACTGAATTGATTTCATGTTGTTATGAGCTAATACTATGCCAATTTTATGCTGTGACTTGATGCCAAAATAATTGCTCAGTGTTATGGCCCTAATGTTGAGTCAACCTAAATTTGTGCTGTTTTGAGTTATTGCCAACATAATTTGGAGTTACCAAACAAGGAACAGGAAAGGTTTTGCATTGTATAACAGAATATAAATGGGGAGAAATAATATTTTTTTATGCTAAAACTATGTGAGACAATTACTTTATAAATTAATACATTTTAAAATATCATCCTTCTTTTTTTACGTAACTCTTTACTATTTGTCACCCTTTACACATGTATGTGGGTTTTGAATATATTTAACTAATGAGAAGTATTAAAAAGTCCATTGCCTCCTCAAACTGTCAGTCAAACATAACTCCGCCCCCAACATCTAACCTTGCTACAAACACATTTTCAAATTTTCAATTTCAAAAAAAAAAACTTTATTTATCCCCATGGGGCAATTGCAAGGCCCGTGGATTAGTACAAGTAATATTTCATAATAAAGATAAAAATAACTTTATAAATAATAATAAAGGTAAAAATCAATAAATAAGTGAGCAGATGGACAGATATATATCAGCATTAGCAACATAGAGATCATAGTCCATAGTCAACATAGTCCAATCTTGCAGGTGTCCATAAATCACTTCAAAAGTGTGCAAGAACATTGCTTCATTTCACCACTAACTGGACTACACGCTTCTCTTCAAGAAAACAAGTTATTTTATTCCAATAACTCGCATTGTTGTTTAACATTTAATGAGGTGCATTACTGCAGATAGATGGAATTTATTGCTCTCCCATACACAATAAATGTTCCCATGCTGTAATTCTCACTTATCATCCTAGCTCTATTCCAAACAAATGATGTTAGGGATGGGCTTAGCCTGAACTGCAGTTACTGTATATCCCCATTATCAGGTCATCTTCTGGCCATAACATTCCACTGGATCAATGTGCCGTCTAATTCTTTGTTCTGTACATGTTTTCTGGTGTGGTGACAATTTCCTTATAACTTTTGTACCCCAAACCTTTTGTTCTCTAGTACAGAAAATTTACCAGACAGTTCTGTCAAGGCTGATGATTTTGAGCAACAAAACTGATAAAGAAAAGACCTTGCTGTAGTCAGAGATGAAACGTGTTTTTGTCCTTGTCAGGATGTATTGCTTACCTCGTCGAATAGATTTGGTTACTAACCAGGAAAACTGCATTAATGTAGTTTTATGAGTGTTTATAGAAAGGTTTTTCTATGTTTATTGGATTGATTCTTATTGCATTTCAACTTTTTTTTCTTCACAATAAATCATAATTTGTCTTTCAAATGAAAACCCATCATGAAAACAAATTCATATTTGCATGTGTTATCTAAACAAATAAAATACAATAAAAATATAAAATGTGAAATGTCTTAAAAAAAACAATTCAAAACAGCATGCCTTAGATGAAATATGACATGGTAAGATACATATCACAAAGTATATTTTTGCGCACCATTTCCAATCAAGCTGTTATTTTGTCAATTAATTCCAAATGTGTGTTAATAGGGCTATTTAATTTTAATTCAGGATGTTTACAATGCTAAGACAAGTGCATGTGTTGAAATATACAACATAAAATTATTATATTGTATTCTTATATTCTATACTCATTTAGAACAGATTTTTCAGGAAGAAAAAAAAAGCATCTACGACTGTACAGTAGACAATTTTTCTTTTAAACCTGCATGGGGCAAATGACCCATAGCTGAAAAAACACCCATTAATTAATGTTTTACATTTTTGGAGTATAGCTACATTGTGCCTCCTCTACCAATATTATATATTTACACAGGGACTGAAAGATTTCTGTCTCACCACTGACTTATCTTTCTATCAGAATAAACATCCCAAACCTCTAGAAACCTATTAAATCATTTCCTGAGAGCAGTGTATGTGTAAAGGTTAGAAGCACAGTCAGGGGGCGAACGATTTGTGGCTTCAGGACACAGGGGGCTGATTCACATACGGTTTCATCCTGCCACTGCCGTAAGGCAAAGTCTTTTACGCTGTACTTTCAATCTTCTGCTAGAGCAGCTTAGTTCATTTGTACACCCTCCATTGCAAGTCCATTGCAAACCAGTGGTGGTGTTTCCCACATCCCCCTCGAGGTGCAGACAGGACAGGACTGGACAGGACAGAAAAGGAAAGGAAAGGAAAGGACAGGACAGGAAAGGAAAGGAAAGGAAAGGAAAGGAAAGGAAAGGAAAGGAAAGGAAAGGAAAGGAAAGGAAAGGAAAGGAAAGGAAAGGAAAGGAAAGGAAAGGAAAGGAAAGGAAAGGAAAGTCTTATCACGGTAAGAGTCGTTAGGAAAATCTTATATCACGGTAAGAGTCATTTTATTTCACAATAACAATTTATATCACACTGTAGTTAAGGTATATTAAATATAGTCTCTCAGACAGTGTGATCACATACCAAATGTATTTTTGTCTTTTGCTGATTATTGTGTTTTACCGGTTTAAAAAAACAGCAATGCTTAAAAACACATGCAAAGGGTAATCGTGTCTTCCGCAATATGAGATTAGTTTCCCAATAGTGACCAAAATAAGAGTAACACACAACATGGTCACGAATGCATGTGTAACCAGCAGATTTTTTTCCCTATGGACAATACTGCACTTCTTGCTTACACAAGTGCTAAATTCTTTGCTATCAGACTTTTCCAAGAGAGTCCTCAGATGAATCTCTGGAAAACAGTGCTTTATTGTGATTTTTTCCATTGCTTTTTTTTTTATAAATACATCTGTTATGACACTATCAGAAGCCTGAATACCTCAAACAGTACAACAGAAACTTTTTCAGAAGTTATGAAAAAAAAATAAGTCATTGAATTATAGAGAATACAAAATATATATATATAATTTTCCCTGTATATCTTCAAAACATATCATTTGCATCAGTCATGAAATCCCATGAATGTATACAATCAAGGCTTAACAAGCATCAAATGCAGGAAAAACATGCTATTGGAGAATTTAGTAACTGTCCAGAGAAGGTTATCATTTTAAGTGAACTAAAACTGATTAATTATTGTTAGGGCCCAAGCCCTGAAAGGGCGAAGGCCCTATTGTTTTCCTAAGGATTATTTTTCTTTACTATTATTATTATAATTATTATTATTTTACTACCTTTTGGGCACTTTTGGGGCCCTTAACGTGCTCGAAAACTCTTGAAACTTTGCACACGGGTCAGAACCCGCGGCCATCAGAGCCGGGCTGAAGCTGGTACCCGGGCGTGGCAGGGCGGCTCGTCAGCGCCCCCTGGAACGGGGTCCGAACACTTGGTCCATAACTCAAACACGCTTGTATGTAATAATATGAAACTCGGTACACATGTTGATCTCATCGTTTCATCTATACCTCGCGCTCTTACTTTTTACCCCAGCCCAACAGGAAGTCGGCTATTGAGGTTTGTTTGTAAAACGATCGCAATGGAATGTCAAATACTCCTCCTAGAGCTTTGATCCAAATTCGACGAAACTCGGTCAGCATGAAGTCAAGACATTGAGGATGAAAGTTTGCGAGGGGATTTTTTATATCTCGAACGGTTTGTCCGTGGCGGGGAAACGAAATCATGGCGAGAAACGTGAACCAGGAAGTGTGTTATAACTTCAGCATACATTAACTGATCTTGATGAAACTTCAGCAGTGTGTTCGCTGTAAGAGGACGATCACATGGATGTGACTATTGTGAGTCAAAGTTATAGCGCCACCAACTGGCAGCAGGAAGTGTGTCACTTTCAAAATGCTTAGATATCACCCTTTTATTTTTACCCGATTTGCTTCAAACTTCATAAGTATAATGGAAACATACGGCAGATGAAGACCTGTGAATGGATTCTTGATATCTTTGAAACTGTTGCCGTGGCGACGCATCAAACTTTACCCTTCTTTTAGGATGCTTTTAGGATGCTTTTGAGACCCTTAGCATGCTTCAAATTGCATGAAACTCGACAGACACATCACATTTATTAGCCAGTAGACATGTGCAAAGTTGCAGAAACGGGCGTGGTGAGGGCTCAGTAGCGCCACCTTTTGACAAAAGTGGGGTGGTTAGTTTTAACTAGAGTTACAAAAATTGGTATGTATATTGTACTCCTCGAGCCGGACAACTTTCTAATTGACACTTATTAGCTAGGACCCACGGAAAGTCAGATATTTTTGTTTGAATATGGCCACTCTGAGCCTACATGTGTCTTTGGCTGGCTGGCTGGCTGGCTGGCTGGCTGTCTGTGTGTGTGTGCAGGGGGAGGGGGCTTAACCATTTCACTGCTGTGTGTATGACCTGCATAAAGAAAATACATTTCTCAAGCCTGGTATTTTTTAAATAAGTTTTTATTTTTATTTTTTATAAGTAAAGGCATATAACTAGTTTAATTGTAGTGAATTGACAATAGTTTTATATAATTAGTTTATTAATCAGATTAACTTGGTCAATAAACTTGGTCTGAAAATTTGGTCCATAAATCAAACACACTTGCATGTAATAATATGAAACTTGGTACACATATAGATCTCATCGTTTCATATATAGCCTACTTCACACTCTTACTTTGTACCCCAGCCCAACAGGAAGTTGGCTATTTAGGGTTGTGTTTAAAACACATGCAATGGAATTTAAATTATTGCTCCTAGAGCACTGAACCAAATTCGACGAAACTCGATCAGCGTGAAGTCAAGACATTAAGGATGAAAAAGTGCCACGGGATTTTTGATATCTCGAACGGTTTGGCCGTGGCGAGGAAACGAAATTATGGCGAGAAACATGAAACAGGATGTCTGTTATAACTTCAGCATACATTAACTGATCTTGATGAAACTTCAGCAGTGTTTTCGCTGTAAGAGACCGATCACATGGATGTGACTATTGTGAGTCAAAGTTATAGCGCCACCAACTGGCAGCAGGAAGTGTGTCACTTTCAAAATGCTTTGAAATCACTCTCTTATTTTTAACCGATTTGCTTCAAACTTCATCTGTATAATGTAAATACATGGCAGATGTAGACCTGTGAATGAATTTTTGATATCTTTGATACTGTTGCCGTGGCAACGAAACAAACTTTAACATTCTTTTTTGATGCTTTTGGGACTCTTAGCATGCTTGAAATTGCTTGAAACTCAACAGATACATCACATTTATTAGCCAGTAGACATGTGCAACTATGGCAAAAGATTAAAGTAATGTCAAAAAAGTAAACACTAAAAGCCTCATATCTTCTAAAAATGTAATTATACATCATTTGTTTCTAAATTAAATTATACAAATATTATAACGTCCCCAATTTTTCCTTTTTTTCATTTAAGAATTATGTTTACGTTCAAAAACAGCCAGAATTGTTGTAAAATTCAGAAAAAAATAATAATCTGAGTCATACGTAGTGCTATACTGCCCTCTTGTGTTCAATATCAGGTAGGCCTATTGTGTATATTACCACCGGTTAATCAACGTGTGACTCTGCTGGGACTTGGGAGCTTTTAAATCGCTTACTTAAAACCGAAAGTCAAAATACGGATGTCCGCACAAGACATTAATGGTGTGGAGTAGAGCGAGCATTTTAAATAAATTCCTATTAAGTAGGATTGAACTAAACAGAAAGAATGTTCACTCTGTTCTGCTGGTTCCTCGCTGGTGGATCATATGATTACTTTGTCATAATCTATGACAAAAATGCTATTATAAACTATATTAATAATAGATAATACACATTGCTCTTATTTTAAAAAATACATTCATGAAAAACAAGATAACAAAAATCATAAAAAGATAAAGCCATGGCTGCTATAAATGTTTGAAATGCATAGGACAGATGTTTAATGACGCAGCAACATATAATTGAAAGGCAATTAATAATCTGTCATTACGTCACTGCATTATGATATTACGGCTCTAATACGGTGCAGCACAAAGCACTTATGTGCATCCCGAGCGGAGAATGATGTGCTTGAAGCCACATGAAGTTACAGCGCATTGAGTCCGTATTGAAAAGTTCAAAGCACAAAGGAAATACATATTTATGAACAGTGTATTATACATTATCTATCTATGCAATAGTTTATTGAGCCTTTTCTTTTAAAGGTTTTAAATTTCAGTTACTGTGTGCGTGAAGAACAATTATAGTGCTCTGACTCTAGTGTTGTGATCTAACCGACAGCGTCTGACACCCGGTAGAAAGTAACACGATTAAGTTACAGCAATAAAGTCCAGCAAGAAAAAGTTTCTTCATTCGAAAATATAGACCTTTAGACCTTTATCTTAAAGACCCAGTATAATAGGATTAACATTGAATCATCTTGAAGATCGTTTCATCATTGACTGTAACCGAATGCGACGTGCTGTTTGAATGCTGAATGGAGAATGACTGACAGGCGCAGAGAGGGAAAAGTTTACGTGTTCTTGAATTTAATGACTTAAATATTAATTTCTATATCACATAATAGCTTCAGAACACTTATAATACAGTACACAAAAACTTTATGGTACTTTAGAAAGTTTTTGTGCCTTTGTGCCTTACATAGAATAGTATATGCACAATATGAATCAGCCTCGTCAAAGATGGCAGTGTCAGAGCCGATACCGATCCTGAGTATCTAATCGGCGCACTTCTTTTCAACAGTCAAATTGAAATTGAAATTGCTTGAAACTCAACAGATACATCACATTTATTAGCCAGTAGACGTGCAAAGTTTCAGAAACGGGCATGGTGCAAGGACTAAATAGCGCCACCTTTTGACAAAAGTGGGTTGTTAGTTTTATCTACAGTTACAAAAATCGGTATATACATTGTACTCCTCAAGCCGGACAACTTTCTATTACATAGTCATTAGCTCGGACCAAGAGGAAGTCAGATATTTTGGTTTGAATATGGTGAGCCTCTCTCTGAGCCTACGTCCCTGTATGGCAAGCCCTTTTAACATTTAAAAGCTAAGTTTGCCTATCCGGAATTAACATTGTAGATATCAACAACGTCTTTCTGTCTAGTCGTAATTACATTTTGGATAGTTTGTATTATCATTTAAGATATCTGTAACATAATTTTGACTAGTCGAAATGACAGAGTATGGCAAGCCGTTTTAACATTTAATCATGAAAGGGCCAAAGCCTTCGGCACCGCCACCCGGGTGCCTTTAGGTAACTAAAGGAACCGGGGTTGCGGTGCCACCGGCTTGGGCCCGCCATCGCTGCTCGCAGCTATATTTATAAATTATTATCATAATACATTTTACAAAAGCCTATAACAAAATGACTAAACTAATTTAAACAAATTATGAAATGAAAATTGAAAAGAAAGATGAAAATATGAATAAAAACTATACTACATAAAAAAACTAAAATAACAATGGCCATAGACTGGTAATTGAGTTAAATATTAGCTTTAGGTATTGAGACTATCAGACTGTTTGAATCAGTTTGATTTAATTAGAAAGGAATATAATGAAAACATCTGCAACAGTTGTCAATGGATCGTACCAAGTTTACTACTAGAAAAAAAAAAGTTGACTTGACTGACTAAAACCATGATGATGAATTTATTCAATAATTGATCCCTATTAAATATTTTTTCCTGAAAGAACTGCAAAATAGTTATATATATATATATATATATATATATATATACACATGTGATATCCTATGCCTTGAACCTTTCAAGAGCCCTAAACCATTAGGCTACGTTTACCCTAAAAAGCGCAAAGCAGTCATTGACCTCCACAGCACCGATCCACAAACCCCCTCTGCTCATGTGACTATTTCATGCTCATATACTATTACATTACCTGTAGCCCTCAGAACATGTAGAAAATGATAGCGCCGATACACAGGCAGAAAATAAGGCAAGTCCCAGGCACAAGAATAATGTTCCCACTACTATCTAATCAATATGTCAATCCCTGCCACCACCAGATAAAAGACACAGGACTATCCCACCGCATCGCACGCTTCAACACCTCTGGGCAAATTGAAGTGCATCCAAAGCTTCATCCTTTTAGAATGGATTCCAGTGATAAAAATTTCAGGATCCAACAGCATGACATTTTATTTAGGCTCATGGCTGTTGCACAAGGAGTATATAGTTTTTGACAGTAAGGGTTATATTTTGGCTTTACAAAGGGAAGAATAAATTGTTTTTCATATAATTGATATTTCATTGATTGATTCATAAGAAATCAAATAATTATTTGGTGACTGACAAAATATGGTGGAAAACAATTATTTTTATTTATTATTTTTATACATTATATACTTTCTGTGCTTTGTTGCCCAGGTTATGCATGTTAGTGCGAGCTCAAACAAGTGTGTAGAAAAGATAAAAGTAATTGAAACGATGATCTACATATATATACACACACACATTCACATACAAGTCCCCATAAAAACTTCAATTATCTAAGCTACAGCTGCAAATGCAAACTAGATGCCACAAGCATTTCCAATTCAAATAAACAGAGAGAACAACATGACAAATATTTTCTAAGTAGAAGCCAATAAATCTCATGGTCTGCATTTTATACCCCAAGCCTTGTGAAATGAACCACATTTGTAGTTGTTGCACATACAGGGACCATATGTGTGCCTATCAGAGAATAAATAAAACATGAAACAGTCCATGCATAACGTATGCCTATCAGTGAGTAGCAGTTTCAGAAGTATATGTGATGTGTAACTTTATGTGATGTGAATGTGAACCTCCAAATCATTTTGACATGCACGTCATGACAATTTTAAAATATGTAAAGAGCTACTTAAGTAATAAATGGATTTCCAAGAGAATTAAACAATTAAATAAATAGAGACACAGTGTTAAAGCTTAAGTGTGTGTAAATTCTGTGCCATTAGTCTCACTAAAACGATCTGCAAAGATAATGTCATGCAAGCTCTCGTCAAATTTGAAGAATCTGAAATACTGGTTCAAGGTAATCTGGTTACAGCAATCAGGTTAATGCCTACACATAAGGCTTACATAACTCGATCAAATTATGATTAATATTGGAATATTTGTGCATGTAAGCACAGTCAAGGCCAAATAATAATAATATAACTAAACAACCAGATCTGTGGTAAAAATAGTGGCATTTAAACTAACTTCTTCTTGTGTTCCATAGCTATACTTGACAACCCCCAAAAGCATACTGCATATTAAAGGCTCCTAAAACATGGCATTTGAAAAGCAAAAAAAAAAAAAAAAAAAACGCATTTTCTCTCCTCTGCTCACATCCATGTACTCCCTGGGCCTTTCCTATAAAGTATAAGGTTAAAACCATAATATGAATATGACTTCAGTAGAGAATATTGTCCATACATAATATTACAGCAACAGCGTGTCTGGACATTTTTGCATAATTGAATGGCAAACAAAGAAGACTCTTGGGTAATCAAGCTCAAGCTAGCTAAGCAGCTATAAAATGACCCAGTTACAGAGCTGAGATAAAACCTACACACAGTGCGTGTGCGTGTGTGTGTATAATGGCACAACTCTCAAACTACTTTCATGAGTCAACCAACAAATATGTTTAACACCACGACTGCAAACACCTAAAAGCCCTCTGCACTCCGAAAACCAGTGGATGATTTGAATGGCATGTTAATGCAACAAGGTTCATTAGAAAATGATCTTTCTTACTCATGTCTCATCACTGCCCAGAATTTTAAGACAAACTGCTCATTACAGCCAAGAATCACATCGCGTAGATGTCAGAAATCGTTTGAGAGCCAAAGTGTGAACTCATGACTTGGAACTTTGTTTAAAAATGACACATAAGTCACAAGAACAACTGCAATACATCAAGACAACAAATGCAAAACAAAAACAAAATAATACAATTCAGATGGTTTTATTTTCAAGAAAATCTTGTTTTTCACACATTCAAATTGGCATTAGCCAACTTGATGTTGAAGATTTCCAATAACAACTCCATCCACGTCCTTCAAAACCAAGTTTTGGTAGGAAAACTGTGCACACACATGTGTGTGCAAACACATGATTTGTTATGTGCATTTTCTAATCAAAGCTGGTTCTGGTATTTCCATTACATGCATTTAGGAGGTTTACATTTAATGAGGTCATGCACTCCCTCCCTGGGAATCTGGGAATCAAATCCATGACCTTGGCTCAACTGTTTAAGCTACAAGCTACAACTGTGTATATATGCTCAAATTTAATTTTGGTTAAGATTAAACTAGACTATATGAACTTAAGCCTAACAGACATGGACTAAAATCCATGATATGAGTCTTAAAAAAAACTAGCTATAGCTATCATTATTTTTTCCACTAACTTTACATTTTTTCCACTGTAAAGTTATTTCCAGTAATGTTGTATCCTTGATAACCAGGAGTCAAAAAGATACATGTCCTAGAAAGGTTAGAAAATAATATATTTCATAATGAATGTGTTTGTTTGTTTTGTTTTTTTAAAGGTTTTTTTTTTCCATAAAGTTCCGCCTTCACAACCAGCATTATAAGTATCTTTGTCTTGAAGACAGGGATACTTACCCTATACTTACGTGCTTGCCATCCCAGCAAACACTGGCTTACAGCTGGTACCATATTTACAAACACTGCTTTTGCCACATCCAGCTATTCTATCCAGCCTTCTGCAAATTTGAACGTGGCACAAAATTATACACTGCTTCAAAAAAAAATCAACAAAAATGCACCACTGGCTTCTCATAATGCCAATTTCAACGTGTAAGTGATACTTGATGCAAGGGCTGAAATCAGTTTTATAAACTATACTAAGAATAACATGAAGTATGTTTCTTCAATGCATTTTAATCATAATTTCAAGTCAACAGGCTCAAACAGGCAGCTTCCGAGCTCCAAAAAAGAATTTAATTTGGGGCTTCTCCAGTATTCCAGTTCCTCTTCCCAGCAGAGCTCCACGATATATCATTTCAGCAACGACATTGGGATGTGAGCAACCATGATAGTCATGGTGATATTCAGGATGTGCGATGGCAAGTAAGTAGGGATTGTATTTGATCCATTACCCGGAACACATGCTGATTGATTAATTGATTAATTGCAAAATAATTTTAAGTTTCTCTTTGGTACGTTTGAAATCCTGTCAGTTTTAAACATTCAAGTGTGTATAAAGCATTTTTTTCACAATTTGAGCTACATTGAAATATGTTTTGAAATCCTATTCAAATCGCATTTTTTGAAATCCGTCTCAGTCTGATAGGTTGAATCAGATTTCTGTTGTAGTTTTTGGCATTTGTCAAAAAAAAAAACAATGTGGATATTCCAGAAAACAGATTATAAATAGTGTGAACAAAGCCTTTGTGCTTGAACGGACACATACACGGAAAATGATGTCACAATGTCGGCTCGACGAGTATCCTCGCAAACACAGTCGATTAAGTGAATGTAAACAATTGAGAAAGAGAAAAAGATGCGTAGCATTGACAACAGCCTAATATACCAACGCATTCTCATCCTAGGGCGTCATCTACTTGATGCTTTTGACAATGCGTCTAAATCCGACGCACATGGCACCCTTTAGCATCAATATAACGGTTATGGGTATGGGTAGGTTTAGGTCTGGGGTAGGGTTAGGGTTAGACCACTAGGAGGCGCCTTCTGGCCCATATATATATGCTTCTCATATTGACGCTAAAGAACGCTAATGTGCATCGGATGTTGACTCATTGTCAAAAGCATCAGTAGATGACGCCTTGGGATGTGACCGGGCTGAATATACCTGCTGCTATAGTATACCTGTCTGTGTCCATGTTAAACAAACAAAACAAGATACAGAAAATCACTTTTGTTAATTAAATGCAAGTTATTTTACATTTGATTATTCGATATCTGTACATGTTAGACTTGGCTAAAAAAACAAAGCACTGGGCCCGGTTCCCCAAAACGTTCTTAACGCGAAGTAGTTCTTAACCTATTCCTTAACCTCTCTCTTAACTTTATGGCACGATCCCTGACACATTCGAACGCTAAATATATCTTCTGTAAGTCACACTTTCGTAAAATTTGTCTGGAGTCTGGAGAGTCTGGACCAAGACTCTCTCTTAGTGTTTTTTGAGCCACTTGACTTGAAAGTGGCGTGTATGTTTACGCAAAATTTCATTCTTATCTTTGTTTTATTGTATTTATCTATGCTTGTAATTTGTTTATTATGCATATGCAGTCCATTCTAAAATGATTGCAGAGCGGTTTTGTGGGGATTTATTCTTTCCAAATACAGCTATTTTCCAATATCGTCATGCAGCCCAACGTCCCTGTCTGATACCTTAACAAGAGGTTCTGAAAGCCAGCATGCCAGTCAGCGGCAAAGGAACCAGGATGATTCTTTGATGCTGACTTTATTTTACATTTGTGCAGCCATCTGCAGTAACAGGCATAAGTGATAATTAACCATTAGTCATCGGCTGATCCCATTTCTGCCCTTGTTAATTACCACGTCGGTGCCAGAGCAGGAAAGAAAGTGATCGGCTTATTTTTTTCCACGTCGAGATGTCACTCATCACTTATTCCAAATTCTCTCTCTCAGAGAGACGATTTGCCCTAGATTGATGAAGATGGCTCAGTGCAATGATCATTAGAGTTAACAGTGTGCAGAGATTGACAGGATATTTCTGAAACCTCCCGGTCAAGTTCCTTTCTCCCATACCGACCCCATTGCTTACTGTTATTGCGCTGATTAAAAGAGACCAAATTTGGCAGAACCAGGCTCCTTTGCCTTCTGTTTATCCTTCATCTGTGACAGTGCTAGTCTTCGAGATCACAGCAGGGCAAATGCTAAATTTGCTTAAATACTCTCCGTCTTAAATATCATCCCTGTTGAGATTAATCATTTGTGTGTTTTAATATGATGTTAATACAAACTGTGCTTTCTTACCACACCAGGAGATACTTCAAATCTGCTTATTTCAATGCAAGTTCACACAGTTCTTAGGCAGTTTGTGTTCATAAAACAGGCGTCTTAATTCCCTCGGCAGCAGCTTTGTGGCAGTTGACAGTTTCTATTATGCTACTGTTACGTTTTGAACCTTTTTGTTTTGTTTCATTGTCTCTTATCCCTTGATTCTTCTTTATACACATTGAGCTTTCACAAACTATGATCTTGAGAACAGGATGCATCTTATCTTTTGAGCAGCCAGAATTTACATGTACACACATGCAGTGATTTTTAAAAATAAATTAGTAATACTAATACTACTCAGCAAGGCCAATATAAATTGATCAAAAGTGACATTAAAGACTTAAAGAATTATTATTTTTACTGTATTTTTGACACCGCTTTTAAAAACATTTCAAATCTTGTTTGAAAGCAATGGGAACTTGGCATGCAAGGAGCATTGCTGAGCATATATTTGATTTTCTAATGTGACAATATTTGGTGACTATAACTTAATATAACCTTTGCGGTTATTGAATTATGCAGACTTGTTTGCGAAATATTTAATCCATTATGATTATAATAACACTACTGTTGTAAACAGATGCTAGCATATTTGAACAAGATGTCTCGCTCTGAAAGCAGTGAAAGTAAACCAACTGGATATTCCTTTTCATTTTCAGACATCATGCATGGTTTCGCCTTATATAAGGAGACCCCCCATTAGACATGAATCAATATGAGCACTGGCTCCAGAAACAAGTTCACAAGTGCTGAAGCATATAACATGGGAATCACCACAGCAGCCCATCTGCACTCATATTAAGCTTTCCTTTCCAAGATATTTTAGGTTATAAATGAGCTGGAATTAGGACAGCAGAATGAGTGACATGTAAACATGCATAAACAGAGCTTAGACTCAAGGTTTTATTCATTTCCAGGGTAAAAAAAAATGTTTAATGATTCTTCCACCATGTCTGCAAAAAAGGCCAACCACACAGCACACTTCACCGTGAATTAGACATTGGACCTTGAACCTAGAAAAGTTGTGTTTGGGTAAAGAAGTATAATAGCCAAAGTGTTTCAGGGTGATAATGCTCTACATGGAAATATGTTTCATGAATAATTCATCTACAGAGAGAGAGTGTGCAAAACTGTCCTCATTCAAGCTACTAAAAGAGTGAAGTGTGAGATTCAAGTGTTAATCAATTCAAAGTGGAGGGCCATCTAGCAGTGTTATGCTGAGCTAACTTTAGTCTGGACTATTTTGGTAAGGCCCAGTGAAGCATGGTGTTAAAGGCATCTTGTGCCTGTAAAGCAGCAAGAAAACAAAAGAATACTCACTTACTCCATGCTAACAAATGAACTCACAAACCATGTGAAGTATAATAATAGCAGACAGTGATCAATAGATAAGTAAAGTAATTTAACAGTTACAGTCAAAATATACCATAGCAATACTTTGTGGAAGCAAAGCAGAATTTTATTTTGCTGTCAGATTATTCAAGCTTAATCCTTGACTATTGGAACTATTTTCATTGGTTGAGAAAACAGGACAAATTTGATCTGAAACAAGTTGTTTTATGTTTATGAATACACTAATGGTTTCCACAAAAATTAAGCAGCACAATGTTTTCAACATTGATAAAAATGAGAAATGTTTCTTAATCGAGTTAGCATATTAGAGTGATTTCTTAGGGATCATTTGATACTAAAGACTGGAGTATTTGAGGCTGAAAATTTAGCTTTGCCGTCACAGGTATAAATTACTTTTAAAATATATTACAATAGAAAACAGTTATTTAAATTGTAATAATATTCACAATATTACTGCTTTTCGATCAAATAAACGCAGCCCTTATTTAAAAAAAAAGAAAAAAGAAAAAAAATCTTACTGATACCAAAACTTTTGAACAGCAATGTATAGACATGTACACACACAGTGTCATTTTTAAAAGTAATGTTACACAATATTTAGCCATATTGAGTTACTCCCTAAAAAAAGTAATTCATTTTATTAATTTAATTACTTAAAGGGGTGGTATAATACCCTTTTCACAAGATGTAAAATAAATGTCCCCAGAGCGTTTATGTGAAGTTTTAGCTGAACTTTTAGCATGTTAAATTTGTCACTTTTTGAGGGTTAGCAAAAACGCACTGTTTTGTGTCTAGCCCTTTAAATGCAAATGAGCTGCAGCTCCCGACACAGTGGGCGGAGTTTCAAGAGTGTGTTGCTGCGTCCCAATTCGCATACTATCCGTCCTAAATAGTATTTGAAAATAGAATTAGTGCGTCCCAAACCGTAGTATGTTGAAATGAGTGTTTCAAAGATACCCGGATGGTCTACTTTTTCCGGTCAGAATCCGAAGTGTAGATCGATGCACACTCTAATGGCTGATATTGCCCACAACCCTTTGCGCATTGAACGAGGATTCGGTTAGAACTGCAAACACGAGTAAAAAGTGTTAAAAAAACTACAGACATGGAGGATGTGCGAGTCCCGCGGTTATGTTGAGAGGTTAAGATAAAGAGGTTTGAGTGATTAATTAACACTATCTGACCTGACGAAAATTAATGTATTCAATGTTCTCCACATTATATTACATCTGCAGCAGACTTTAAAAACTTAAAAAACTTATAAAGTATTTAAAGTATTATACTAGCAATTGCGCTGTTGTACTGAATCTCAACATGGATATGATTTGGCCGGTGATTTTCCATACAACATCCATCTTGCCAAATTGATAATGTTTAATTAAAGAAAACAACAATGCATTTCCTTTGCTACTGCATCACTTCACTACAATGGAAAATAAATACTGAATTAGTTTTTAGTGTATGTTCAACCGTGACTTCAGAGTTCTCTTTTAGTGTTTGCTTTCTGCAGTAAAGTTGTGATGAGCTGCAGTGACCTACATTTGTGGCCAGTTGTGTTTATCAAGAAGAATCAAGTTATTGTCTTCCATTTCAGTTTAAGAGATCATTATTTGATCTTTCTTTGTCCATTACTTTGCATGTTGCCTTTTGACAACATGGATTGAGGTTTGGTCCATTACACAGTGAATCACACAAAAAGCTATTAAAAAGTCATCTTAACAACATAAGACTGCGTCATTACAGATGATTACATTCAAAGGCTTTATTTTAAGCGTTATACAATTCATTAGCGCTGTCATTATGCTTATACAGTTGCTGAAAATTATATTAAATCAAATCGACATGCGGTTTATGCTCCCAGGGTGCGCCTGAAAATGTTGTACTAAAACAATCAGGTTTGTCCTTCAGTTTATGCCTTTGCAGTTAAGTGATTTATCCGTAATTAGTAATACACTTGAAATATTCCCTCCCTTAATCAAGGTGTTTGGTTACACCATGGGAGAAAAATAAATCTGGAAAACAAGCCCAATTTACATTTTTTTTCCATTGTTTTACGGATTAAAGCTGCAAATAACTGTCTCAATGTTATCTTTTCCCTTGCCGCAATCTATCACTCCCTCAGACCATATTAATTTTACTGTGGTTTCAATGTAACTTTAATTATTGTTTATATTAGTTTTTGATATTTTCAATTTGCTTTTATTTTTAGATGTTCTGATTTCTTTGAATTTCAGTTCAAGTTTTAGTAAACTTTTATATTTCTGTTTAGCTTTAAATAATTGTGTATTAGTTTTAGGGTGTATTCACACCAGGAAAGTCCGATAGTTCACTTGCTTTGGTCCGGACCAAATAAATTATTATTTTTTTGGTACGGTTCGCTTTCACACTGCTCTTTTTGCAAGTGAACCAAAATTTGTAAACCAAACCACACGTGTGCTAAGGTCGTCCATTCATTGGACAAGGATTCTCAAGGGAAATCAGGAAGTGCAAAAAAGGCTCAGCATGGAGATATTTCCATATATTTCATACTGCAATATTTGTTCTTTTACTAATTTTGTGTTAATTCTGTACAAACGCAATATGAAGAAGTATGAGTATCATATGATACAATGTCATCTATACGAAGTTGTAATTCGGATTTTGAGAAGACGACGAGTGTAACGTTTGAGTGGCTCTATAAACGCGGGGAAATACGACAACTCTCGTCTCTCGTGCATCTTTTCATTCGACCACCTTCTGTTTTTTTTTATCTCTGGGCAACATCTCAACTTTGCGTTACAAGTGGCACTGCACAGAAGACGGAGAAGGTATAAAGTTTTCATTCATAGAGAGGGGCTATGTTCACTCATTCAAATAATGAGATTCTTATTGTGTACTAACAAGTGCTGTCAATGTTAACGCTTGCGATTAAGTTTGTCCAGTTTAACGTAAATTAACGCATCATCATCCTTGTATTGTAACTATCCTTACATTAATAATAATATTAATAATTCATTACATTTATATAGAATTTTTCTCGGCACTCGCTTTATGGGGGAAACTCGTCAACCACCACCAAAAGGTGGTGAACTGCAAATGCTTTATGAACTGCAAATGACATTTTTTTTGCATCTTTGCGCGATTAGACATTCACACACGACGCGCAGAAAGACGCGCAATATTCTCTTTCGACGCAGTGCTTTCTTGCAATTGGGTCGGTTCATGTTCACACCGTAAACGAACCGTACCAGAGTTCGTTTGGAACCGTACCGAGACCACCTCTTCAGCTGGGTCTCGGTTCGGTTGTTTGGTCCGCACCCGAGTTCGATTGCTGTATTCACACCTGCCCAAAAGGTCCGCACCAGGTCAGCAAACGAACTAGAGTTCGATTCAATCGAACCAAACAAGGCAGGTGTGAATACACCCTTAGTCATTTTAATATCTCAGCTTAAACTTACTGCAGATACTTACCAAGGAATTCATCTAAAATGTATATTCTGTTTTATTAATAGTTTAAGATTTAATTAACTATAGCAACACTGGTCTGTCTGATGTCAGAAAGTTGCAAAAATACAGAACGAGCAATTCTCGATTTCAACTCGGTGACTCCGTTTTCGATTGCAGACTGTACCGCCACAAATAGTACCCCGGTCGTCATAGCGACGCCTTTCGTTCATCAAGCTCTCGCTGGATTCTCACAACATCTCACCAAACAAAGGAAAGTCTGCACCTTCTCGTTTGACCACTGCGTATTCTTCCGAGTTGCCATAATAATAGTAGTAAGTTTAGTAACTATCTCTGGGCAAACTATTTAAAAATGGCGGGGTTATTCTGGATACTCCATCTGGCGCGTGTAATGATGACGCAGTGAATAGTGACGACGATTCTCTGACCAATCAGCAGTCGGCATTGTTTTTACGTCACATTTTAGTATCGCCAGAACCTCACCGGATGTGATAAAAAAAACACCTGAAAGCAGGTAGGTACAACTTTTAGAGTCGAGTCAAGTCAAGCTGGTACTGTGTAGTGGAAAAGCGCCTTTAGTGCAAAGATTATTTTAATAACCTACAGAAACCTTTTTCATCATAAAGTACCTGAATAGGTTCTATGGCTAAAGGTTCTTCATGGAACCATCAATAAAGAACCTTTATCTTTGAGCGTGTAAAGGTTTGGCCAAAATTAATTATTCTTATTTATTCTTTAAAATGCTCATAACACACACACATACACTCCATCAGTGAGCCACAGCTGGAGAATCTATGCATCTTAGTGTATACAAATTATACAAACTATGTAAAATCAATTTTCCTGCACAGGCAATAAAATACTAAATATCAAGAAGTGCAGTTGCTGCACTTGTCATAGTGTTTGGTGTGTCAGCAGAAGCCTGTTCAACCAAGCTGTCAACTTCATAACAGAAACTTCAGACTCTATTGTTCCTATTACCCCTTCACACAAGCCTGACATGAGATGAAAATTTTACTGTCATAACTCCACCAGGAAAAGTCCAGAGGGTAGTGGAAGACAGGAATTATAACACAAGAAGCACAGCAGCAACAAATGGGGCAACAGTCTAAAGGCCATTGCACACCGAGTCCGAAATTCGCATCCGAAATTTTCGCACGTTAAAAAAAAAATTCGACCTCACGTTATGTCAGTCACGCTTGCACACCGCCTCCGAAACTTTCGTCCGTCATAAAATTAATCGGATCGGGTTCGATTTTCTGCGTTTTTCGCATCCAGAGCCAGCATTTTGAGAGGTCTTTTGACAATTCAGGGCCGGGGGAGCTCGTCCTCAAATCATTGCACATATGCGCCGTGCTTTCAGTTTCGGTTTTCAATTCGATCAAGTGTTTATGTTCTCTTCTCTATATTGGATTATGAAATTAATAAACCTCCCCTTTCAATCAGATTGAAATTTAGGATCGAATAAGGTGTGATTGAGCAGCCTATTCGATAACTAATGTACAATAAAACAGCCTAGCTGTTCTGTCTGCCCAGCGCTTCCAACGGGCCGCGCGCGGGTGTGTGTTGTTTGTCCGTGTGTGTGTGTCCATACCTGGTCCATTTCAGACACACTGCCAGTCTCCGTTCAGAATCGATTGGTTCACGGAAATTGGTGGTCTTGTTTTTAATATGTGGCTCCAGAATCGCTAGCAAAGCATCGAACTGTCCCACTGACATTCTGAGGTAAATTTTGAATCGCTCAGGATAAATTCGCAACTCCTTGATAAGGAACTCTCCTTCCTCTCGGCGCAATTTCAGGATTGGATGGATGTAATATTTTCTCTTTCTTCCCTTTTCAATAAGAGAGAGGGCAAAAATCATCCTCACTGCTTGACGAATCCATTTGGTATTTTTGCGTTTTTTCCCGCAAAGGTTTAAGAAATACGCAACGGACTCGGTGTGCAAGGTTTCTATGCGTGACGAATTTTTAAGCTGACGAACACGAAAATACGCATACGAATATTTCGTGCTCGGTGTGCAATGGCCTTAAAGGTACAAATAACATCTAAAGAAATACCTTCACCAAAACCAAAGTGTTAAGGACTTTTTAAAGGTTATTTAACCCCATCTCTGTGGTGCAGATATGTTTGTCTATACTTTACAGTGGCGCATTGAAGGCAGAACGCTAACCTCTCCAGGATGTAACAGTGGCGTTTTGAAGGTTAATTCCTCGGCAGTGTAAAGAGCAAACTCTCTAAAGCAGTGCCCCCCTGCCATCCTCTGTGCTTACAGAAAAAAAGAGCTCAGATAAAGAGCCTTGCACAACCTTCCATATCGAATGAAGCTCACGAGCAGCTTCTGTGCTCCTGAGTGCGAATCCCTGGGGTGCACCAGCTCCCCTCCTTCTCTCCCTCTCTGGGAGTCTGTCTCTCTCTCTCTCTCTCTCTCACTCCCTCCCTAACAGTGAGCAAATATTTCACCCTGACTCTAATTGCCAAGGGCTTCATCCTGCGTAGCCATTGTTCAGACTGCAGACTGCAGCTTCATAATCTGGACTGAGGTTATGGCTGCTTCTAAAATTTCAAAGACAGATGGCTGACCGTCAAGTTGCTCCAGGGTTTCTCTCAAACTCTTCGGTCATTGTTTGCAGTTTAAGAAGGACAAGACTATACCGTCTTGCTTTATACTGTCTTGTCACCATGGAAAACAAATTCGGTTTGGAATCAGAGTAATTTTGCTTGGCTTTTGACCAATACGTCAATATAATGTTGAAAATCATACCCAAATAATACACTTCTTTTCCTAAATCAATAGTGAAAATTATTTATGAGATGCTCATAAATGAATAATTCCCTGCTACAGGGGTTTCTGACAACTCATGAGACATAAAGCTGTTGCTGAACTTTTAATGGCTGCTAAATACACTGAACAAGAGCAATTTCTGAAATTATACAAATCAATTTAAAGGACACAAATGGGGCACAACGCCACAGTATGGCTTTAGAAGACTTAATATTACATAATAACATTTTTGGAGTTTGACAGCCCCAGTAAATGTTCAATTTCATTGCAAATAAAAGCAACAAGAACTTCCTGCCTTTGGTCTACAGAAGAAAGAAGTTATATAGGTTTGAAATCCAATCAACATGAACAAATGGTGACTGTGCTGTTCTTGAGGAATTTTAAAGGTTGTCCAAAACATACCGGTTTATACCGACAACATTTGTCTCAAAACGTGGCATAAACTTATTTTGGATTGTGTATGTGAAGAAAAAACACCCAGCATTGTCCCACCAAACATTCACCACTGATTCTGTAGCACCAGCATCTTAGATGCCATCTTAGGGAATGACATCAGAAATTGCATCATCTACAACAAACAAGGGGAGGATGAGGGGGATAGTAACAAATAAGGGGAGTCTAACCAGGCATGAAATTCATCAGTGTCATTTGCTGCATGGTGTGATCGCGCTGACATTGTTTGGAAGCTCCTACTACAAATAGCCCAGTCTGCAGAATGGGGGGAGGGGAGCGTTTTTTTTTTTCCCCCTCCTTGCATTTCAAAGGTTGTAACCTGATCCAGCGTCTTCCAGCTGACAGAGCTAAATGCCAGGTTTAAAAATTTGCAAAACATATCGTGATTCGTGACTCACAATGTTAATGGATTTGGTTTAGAACAAGATTGCATTGAATATGCAACTTCAACTACACACATTTAACAGAAGTTTTGAAGTAGCCACCTGCAAAAAGAGGGGGAGTAGGCTTGTATTGCCACGATAAAGGATGCACAGCATTTATGGATGACTAATCCGACTTTTTCAGTCTCTTCAAAGCTTTATGCGACATTCTCTCCAGACATTAATATAAGCAATTTCAATGCTTTTTCCCTCCTTATACAAGGTTTATGTGATATTACAACCCTACAGTTTTAGATCCACATGTTTATTTTAATCGAAAAATGTGCTTTGAATTGTAATTTGCAAGTATATCCTGACAATGGACCCTTTTCACATTTCCAAAGTTCTCAGAAGTGGAAGTCATCATACATTGTTGGGTAACCTTCTATACAGGTGAAAAGGGTGCGTCCCCAATAGCAAAAGGAAAAACTTTCCATGGCTTTACAAAGAGGGGAAAAAATATTGATAGATTAATTACATTACTTTGGGCATTGAATTAGAAAAGTGTTAAAGGGCTGTCAGTTAAACGTGTTATTAACGGCGTTAACGCAAACCCATTTTAACGGCGTCAATTATTTTATCGTGCGATTAACGGTCTTTTTGGCCTTGCAAACTTTGTCGTTTTTTCACATACTTATGCAACAGGACGTGGCATGCGCGGCGCTGCGCTCTGAAACCCATTCATTTCAATGGCTTGCACCACGCGAGGACGTTTTGTTGCTTCGTCGACCAAAGCGCAAGCGGATCTAGCTAGACCTAAAACAAAACAACAGTCACGCCGCGCACACTCGTTTGGGCTTGCGAGCCAGCCAAATAGTTGGTTAACGTTACGTTTTGAGTGTTTGACTAGCGCAAGACGCCAAAATGGATGCCAATTAGATTCTGAATGGAAAGTTTCCTTTTAAAAGTTGCCAAATGGTTCCATTGACAAGACCAAAGTGACCTGTGTTTTTTTCGTTGTGAACTGAGCTATCATCATAGCAGCACGTCCAGTCAAATACCGCTTGATGATGGCCAAGCACACACACACACACAGCTGATGTGAATTCTCCGCCCCCTCGTCAATATCAGGACCTCGTCAGTATTTCTTTCACTCTTTTATTGATGGACAGCCTTGCATTGTGTGAGAGATTATTTGCTCCAAGTGAGAATGTTAGTGTGAAATTGAACAATGTTGTTTTCAATAAAAAAACACTTGCACAAAACAAGCCGATCCACTTTTGCATGATGATAAGAGCATTAAAATGAGGGAAAAAAATGATGGGACAAAAAGAACAGACATTAATGCGATTAAATATTTTAATCATTTGGCAGCGCTAAAAAATATAAAGAATTGCTAGAATTACGATGTTAATAACGCATCACAGTGTGTGAAAAAAGGTCCTCTGAAATTGATCATACTGATGAATTGCATACTTCTGTATATATGGGACTAAAAATGGCTTACACTGGATTTTCATTTACAATTTTTATTCTAACCATGCGGTTTACCCTTTATGAGTTTGCACTATTTTTACAGCCATATGTTGCGGCAGAGTATCACACTCCTCTAAGCCTCTTTCAACTGTCTTCCACACTTTACACAAGCCTGTTCCTTTCCTTCCAGGTAGGTGAAATCTGCAAATGTGTCGTTTCCCTCCCTACCCCCATTCCTCTGCCCCCCAACCCCCTCCCCTCACTTTCAAAAGCGTTAAGATGCTCCAGGCACTTGTGTTTTTCCCCTCACTTTTTCTCTAGCCTCATAAAAAAAGTTAGAGGGCTATTTTTCCAAACGCATTCTTTTTACGGGAGGGATCCAAACACAACAGAGCGAGACAAAGCAAAATAAGCTCATAAACAATGAGATGTAGATGTGTGACTGACTGTGGAAACAGCGGTAGCAGATGAATATGTTAGATGGAGGGGAGGTTATAAGGTGCAGCGGATAAAACAAGCGCTATCTTTCTGGCAACACACGATTCTCCCAGGGATAAGGATAACCCTTGAAATTGAATATCCCTTTAGCCTCTTACACGAGAAGTTTATGAAGAGCCTTTTTCAAAGATCTTTTAAAAGAGCAGAGATGACTTCGGTATCTGATTGTGCCAATTTTATGCACCTTTTGCATGTTCTTTCTGCAGGCAATGACTAAAGCTACAAAGCCAAAAATGAGTGTATTTTTAAATGAAGGTTTAAAACTTCCCCGCTGGCGATACTTGGAAATTGAAGGTAGATATTGGTTGTCGTGTACAAGGAGGTCTAAAATACGTTATCATTGACACATGATCTAAAATAAAGTTGCTCAACCGGTGCAGGGCTCACTAGATTTTGCCATCTTGGCTTTCCTTAAATGTAAATGCCCTGTAACTAAGGGGACACGCACACTCCAAAACTCTTCAATAGCAACTATCCTAAGCTGTGGGGCAAAAGGCAGCTGAGAGGAAAAAAACATTCAAAAGTCTTTAATATTAAAAAATAAAAATATACAATTTTTGATATTATGTTGATCAATTTCATGTTTTTAAAGCATCTTGTATAATACAATAAAAAAGTGATATTATTTGTGTCACTTCACTGCCATTCACAATTCTCTCCCGTGGCATTATAAATCCCGCCAGTCATCCTGGGACTTTTTGTCTACTCTGTTATGAATGCTGTGAATTAGGACAAACTTCTTCTGTCACATACTGTTTTTCACTTTCTAGCCTAATGATGGATGTGATATTGAATGTAGCCTCTATCATTGATCATACAAACATATTTTCCCAGCCCAAACTTACTTTTATAGCCATTGTTGCTCTGACAGAATGATTGGGATTCACAAACGCAAGCAATGATTTGTTAGAACCACAGAGTGTTTCTCTGTTTCAATTTATAGTTGTCTCAGCACATTAAAATGAGTAACCAAAAAAAAAGTATCTATGAAAAAAAAATACCTCACATTCTTGTAATATGTTGTACTACTTAATCACATTATACATCATATTGTTTTTGCCAGAAGTGGGACAGTACTCTTCCAAAGCCATAGTTTTGTATTGGGACAACAGACCCATACAATATTTGGAAGCAGAAAATATGTTCTTAATTATTGAGTCCACAGCATTAAACAAGTCTTACAATCTAACAATCAAATCAAAAGGAACCATACAGTCCTAGGAAGCAAATAAATTAATTTAGCAGTAAAAGAAGCAAGAAATTAGCCAAACAAAAGAATGTCAGAACAATGTCCAATTAACAAAGCCACTTACTGTGCATCATGTATTCATGTCTCATTTCAATATTGCGAAACTTAATTAGTTGAGCTTTTAGTTAATTGGTTTACGGGGAAAGATGCATTGAGTCATGAGTTGCTTTGCCGCTTATACAAAAACGATTAATTAAAACGTTCGGGCACACACTATAAAATCTACAGTTAAAGGCAGGTGTGACAAGAAAGAAAGAGATCTTGACAAACTTTGAGTTACCACTACAATTCTGAGCTCAATCACACTTTATTCTAAAAAGTCTTAGATGAACACACGGATGGGATTTTTGTACTCTAGTCATATATTAGTCATTTAAAGCATTACAGGCAGACTGCATGTTGTTAATATGACCCATTTACATAACCATCTATTTTCTGCAATAGAACAGACTGTCTGTTTATGAAACATTGACAAGACATACTTTCACATTGTAATAAGCCCCAATGTGCAACTCCCTGAATTCCCAACAAGAATTTGTTTGGGTTTTTTCTTGTTATTTATTTATTTTTATTTATTTTTTTTGTTCAGTCATGTAGCCTTAGGGAGGAAGAGGTTGTACTGCAAATCCATTTTTGAGAATGAATACCATCTGCCAGGCAGAGAGGTCAGAAAAAGGTTGGCAAGCTCTTCTGTGTTAGATATTGTCAGTCATCCTGCTTTCCTCTGCATCCTGTTTACCAATTATAAATGCTCCTCTATTACCCAAAACAGCACCGAAAATGCTAAATTATTATTTACATGTATTAATATTACCATGAAAGGCATTTAAGAACAACTGGCAAAAATTACCAACTTAGACTTAATATTAACTAACACATTGCGGTCAGCACAAACCATAAGAAAAAACAGAAACCTGTGTGTGTGAGCTTGTAACTATTTGTTGAGAATTGTACGTGGACCAATGACAAACATTCCCAATACAATCATGTTGGGTTTAGGTTTTTGCAGGACTCAAATCGATTTTGCTATCTCAAACAATTTATAATGACTTCTCATGAGACCAGGTTCAAATAAAAGACAGCGTTTTGAATGCCATGGTTTGAAGTATCATGACATAATAAAAAATGTAGTCTTAAAATTAGGTAAATCCAATCTCAGATAAACAGCAACATGACAAACACTGTGTCATTATTTATTTAACAAAAATAAAGTCAAAATGGAGAAGCCGCGTGTAATAAACCAAGTACACCTGATTCGACTGATTGCAGAACCACATTAGCAATAACTTGATGTAATCATTTTTAGTATGAATGTATCAGTCTCTCACATCGTTCTGAAGGAATTTTTACCTCTGATGTACATCATTGCTTCATTACTTTGAGGTATTTCTTTATGCACAGCTCCCTTAAGGTCCCACCACAGAATTTCAGTCCGGTTGAGGTCTGGACCTTAACTGGTCTTTGATTGGATTTTGACCGGCAACATTTCATTTTATATATTTTAAAAGTTAATGAGCCTATTTATTTAAATATATATATATATATATATATATATATATATATATATATATGCTTTTTTTTGCAACCCACCAATTGTGAACCACTGGATTTAACCATCAACCATAAAAACTAACTGACCCCTTTCTTCACCAAACATGCCCTTTTAAAATTCATGCCCATTCTAATTATTTTCTGTTAAATTTGTGAACCATTATGAGAAGTCTTGTGTCAACGAGAGCATGCAGTGTGTCCTTGCTTCAGATTGAGTCATAAGTCAATGTTATGAGGAAAAGGAAATAACTATTTATAGGGCTCTTCGGTGGGCAAGGAGGTTTAATGAAAGCTAATAAAGCTTATTCTTACTTAGCCTAGATTATTTGGAATATATTACTTTCCCATTGAGAGAGGGAGGGAAAGAATGTGCAAGAGTGAGAGGGAAAAGAGATTGAGAGATCCTCTATAACCACATATTTTATAAAAGCAGCTTTAGCAGGGCCATAAAATAAACAATTTAATAACCCGGTTTAAAGGGAAACCATTATGTATGAAATTGACTTTACAACAACAGATCCTATATCAATCTAACATACAGAATACCCTCAATTAATGTTGCATGTTCAAACCTGGACATGCAAATGGCGGCAACAAACAATAACTTGACGTGTCGACTTATGTTGGCTAACTTTTATTTGAGGAATTCTGTTCATGAGTTTGACATATTGGTTCTGCACTGCCAACTGATTCAATTGTTTTTGTGCTACATGTCACTCGCCCACGAGGCTATCGGCGCCAACGATTCAATTATTTTAAATAAATACATCTGTAATCATTACTGCTGCTAAACGCTTAAGTTTAATGTATAATCATCATAATGCAAGGCTACTACACTATATATTTTATCCAGCAGCTCTCAGTATGGGATTTGACTGATTGATAGATTAAGTAGGCCATTCCAAATGGATACATACCTTTTCCTCTGGGGGAGGAGTTGTTAAACGAGTCAACTATTTGATTACAAAATTTCCGTTTAAACGTTAATGCAATTAGTTGTGTCACACATCCCTAGTCAAGAGACAAAAGTGCAGCATACATATACTGCTACAGCATGGATGAGTAAATCCATTAGTACTTTAACCAGAGACTCACTGAAGCTGAAACAGCTCTATGTCTGATAGACTACTTCAAAATCAGTGTCCGGCACTGAGGGAGGAGTCTACAACTTGCGACTCTGAACATGAGGTCAATTTCAGTGCCAAACAACTAGGGACTAAAATGTCTGCATGTTTGACTTGATGGCGATTAAATATTTTAAGGCGGACCTTTCTTTCACCACACAGAAAGGAAGCTGAGATTACAAAGAACCATTTAGACACATTTAAACATACATTATTATATGTTGGATTGTTGTTGTGTGAGCTACTGTAAGTTAGTATTTCAGCTCTGTCAGTGAAAACAGCTAAATGAATACGTATGGATAACCAAATGCAATCTGACTTGTTAAATCCCCCATTTCAGTCCTTAAATTGTGTAGTTAAATCTAATCCTGCAATGAAGAGCAAATAAAATGCTTAAGCAACATAACAGTACAGCTGGCAATCTCTCTCCATTACTCTGCCAGCTTAGAGACTCAGCATTAAGTTGCTATATAGAGATGTTAACACCTCTCCTACTCTGCTATTCTGAACAGACAGGATGTAACAGTAGGACATATTTTGCATATCTTAAGTCCCCAAATGAATCTTTAAAAAAGTGCCAGCAGTCTATCAGCAGTCCATGTTTTATTAAACAGCTATACAGTTTAAACTGGGACATCTTCCTTCTATTCGGTTATTCAGACTTGTACATCATCTCCCTACATGTTAGCATATCATGTTTTGTTTAATCCACTCATATCTAAAATTACAAGGCTCCAGGATGCGTAAAATTTCAAGGTTTTTCAATAGTTCATGCAAAAATTTAAAAATGTCAAATTCTGACCCCATTGACTTTCATTGTATGGACAAAATAACACTAGTTTTGTGTGGGTCATACAGGTTTGGAACAACATAGAGGGGAGTAAACAATTTTCTGTTTCGGGTGAACTATCGCTTTAACGGTCAGTCGTCCTTGCACCCATACTGTGCGGTAGGAACTTTTTAGGGGGGAAATGCATATTTTATGCACTCACACTGGGTGCCGATTCCAGCTCTACACATTGATTAACATTAGCAGAAACACAGATCAATACCCACTAGACTGGGGCCAGTAGTGCTGTATTATAGAAAAAATTAGTCTGGAGCTCAACTAGTTTGCAGTGTATGTGGCGTGGGAGAGACCTTTGCCCCCCTCATCATAAGACAGCCAGTCTCCATTAGGTGCAAAGGTTGTCGACATCACATGGCCTGCCAGCCTGTGTTTGTTTACACCATGATTTTTGTCCTAATTCCAAGCCATGGCAACACAGGAGCAACGGCACAGGGGAGTGCCGTCGTAGCGAAGGAATGTGGATTTTATAACAAGAGCTAGGTTCACAAAAAACGCCCAGGCTGTGAAAACACTGCGGCGCTGCAGCGCTTTGGATACTGACACGCAGTTGTCACAAGGGCATTCCAGGCTGGAAAGGCAAGGGAAGGGGAAAAACAAAGTCAGCAGCATCAGCAGTACTCCTCCCTCTCTCTTTTTCACCCTCATTGCCCACTCCAGATACAGACAGCTGTTAGAGACCTTTTTTTAAAAACACATAGCATCTTATGGCAAATAGGGTGCAGGAACTCCAGGCCATAAGGGACGGCGATGCCCTTGGGGCAGACTTGAAGAGGGAGGAAAAATAGTTCCTTTTGAGGGCTGTTAGAGCTGGAAGATTGAGGGAATGTCAGCCAGGAATTCTGGAGCCTGAGAAGGGGGTGGGGGGTCTGCGTTGAAATGAATAAAACCCTTTCTTCATACACGGAGCAATGCCAACTTAAAAAGAAGGGTGGTTGATTAGGGCTTGTTTTGCTTGTTTGACCTTAGTGCTTACAAGGTCTTGACCCCCTGCTGGGTCCGGCAGTGGCCTGGAGGAGTTCATTTCAACCTCGTTAGGTTGTTTCTCTTTCCTGCAGAGATGCAAAAGCATGCAGTTTTGTCTTATGGCTGAAAAAAGAAACATTGCTGTTGAGCATTACAAGATTCTTCAAAGTAGGTTAGCTGTGTAACTTAAGATTTGATCTAAACCTGCAGTTTGTCGCTGCAATTTATTTATTTATTTTTTTGTAAAATTGCTAACATACTAAAAATATAGAATTTTACCTGAAACCCAAAATTACACAAGGTTTATACTTAAATTAAACTATTGGCCAATGTGGTGAAATAATAATCATTTTCAAGATACTTTCAATGAAAACTCATTGAAACTTAAGCCCCCTTTTTTGAATAAACATGAAAACGCACAATCGGAATATAAGTGGTTGTAATCCAAGAATGCTTTGGAATATCGATGTAAGATGGTGTTGTTTTAAAGAAGACATTTGGCAGATTTTTGAAGAAGTTAAACAACTAAAAGTGAAAGAAAAAAAGTTATAGAAGTTTGAGTTTGTGAAAATGTAAAAAGTAAAAATGTAATTATTCATATTTTATATAAAATGTATTTTTTAAAACTGCAAGAAAATCAAAGCCAAACCTCTGAACAAGTTGTGTTTCAAATTTTAGGTTGATATCTCAAAAAAAAATTAGCTTTCAGTATGATTTTGTTAGGGTGCAGTACCAAACTTTTTCACTAGGTCACAACCAGACTCCATTACTGTCCATCTAAGGGCACCTCCATTTTTTTTGTGTTTTGAGTGATCTGAACCATTATTTCCACAATTTGCATACAATTTATGAAGTAGGCATCCTTTTCAGAAGTAGTAAGCGAAGTTTAGCATATTTTGATATGAATTCAACCTCAATAATCACGTAAAAATAACACGTTATAGCTCGCTGCCACATCACCACATCGTGGTGAATCTATCATTTTTTTCTCTATATTAAAAAAATACAGACCTTTCTTTCTAAAAAAAAAAATGTAATGGATGTTATCTTTTGAACTAACAAACTGAGGTTTTTACCATTCTTTCATGATTTTCATGTTCGTAACTATTTCAAAATAAAGGTAAAGAATAAAAATATTCGTTGCAAATTGATAATTACGGCTCTTCTGTAATTTATTTTGAAAATCAATCACCAAATATAAAATGTACAGATTGTAAGCTGTCAATATTAGGTTTAGGATATTAGGATATTACAGTTTTAAATATGTAATGGCTATGGGGTTAGGGAGGCTAAACGTATTTGTACCGATTATGAACATGCAGTGTAATATCTCATTGACACAGGTGACATTTACAGTCTGTAACATGTAGCATACTAGAAACTAGGTAAATAGATAAGATACGACCTGCATAAGATGGCAAATATGCATATGTAAAATATATCCAGATAATGTCATGTATTCTGCCATTTACATACGGTTTTATAAATCTGAAAATCTGCCTTTTCTAATCAGCATGTAACTTTATACACAAATCCCCCTTGATTTTATGCGGATGCCATAAAAGCCTAATTACACTGAGCAATATAGAATTTGAAAGTCAAATGGTTATCGTCGGTGGTTAGCATCCATTTCTCTCGAATGAAGTTTGTCATACCAAATGCTTACAATTTCGCAACGAGATTACTTTTGTGAGCTCTGGCTTAAAGCTAAATTGTCTGAAAGTACTGTCTTTCACCTACTATTTGATGAGGGCGATAAATGACTCATCTGGTAAGTTTTGTTGCAGTAAACATTTGTCATGATGTTCTGCTGCAGTTGCCTGGCAACCTTTGCGAGATGAGAAAGATAAGTATGGCAGGGCAGCCCACACTGCTCTAATCAAGTTGCTGAGATGAAGCTAATTATTGCTCTGGTGAAATTTAAGGACAAAGACAAAGCCCTAATCTTCTCTCTAGCAAGCAAATGGAAATCCCATTTCTGAGTGATATTTCAGGGTATGGTGATATATTGTGAGAAATAGTTGGGTATTTAAGTTTGAACAATGTGGAATGGGTTCATTTGCAGCAGTGCTTAAAAGCTGGCACAAATGAATGCTAGTTCAATTATGAGTCTAAACAGTTTCACCAATTTTTTCACAGATATTTAATTCGGGCACTTCAAAACTAAAGTATCATTGAACAGATTTGTAGACTTTGCCAATACTACATAGACAGTCATTTTGTATCATACAACACAGTGCATCCCCAAAAAATTCGGAAAGCAAAGCAAATAATTTCTATGTAATGGCTTTTTAGAATCCATATATAGCTCATATGCAGACCAATGAGTGTTTGGAAACAGTGAACGCGATTTCACCAAGTAGAATATGTTCCTAGATCAACGTTTAGGAAAAACATTCCAATCAACCAATCAAATTTGAGAGATAGGTTTACAGTTAATGTCAACTTTAAACACCATGCTTGATACTCACCTATCATTTTCCACTGATTTCAGTAATAGGTTATTGGTAGGGTTAGGTTTAGGGGTAGGGATGGTTCGGGCTGTTTTTGGACAGGGATGTTGTTCAAGGATCAACAAAAAATGTTGACCCAGGAACATTACTTGGTCTTACTTGTCAAAGTCACAGATACCGTTTGGAAACACTCTAATCATGGAAGTGTGTGTAGTGGTAGTCGGTCAGGTTTTGCCTATATAATGGGGACCAAATATCTACACATGGACAAAAAATTGACAGCAACATTGGGGACCAAACAAACAGTTCTTTTGAGGAAAAGTCCTTGTCTTATATGGTTAAGGGGAAAAAAATCCAATACATTATCAATAGAGGTCAAAAGTGTGTGAGAGAGAGAGAGAGAGAGAGAGAGAGAGTACAAGAGAGAGAGAGAGGTAAAATGAATGTGTTTCTATCCTATGTTAGCATCATTTAGGTATGATCTGTCAATCTTCCTTTAGTCATTTTTGCTGGGAAGATGGCCACTAACCATCATGCAGGAAAGAAATATGGAAATAACAAAAAAAAAATTAAGCTTTTCTTCAAACAGCTCAGTTCAAGCTCAGACTGCTTAATTTAATAGCTTCAGGCTGCCAATTACATTCAGGGGAGCAAGCAGTACACTGTCAATTTCATCCTGTTGGGTTGAGTATTAATTTCCAATGACTCTTGTTGCTTGGAGACCAGCATAAAGTTGGATTGCTTCAATGTTTATTTATCAGAGTGCTTTCAGCCAGTGGAGGGGAATAATGCTAGACATACTTAAGATGGGAATAATGTCCTCAGTTCAGCGGAGTGAACTCACAGTTTGTACTGTGGCATTTCCAGGATGACTTGAATGCAAAAAAAAAGAAGAAGCAGCTAAAAAAGTACAAATCATCACAGCAGTCTTTATCTCTAATTTGATCTATGATCTTCATTACAATAAAATACAAATGTAATGTAATTCTTGTACTGGAATGAACTAAAAATGTGAATATGGTCCATTTTGCTTGAGAAAAGTCACAATTGAAAATGTTGATATTAACATCAAGTTTAACAAGTTGGAAAAAAAAACTGGGTGAGTTAATAAAATTGTGTTCTGTGTGGTAATCAATATGCCACATATGCTGTTCATCTTGTATTGAACCCAGAAGATTCCTTTAACTTAGAGTAATCAATAAATCTTGGGGGTGCAGGCATGATAAAATGCTGATATATAACAGCACACAATAAATGTTGATTCAGAACCATTTTACGAACACATTACACCTAGTTTCTAGCCCTGCAATCTAATTTGTTAGGCTCAGTGGAATTCTGTTGTTGACCCTGCATTTCTGTTACGGCAGTGTGAAATGAAGCAGAAGAGTGCATGCGCCAGGACGGCGGAATTCCACAATCATTTTGCCACGCTGAGCAGAAGCTCACCAGACAGGATGGCAACATAGCAGAGAGCAAGACATTGTCATAATATTGAACAAGTTTTCAAGAGTCAATGGCTAATACTGCATTAGTGTGGCATTTGCTTCGCCAGCTTCTTCACAACAAAATGCCATTATCACTCCTGTCAATTAATGACAGGCCCAGACCCAGAGAAAGCTGCAGGAAACTGCAAGTTTTGGATTTCACAGTGATGCATTGCTGCAACATACATATTGTTTTTTCTACTCAATTATGTCGTAATAACGAGATATGTTCTTAAATTTTTTTTTTTTTTCTCGAAATAATGAGATGTCACTCAAACAAATAATTTTCTTGTAATAATGAGATATTATGTCATTTAAACGTTGTTCTCTGAATAGGGAACGAGATGCTGCGTAGCTTAAGACGCAGTGGGAATACCCTCTGGGTGTGCCGATTGTCTGAAGCCCTTATAGAATCACGCTAATTCATTGGCTGATGACGCGGGGGCCTCCCCGATGCTCTTGTGTCGTCATATTATATTACCATCAGCGCAAGGAGCTTGGCAGCAAACACAGCGTCTCATTACCTATACAGAGAACATAGGTTACATCAGTCCATGTTCCAGGAATCCTGAAATCCTGAAAGTCGCAGCAGATTTTCTGTCGAGGTAGAAGCTCAGGTCGGAGGAATGGAAGAACTGCTGAACAGTAGCCCTGATTTGGGAAGTGTTGGGAAAAGCAGAAGTGGACCTCTTTGCGTCACAGGAGTCGTCCCAATGCCCACTTTGTTTCTCCCTGAGCCCCCCAGCACCATTGGGGATAGATGCATTCGCCCACCCATGGCGATGCAGAAACTTTATGCATTCCCACCTGTCAAGTTGATCCAGGCAGTTCGAATTTCCCTTTGTAAAGGGATAAATTTAGCCGGGGCAGGTCTCGTATCGGTCGCAGACCTCCGCCCGTCAGAAATAGAAGCCCAGCTGATCGCCAGGCGTACATAATTATTATTGTAATAATTCCCTTACGAATCTAATAAGTCCCTCGTTTGCCCACAAGCTTCTCCTCCTGTCTATACGGTTATTTCTCTACTGTGCAAGGGAGAGTCGATTCCTTATGACGCAATTGTTAGCCCATTATTAGAAAAAACTGCGTCTACGGGGCCATAACGTAAGAGCCTTGGAGCCTTTTATACATTGTCCTGTTTCTTTAGAAATAATGAACAAATGGAGTCTTTGGACGCCTCAGACGTAGAAGTTATTTGCTGTCAAAGTGACGCCAAAATAAATGGGAGTCAATGGAATGCTAACAGCAGTTGATAGTCAGCTACAATGACGGCCCCCGGGAGGCTTCAGTTTCTGGCGGATGGATTGCCCCCTTGGTTAAACTCTTATTCTTCTGCAATCAGAATGGCAGCACAGCTGAACGGTTTGTTTGAACTGCGTCCTCTATACTGTACAGGTGTGAATTTACATTTCCTTCAGCCTGAGGCTTATTCATTTCAATTTTGGTGTAAAAAAGGTCTTTACATTTGCCAAAAATAGAACGTTAGTTTTATTGTTATCAAAAACAAACAAACAAGCCCAGCCCAGAGGACAGAAAGTGATGCAAAAGTAATGTGACACAATTAGTTACTTTTTTCAGGATTAATACAATATTGTAATGCATTACTTTTAAAAGTAACTTTCCCCAACACTAATAATTCTAAAAATGATACTGTTTGTCAAGTGATCTCATCACAAAGCATTTTAGACATGTCAACTCTATTTTAGCATTGTGCACAAAGATGTTAAAATCAAGACTTTGTTTTACATCCAGTTAATTTGATTGTAATAAAAGGGGGTTAACATGGTTACAGACACACACCATGAGGCTGCTCATGTTTCAGATCTCAAAAATATCTGACAGTTAATTGAGATTGCAGAAAACAGTTTTACAGCTCGGAAACTGCGCTGAAGGGAACGTAACTAGAGGCTCAAATAAGCAGTTCATGCATATTAAGTCAGATTAGATCTATATTCAACATCAGATATGGGTATCTAAACTGCTAAAGCAGGCCTGCTCCGACCTCACAGACAAGCTGGAAACAACAACAACACTTGCAACTCCATAAATCAATGGAAACCTTGATGAACTGTGGAGGCGTAATTGTTGCAAAAGTTCCCTTATGCCTCAGCACTTTCTAATTGACTGAACTTATCCACACATCTACCATGCGTACACACCACTTAAAAGGCTAAATTAATAGATTTATGGCGACTTTGACTTTGTCTCTTTATCTTGTCTTTGCAAAATGAACAAATGAAGGCTTGAGAGCCCAGTCTGCCTTCTCAGTTTGGGATAGCTGGAATTTGGCGATGACACACACACACACACACACCTTCTGCAATCGTCTTCCAGACTCCCTTGGAGCAGCTTGTTTGGTGGAAAAGACTCCCAAAAAAGAAACACCTTCTAAATGTGCAACATGCACCATGAAAACCAGACTGGCATAAAAGGAAATTGCACAAACAGAGGAATTAACTAGCAGTTTAGACAAATTCCCCATGACTCGCAGTAATAAAACCAACACAAAACTGCCACTTAATATATGGGAATGAATAAAAAACAAAAGCTATGACCACTGACCAAATTAAATGCATCATTGTCAAGTGTATTTTGTTCTGGAAAAACTGTGCTGGTAAATTGCTTCGCACATCAGTATAAATCAATAGACTTGGATGACACCGTAGATGAATCATTTGAAAATATTGACAGATCTGTCAAGCAATGGCAAAGCAATGTATGGCATCCCCTCTCTAATGTGATGCCAGAATCTCATAGGGGATCTCAAATGAACACTTCTACCTTTAATACACATAAACATGACTCAAGGTTCAATAGTTCTTTAACAACCAATGGAAAATTACAAGCAGTCGTTATCTCACCACCACAGCAAATCTAGTGGAAAAGTACAATCAAATGACTTCACAGATCAACGGAAACTAACTAGTTAGCTCTACAAGAAAAAACATATTATATTATTATATTTGCTATTTGGCTAATAATACTAACAAAAGGTAAAGAGTGAAAACTTAAAAGCAGACCACTTAGCCAACATGTTTTGTCATGCTTGAGAAATGAAGGTATGTATTACAATCTTCTAAAGCATGCAAACATCACAGTTCATTATGTAGTGCTGTTTTCCCTATATAAGCACAAATTTGAGTCATAATTGGCACTAGCTAGCTTTGAGATACATGTACTACATCCAAAATATAGCAAGGAGAGAGAGAGAGAGAGAGAGAGAGAGAGAGAGAGAGAGAGAGAGAGAGAGAGAGAGAGAGAGAGAGAGAAAGAAAGAAAGAAAGAAAGAAAGAAAGAAAGAAAGAAAGAAAGAAAGAAAGAAAGAAACTGTCTGAGCTAAAATATGACAGTGGAGAGGGAATAAATAGGTCAATGTCTGTTCCACAGACAGACTTCATACCATAAAATAGATGTCAGACATTACGTGTGGAAAGGCAGGCTGATACATGCTTAATGCAATAGAACTGACTGACCCAAAAAAATTCACCTTCATTTGACCCGCTTATATGCAAAACTACATAATACACAATCTCAAATATGTAAACCTATATATTTTAATTTGTAGAATATTTACTGAAAAAAAAAACTGCCGTTTGCTGCTATATCTATATACACACACATCAATGCTATATATGCACATATTTCAAATCTGACATACAAGTAAAGTCTTACAAGGCATTACAAGGCTTTTTTGACTTTAAATTTTAAGGGCTTCTGAAAAAAAATGTTTAAAAAAATTCAGATTTTATTTTTCAATTTTGGAATAACCTATAATTAACAGAGGGGATTCTTAATTAATGTAAATAATATTTTGCCAACATAAATATAACAATGTTAGGCTAATGATCAAAAGAAACAAACACTGTACTTGAGCAATGTGCTACCATGGGTTACCATATGGTGCTATATAGTGGGCGTGACCAGGTGTGTGGCGTCTTAAAACTGTCTGCGACTAATAAAAAAAAATCATAAAAAACATATTTAAACTATGTACATATGATAATAATTGTGGTGTCGATGGTGTACCATGGTGTACCATGGTATAGCATGGTATAGCCTACCGTTACGGTGTCAGTGCCACACAGTAATACCATCCATGGTACTTTAATATAGCATAGCCTACCCTTAAATTCACATATTTTTTCTGTAACGGCAGTAGGCCTACTTCAAAAAATAGGCTACCACATGTCAAACCATGGTAATGTCACAATACTTATTATGGCTTGTTACTTGGTGGTACTTTTTGTGTTAGGTTTCAGTTTTGGAAAGAGTGTTTACCTTGAGAGTGGATCTCCAGGTGCACGTGCAGGTCTTTAACTTAAATAAGAACTTCATCGCTGGAAAAACAGCGACGTTTCTGTAAATATTCAACTTTTGCCGCACTCTTTCTCCGTTTTGTGAAGTAGAAGTAGATATGCTCCAAACGACGTTGCAGCGCGTTGCTATCCAAGTTCAGATTAAAAATCACGACGCGATTCAGACCATTCGACCGATTCATTGAAAAGAAAGAACCGAGTCAAAAGAGTGATTCATTTACAAACGGACATCGATTCGCCAATTCTGCTTCAGATAGAAAATGTCATATTAGGTACTTTTGAGCTCTGAGCTAAAGCACCAGCTTTACATCTAAAATATGTATTTTATGTAGGCTAGATTTACACAGTTTCTTTGATTTGCATTATTTTTTCTTTTAACGTTGCCATTTTTTTAGTTAAGGTTATGCTAGCTGCCCAAATGATGAGCCACTCAAATCCCAACCAGACTCTGAAGGTGACATCAACTAGGCAAACTAACTAGCCAAATGAATTTTATGAATTTATTATAAAGTAAATGTTCATTATTGGTTCAGAATCACGCACCGAGTAGCCTATTGGCACCCAGTCCTCTTCTAGAGCTGACCCTGTGCCAAATCTATAAAATCAACTAAACAGAGGGATTTACTTTTACTATAATGCTCTGTGTTATGAAGCTACAGGCACAGTAGTCCACACAGAGTTTATAAGTTCACAGTTCAAATATTGCTGAAAAAAAGGTAAATAAAATTATAGCTTATGCCTATTTTTTATGTTTATAGAAGGTTGACACACTTTTGTTATATTAACAAAAAAAGATTATGGTCCAAACAAATGGATGACGTAAACTTCTATTTTACAAATTGAAATGTGTTGAATGCATTTAAATGGGTCGTATATTGCGCTGAAATCAATTAATTAAACACCAAAATGTTCAAGAATCCTGCGTTAGTTTAATTTAGTAAATTTAGCAATCAGCAAGTCTTTTTTGAGTTTAATATAGATAGAATGTTAACTTTAATCAAAACATATGTTACACATTTTATAAATGTGTTTAAATTCACATAAAAAGATTACGTAAAAAAGTAAAAAGATGTATGCTAACCTATCGCTTGTACTGGACATGCATGGCTGTTCACATGCACAAGGAACTGAAAGCAAGAGAGAGAGAGAAAGTTATTCAGAGGGATAAGGAACACACAACTGTTACATGTGCTGCTGTTATGTTTTCAGTTGATGTTTAACTCAGCATGACTGTTATTGACAGTTCTAGAATTTAAAAGGGTATATAGGTAACATCCACCAGGTCCAAACCTTTTTACCTCTTGGGCGAGAAAGTATTTGAGCTTCTTTATTTGTGCTGTAAAACTGCCCTTAGCTTGTAGTCTAACATGACTCTTTATAACATATTTTGTTGATCCTGGAACAACATTCCCATCTGAATATTTTGCCTTACCCCTAATCTAACACCAAAACTTATAACGAATAACAACGAATAACAACAAACGAATAACACTGATGTAGAAGCAAACACCTTGTAAGCATAAACTGTAAACTTGTCCCTCAAATCTAAATGGGCGATTTGTTCCAGGATCTTTGTTGAAATCACGTTCACCCTCCACTGAAGGGTGGAAAAAAACACATTAAACATTTTTATTTTTATTATGAAATATCCTCATGATCCACAAATGAAGCTTGGAGTATAGCACGGGCAACAATTTACCTGATATTTATTGTCCATAATAAACCTCTAAAATAAAAGCATATGGTCCCTGACGGTTTTATAGGTTACAATGCAGAGAGATTAAAAAGTATCATTTTTACACCACATCTAATAAAAGTGATAAGCCAATAAATTAGATATAATAACCCAAACAGAAAAATACATCTATTGAAACATTAACAGAGCATTTGCTTTTTTTTTTTGTCAAAACAAAAGCTCTCAAATCAATGAGTGTCTTCTTGCGACACAAATGTGCAATAGGTTTCGAACACAAGGCTTAGAGAGTGTAAAGCTCATTAGTTAGTTTCCCTAGTGAGGCTGATTCAGGCATGACTTTGGGATTAAACGGCTTCTGGAATGCTATTGTCTAGCAGCCTCTAAAACTGAAGGAAAACTTGGATGTGTCCAGGTCTTTCTACAAACTCTAAAGATGTGGATAACTTGATCTCATTTGACAGAATAAGGAGAGTGTCTCAAAATTAATGAAGTATAAGTCATTAATCTGATTCTCGATTATGCTTGTCTAAATATAGATCGTATTTAATTTCATCCTTCTGGCTTTCTCACTTTAAACGGTGTATTGGAATTTATATTGAAATTGTGTGTGGAGGGGGGTCCCACATGACGCTGGCTCAGAAAAACACACAATTTTCAAACACATGCATGCAAATATGGACACAATACGATTAATTAATGACTGTTATGGGCCCATTAAACATATGAACATGGCAACCAATGGTGCAGCTTTCTTGTAAACACATGTACATTATAATTGACCTGGAATGGCTTGTATTTAGAGTTGAGATGTTTAAAATGTATGAAGCACTAAACAAGATTGCAATTAATTCTGGCGTTGTTACCAGGCTATTGAATTTAAAGCAGGTGTTCTTTTCATGTTTATCTACCAGAACATGTCTTCACTCTCTTATCAACTCCATCTACCTGGTCTATCAAGACTCACAATGAGATCATTCTTAATTTCCTCAAATAATAACTCATAGGGATGAGAAAATATGCCTTTCTGGTCGGAAGTAAACAGCTCAAAAATGTCATTGTTCCAATTGTTGATTGTTATGCATTTATATTAGATGATTGAACATTATAATGTTTACACATCTTCAAGCTTTAGTATGTTTACATGATTTCTTGAGATCCACTGTCAGCTGTCTCTCAGCAGGAGGATTGGTTTGGACGTGCAGAACGTGAAGATTAGTTGGCAGACACTGCAGACAGACTCGTCTTATCAGCACTCCTGGGATTTAATTGCTGCTCATTTTTATTTGTCCTGCTTTATGGACTTAAGTTTGACTGTGTACAAAACTGACAGTTTACATTAGTGCTCAAGTTACAGTGTGATCACACAACAAAATTAACAATAAGCTACTGTATAAATAGCCTACTTTAGTAGTTTTTGTCAGGTAGGCTATCCTTTTTATTTTAGAGAATTTCAACTTATACTGTCACCCCAGGGAGATGATGTTCATTTGATTGTCATTTCACTTGCAGTAGCCTATTAAACTTTGTTATTGTAAAAAGTCATGTTATGTGTTACACGAGGAGTGTCAAGTGCAACCAACCCTGTTTATCTCAAACAGTTGATGGTGTTAATGGAGGTTCGAGCACTCACAACTACCTTTCAAACCAGTGAAACGTGATTCCATGTTTTGCTCACTCTTGCCGTGAACAGAAATAGCCGCAATGAGGTAATGTGTGCAGCGGTGTTGCTCCATGCGCGCGGAAAGGGATTGGTCGCGCGCTTCAGGTCCACGTTTTGCACGAGCCCAGATCCATTCTGTTGTGGCAAGCCGGTTTAATATTTATTCTAGTACAAAAGTACACTGAAACATTTTTGTTGTTGTTGTTGTAGAAACCATTTTCACTCAGAAATTGCTGATTAACTTGCCAATCAACATTTTTACAGTGTACTAGTGCATGTTTAGTTACTAGTCAATGTTTTTAATTACATTTACATTTACACTGTAAAAAAAAATCCTGATTTATTATCATAACGTTTTTTCTTCTGTCAAATCAACTTAGATAATTTATGTGGTTCAGATAACATAATATTTTGAGTTTCTGATTATCAAATCAATCTCATTCATTGTATAAACTCAATTTTTCAATTTCAATGAACTTAAAGTTTTAAGGCAACCAGGTTACTTCATTTTTTAAGTTAAACCAACATTTTTACAGTGACATTACATTACATTTATTCATTTAGCTGACGCTTTTATCCAAACAAAGCGACTTACAGTATAATTATATGTCAGAGGTCGCACGCCTCTGGAGCAACTAGGAGTTAAGTGTCTTGCTCAGGGACACATTGATGTCTCACAGTGGATTCAAACCCGGGTTTCTCACACCAAAGGCATGTGTCTTATCCACTGCGCCATCACCACTCCCTAATTAGGCCAACTAGCCTTACTAGCCCTACTAGCTTTACTATTAACTTATTAGATACTAGATATAACTACTAGTTGACTACTTATTTATCAGATATAACGTAGGTCTGTTCAATTTATTCTAAGATTGCATGTTTGCATTAATATGAACGATTTCGCAAACTTGTAGCCTATCACTGACATTGTACCAAAATAACCCAGATTTTATGCTTCTAACTAAGCACCAAATAATAATGACTTCAACACAATATAGGGTTTTTTAAATATGAACTTTATTCACAGACATTTAAAAAATGAATAACAATTGTGTGACTTTAACTGCGATAACACCACATCATTTCTTGCATGGAATTAGAGAGACGTGCTTCTCTCTTCTGGTCGGTAGGTCTAAACAAAAACTTCGTCATCATGTTGTCTTCAATAAGGCTCAAATCTCTCGGAAATCACACTATTTGCTCTTAATTATAACTATTTATTCAATAAAGAGATCAATAAACTAATGTTATAGTCAGTCAGTAAAATGAAATTACTCATTTTTAATTACTTTCTGTGGAAGACAGCATGCTGGAGAAGCGCTTGCAGATCTGGCGCACACTGACAAACAAACACAAACCCACGTATTCTTGTCACACGATGCTTAACACTGGCTTAATATATTTAGCTGTCTAAAAATTATAATGCGTTTTGACTGATCTAATTAATAAAAGCTTCGTTAAACTTCAGACATGCAATTCTGCAAAGTATAGTTTATGTATAAATTCCATTATTAGAATAATCTTGGTCATCACACAAAAACATCTTCAATGTTTAATTAGTTTACATGGTTATGAAAATAAAATAAAAATAACCTAGGAAATGTTCTGGGAAGGTTATATTTGGGTAATAAAAATAAAACCTAAAAAAGCAGGGAACATTCTGGGATGGTTCTCTTTATGTTCTAAAAAAAAATAACCTATAGAGAATGTTAGCACTTTCTTATTTGTTTCACATACCAAAAAAAAATTAAAAAAATGGGAACATTAGGGGAAGGGGAACGTTTCTTGTTGGCTGGGCAAGACTTACTTTCACTACTTTCAGTTGCTTTTTACTTGTCACGTTTAGTGAAATGTCAGAGTTGGTAAATTTATTTCAAATGAAAATGATATTAAAACATTACTAACACACCAGTGTCTAATAAAATAGCATTAATGTATATTTAATTGCTTCTATGAAAACTAGTTTCTTGTTATTCAACAGATTCAGGAAAAAACAAACATTTTAAGCACTAACACCGAACAGTAAAGCTGTTATTAAAAGACGCTAGTTTGTAGGAATAGCCTCCATGATAATCCGGCTTGCCACAGGCTGGAGTGTAATCAGATTGAAGGTTGGCTTTGCTCCGCCCATGGCTTGATTGTATATGAGTGCTGACCGAGAAGCATGCAGCAGTTTTTTTCGTTATGTTTTTGATGCGGCGGCTTGCGCTGAATGCGTTCTGTATTTGGAAAGCATACACTTTTTATTGACTTGGATTAGGAGGGATTGTAAACTCTTTCATCTCTGGGATTGTCAGTTACTTTTTGCTGTTGCCGACTGCGGTGGTGCGACGCACTCAGCAGATTCAAGCAGAGAGGTAAAGGTTACAAAGTTTAGCCTGCTTATGAATGTTTATGACATGGTTAGAAGCGTGCGCGTTTACGCGTGCATGTTGCAAATAAGCTTCGCTTGAATGTTTTCGCACCAAATCATAATGCCCTTTGCGAGATTGCCGAATTATCGGCACTATATTTTTAGCCACGCGGATTTTAGATAGGCTATTAACTTTTAAATGAACTTTTGCAAACTGTTTTCCAGGGGAATGGTTGACCGAATGATGGCAATGAACCATGGACGTTTCCCAGATGCTGTGAATGGGCATCAGCACTCCGCGCGCAGGATGGGAATGGGACAGTTTTCCAACGCGCTTCCACAGCAACAACACTATAACGTTATCATGGGAGATCACATGCATTACGCGGGAGGGAATGTAAACGCAAACCACGGGATCCGGCATTCCATGGCCTCTGGGAATAACGTAAACGGAGGGATGCCCAATGGCAACTTGCCTGCCCGCTTTAACTCCCAGTTTGTCGGACAAGGGCAGCAGCTCGCTGCCAGCATGCAGTTGCAGAAGCTCAACACGCCTTACTACGGTCACCTCACGCATCCTTCCCATCATCACCATTACATGCACGAACTGCACCCGGCCAGTCACCAGTTAAACGGGACAGGACAGCAGTTCCGAGACAGTAACGCTAAGCAGAACGCGTCTGGGGTTCCTCTGCCTGGCCATCACATGCCTGCAGCAATGCTGCCCCCCAACGTTATCGACACGGATTTTATTGACGAGGAGGTCTTGATGTCACTGGTGATAGAAATGGGCTTGGACCGAATAAAGGAGCTGCCAGAGCTGTGGTTGGGACAGAACGAGTTCGATTTCATGACAGACTTTGTTTGTAAGCAACAGCCCAGCCGAGTGAGCTGTTAATCTCACGATTTTTTTCCCAGTTTTTGTTCATTCTCTGGCTTTGTCCTTTTTTTATTTTTAATGAGGTATTACTGGTGTGTTTTCTTGGATCCGTAAATCACAGGGTTCCCACGGTCCTGGATATATGAGGGAATTTCAAAAGTGTGATTTTTCAGGCCTGTGTGTGGTCAATATCAATTTTCTCTGGTTATGCTCAAGTAAATCTTAGGCTAAAATGAATGTGATCTCTACATCTTTAAAAAAAAAACAATCCTTCAAATTGCAAATGACTGGAGAAGTCATGACCAAAATCATATACATTCATTGGTCAGAAATTGTGGGAACCCCGTGGGAACGATAAACCCACAAAACATAACAGCCGTGGAAGTGAATCATTCAAGAGCAAACTTTTATCAGCTGGTTCATGCCATTATGTAACAGAAATGGATTTTTGTTTTGCATGAGGATGGTTTGGACACCCAAGAATCATGCTATGCATCACATACACAGGGGCTGGAGAGTGAGAAAGGCAAAAAATAAAAATGATATTGCCAAGAAAGTCTGTTTAGTATTAATGTAGCAGGCAAAAAAAAAAAAAAAAAAAAAAAAACATGTTTTGTTCCTTCAGACCTCCAGTGATATCAGATGTCAGTGAATGCATATTCTAAATAATGTTGGTGGTTATGTGACATGATTGTAGATAATAGTGTGTAATTGTCTCAATCAACATTGTACTATAAACTCTATTGGCCATATTTACCAGAACCCTGTGCTGCTCAGAGATTCACTGAACTGTGAGCAGATGCTTCAAGTTGTTCTTCTCTCCACCCTTTCCACATCTTCTCAGGCCTATGTTGCCTCCATGACGCTTGTGTGTATATCAGAGCCTAAAAACATTTATTGAAGTGATATGAATGTGAGCGAGAGTGCGCATTTACCGGTTACTCTATATGCTTAATTGAGTACAGTGTATGGAAAAGACATTCCGATCCTGAATGTCATAGTCTGAAATGTTGTAAAGAAAAGGGAATGTGGAAATATCCCAACGCAGAAGAGTTTCATCTTCATCGGTTTTCAAAATAGATAGACCACTGTGCTTATTATAGTATGCGGTACATGGCAATACTACTGTGTTGAGGCTTTCTAGGAAAGTTTTACAGTATTTTTGTATATTTTTAGAAAAAAAAATGTTTAATTTATTATATTTTAATTTGCAAACATGAATAAAGCAGCAGAGGCTCATTACTGAAGTCAATGCTATGTTCTTTTTGGGTGTCAGCATCATTTATGATTCCAAATTTTGGTTATGATGTTCAGTTTTTTTAATTAAAGTTCTGTTCCAATCAACATATTACTATATGTTTGTTGTAACATCATAAATCTGCAAATAACATATGCAAGAGTTTAATTTTGTTTTATTCTTAATTAACTCAAGTGAAAGTGAACATAAATATAGAATATACTTTTCTTAGTCTTTAAATTATGTAATCTGACACATAGGCCTTTTTTTAATCAGAACAAGGTATGAACATTTCAAAAAAGCTTACTGTAGATGTGCATTTAAATGCAAGACAAAGTGCTGGGTACAGCATCCAGTTTCACTGCATTAATAATTATCATGCAAATAGGTAGCATTCAGCAGACTTTGTCCTGCAGTGAAATTGAAGCTTCTCAGAGTTGTCAGCTTACTAGTGCCAAGCACAGTCTAAAAACCATCAAGTGTTGATAGACTCTGTTATATGACTGAGCATTAGCATAATTTTGGAAATCATAGCTCACCCTCATTCCTTCAAGACAAGAACTGTATTTAACAATGATATCAAATGTTCTTCCAGACTTATTTGTAATGCAAATATGATTATGTAAATGATGAAAAAAATGTAATGCTAATGTAATGTGTCTTAGGAATCATCTGCAATCATATCTAAAATGGTTGAGGGATACTTCACTCAAAAATTAGAGTCCGTCATCATATATTCACCCTCATGTCGTTCCAAACCCATACGACTTTGTTTAATCTTCCAAACACAAATTAAGATATTTTGAATGAAATCTGTCCCTCCACTTAGGCATTGTAAAAATGAATCCATATGAATCAAGCTGTTTAATCCATGCCTTGTGTAGAGATACAATCACTTTATATGGTGAAAATGTTTCAATTTAGGCTTTTATGTACCTTTACATTGAAAACTTGATTCATTTGGATTGATTTTGCCTTTCTGAGCTGGATCTTCTACATTTTTATTACCTGGGCTTTCAATTGGGTGACAAGTTTCAAGTTTCATATCTTAAAGTGTTTTGAAGGTTAACCAAAGTCTTATGAGTTTTGAACAACCTGAAGGTGAGTAAATTATGACTCTTTTCATAATTCTGAAATTATGAATTATGAAATAGGCTCGTTTTACAATTCCCTCAGGGTTAAACATTTGGGTTTTACCATTTTCGAATCCATTCAGACAATTTTCTGATATTTAGAAGAATATCAGTAACCAGAGAGTTTCTGGTCTCATTGACTTCCAAAGTAGGAAAAAAAATTTACTATGGAAGTCAATGAGACCATATCAGAAAATCGGCTGAATGGATTCGAAAACGGTAAAAACTCAACTGTTTAACTCTGGGGGAGTTGTAAAATGAGCCTATTTCCAAAAAAAAGTGGAGTATCCCTTTAAGAACAGACCTTTCATTAACAGTACATAGCCTACATTTTCTACTGTCTAAAAAAATGGGATTTAAACATTTTTAAAGTACAATTCAAAACTGTTTTTAAAATCCTTCTCAACATAAAGTGCTAAATGAATTAGGACATAATAATACACTCAATTCAACGAGTTCCTTATTGAAGGAGCTATTTTGCTACAAATTTTGTTCAAATGATGCCACTTTAATTGTAGTTGCATGGCTTCCCAGTGGTGATATTGACTTATAATGGATGTTTCAGTAATGACATTTAACCAATAGGATATCTCCAACCTCCTGCTCCCATGCTAAATGTGAAGGAGACCCTCATGTAAAGAGCCTGTGGAGTTAAACTGTGTGTTTGATGGCTAAGTTCTCAAGTTCCTTCCTTCATTAGTTCTTGCAAAGGCAATTATTCAGAGCACCATTATGTATCCATTACAGCAAGTTAATTTGAAAAGAATTTTAAACACAGCTTATATCAATAATTGAGACTAATAAAAAGGAAATGTCATGAGACTCCCCAATGAATATTGCAGAGAATATGCGGGCACACGCTCTTTCTCAAGGTCTGCCGTCCTTCAGATTTTTGGCAGAGCTTCAAATTCTGCCACTTCATTCAGAATCAAGTAAAAAAAAAAAGAGAGACAGACTCGTGGAAGTGGAGGAGAATTAAAACCATCTTATTTGCGACGAGGGAAATTACATTTACAGAGCAGGGCAGAGATAAGTAAGAATGGTAATTACGGAAACACATAGGCATCGTTACTGAGAAACGAGGAGTGGAAGTGGAATGCTAAACGCTCCGGTGAATATCTGTCATCAATAGGAAATCCATTTTTGGGGGAATAATTTGTCTGTGTCAGATATACTCTGCTCATTTGTAATGAATGATTGCATTTAATCAACGATCCATATAGTATAAAACTACATATTTCACATTGAAAAAGACACTATATCCTTAAAGAGTAACATACTTCAGTGGCTGCCTTGCTCAAGGAGATCTTTGCACATGGAGCCGCATAACTTTCCGAGCCAATCATCTGAGCCGTAAATGTCATATGACTAATCCTTCTGGAACATGAGAACAAACAGTGTCATCAAAGGAGATAGACAAGGAAAAATTGTAAAAATTGACATTTCTTTTAAAAAAAGAATCGGTAATCATCTATAATACAAATATTTAATCAATAAAATATACTACTATAATATATATACGAATACTACTGGTTAAAAGTTTTAAATATAGGGTAAGTAAGGAATATATATATTTTGATAGAAATTAAAACTTTTATTCAGCAAGGATTTATTATTATTTAATGAATCAATTCTAGAATGACGCTGCTGAAAAAAATAAGCTTTACCATCACTGGAATACATTAAATTACAACATAGAGCAAATTGTAATTATATTTCACAATATGACTGTTTTTACTGTATTTTTTTTTACTGTTTTAGTTTTTTACCGTATTTTTCAAAAACTTAAAAAAAAAAAAAATAAAAAAAAAAAACTTTTTAACAGTAGTGTATGTTAATAAACTCTAAACTGCTACATTGGATTTTCATCAAAAATTTCATAGTTGCATAATTATTAAGACATTTTATATTGCAATAATATTTCATGATATTACTGTTTTTACTGTTTTTTTGATCAAATAAATGCTTTGGTGAGCATAAAAGGCTTTTACCCAAAAAATTTAAATCTTACTCCACATTTTTCAATGGTTGCATATATAAAATAATTGTTATTCTGTATATTGTATTAAACAAGTTTCACCAGAATGCCCAGCTGCTTTTAAATGGCTGTTAATAGAGACAGATGCTTTTCAAAATCAACCCACATCTAACAGCAGGGGCTAAACTGTCAAAATGACCTTTTTGGTCTTAATCATGTTTTAAACTATCATTTCTAGTGTCAAATAATCACTTATGTCCTTCTTTTGATATTGATCATCCTGCTAAAACAGTCATGATGACACTATCAGTGCAGAACATTCTGTAAACAGGCAAATGCTGGATGACACTGATCTGGATTGTGACATTGTTTAATATACTAAGTGAGATCCACTATAGCAGTCTATCAATGGAGGTTCTGCCCCGCTGCTCAGAGGTGAGTTTCACCACAGCATGTTTTTACAGCTTAATGCACCGCAGATGCTGTCATTGCACTGCATGAAAGAGCTTTGGACACTTACATGGGACCCATCAACACGCCCCAGGGTGATTGAAAAGATTTCATTACTGGTGTCAATCTCATTGCCGATTGCCCACACAACACTACAACAAACATGAGTACTTCATCACAATACAGCAAGCAGCGAGAAATCTAGGTCTTTCTGGAACAAGCAATACAAACAGTGAAAAATATGGAAGCTTGTTTCTTCTACTAAATAAAAAAGTGAATAAAAAGGATAATTGCCACTTTTATTTGGCAAGATTTCAAGATTCGCAATTCTGAGATAAAAAGTTGTAAGAAAAACATTAAGAAATAAAAAGTTCCAATTTTTCTTTTTTTTTTTTATTCTGTGGTGGAAACAAGTTTCCATACAAAAGTCTAATGCAACTGAACATCTAAATGCTCTTGCTATCCTGTATAACAGCCTATATATACAGTAACTGAAACTCCAAGTCTAATAAAATGTTCATGACTTGCAAGCTGGGAATGCGGTCTTGTCCTGGTCAGGCTAATTGACTTCTGTGCCTCATTCCTTTGCTCTATGACTAGGTGCGAATTGCATTAACGTCAATGCAGAGGGATGTTGACTGTAATAATTACCTTCACTGTGGGAATGTTGGTTGTGCTCATACCCAACAGTTTGCTCTGAGCCCCCCTCTGCTGCTGTGTATCCAGACACCTCCGGCCTGCATTGCAAGGAGATATTGTAGCCTACAAACAAGTCAGAGACGTTCAATGTCAAGAGAGCTGCTAGAATGTCTTATTGAGGGTGTGAAGAGAAATCCCCTCTGTTAGCTTATGCTACATGCACATGTGTGACACATATTCCTTTTAAATGCTACTCCATCCTACCCTGTGAATAAAACACAAGCTGAAATAAGATTTTCACATTCCCCAGAGAGATCTGTATTCATATGGATCACTAACATGAGAGGCAAGATTTATTTGCATTATCAGAGTATCTGATTGTACAGGTAAAAATATAAAAAAAACATTTTGCTCAAATAAATTTCATTATGAGTCAATGAGTATGCATGTTTTGTTTTCCTGTAAAAAAATAAAAAAAAATTAAAGGAGAACTCCGGCGAACAATGAACCTTTTTTGGTCTAATAAAACATCGGTACATAGTCAACCGTTCTCTGAGATTTGTTTTCATGATAATCGAATGTAAAGAGTTTTATCTCTAAAAACTGTTTAGCGTATAATGCTAGTAATGGGGGCATTGACTAAGTAAAAAGAAATCGCTGGTTTATACCACCAAAAAGGCTCAAAATAGCCCCACACTCACACAGTAACATAATGAGGCTCCATACATGCAAAACGAAGCATTGAGAACTTTGTAAGTGACCGTTTAATAAGAAGATACTTTATGAAGACAGTTCACTTCGTGTATACAGACAGGAGCCATCTTAAAAAATAGTCTCGATAAGTCAAACCACGAACGTCGTGCTGAGTGATCTGAACTGTATGAAGTTCAGCGAACTTCTGAACTGTATGAACGGCGTTCGGGGGATCGACTTATCGAGACTATTTTTTAAGATGGCTCCTGCCTGTATACGCGAAGTGAACTGTCTTCATAAAGTATCTTCTTATTAAACGGTCTGTACACTTACAAAGTTCTCAATGCTTCGTTTTGCATGCATGGGGCCTCATTATGTTACTGTGTTAGTGTGGGGCTATTTTGAGCCTTGTTAGTGGTATAAACTAGCGATTTCTTTTTACTTAGTCAATGCCCCCATTACTAGCATTATACGTTAAACAGTTTGTAGAGATAAAACTCTTTACATTCGATTATCAAGAAAACAAAACTCAGAGAACGATTGACTAGGTACCGATGTTTTCTTAGACCAAAGGTTCATTGTTCGCCGGAGTTCTCCTTTAAGGTTGAGGTTTCTTCTACTGGCAAAATGTTGCTGCTGTTTTATTAATAACATAACGTCACAAAATGTTGCCTATAGAAAACATTTTTCTCCTCAAGTATTCCACTAGTTTAAATTAAATGTTTATATTTTTAGTAGAGAAAAAAAAACCTAATTATTTTGTGGCATACTGTCACGATCACACACGGGAGAGAGACATCCAAGTGCAGTTAAATTTATTGGGACAATCCGTACTAACAATCCAGTCCAGGCAAAGGTTCAAAACACCAAAAGGGCAATCCAAAAACATAAACACAAATGAGAAACAGGTAAAAAATCACAGCAAGTGTGAGGATATTAAATACAACATCTCACAGAGAAGATGATATGCAGGATATGTGGACGTTCCTGTCCCAGCAACACAGTCCAAGGATCTGTGCTTTTGACAGCACCTTGAGAGATAGGAGAGCGAAGCAAGAGAAGTGGACAAATCTGACTTAATTTGACTGCATGAGTCAGCAGCTCATTTAGAGGAACCCTCAAGCAAAAAAAAAAAAAAAAAAAACAAAACAAAATTCTGTTGTGACTTTGTCAGAAGAGACCTGTGTCATGAAAACCAAGAAGTGAGCAGTTCTGAGCGGTATCACTCATTCATACCAGTCCATCTATGCATTTAATCACAAAACCTGCATGGCCAGAAACATCAATCGAAGTCCTTGCCTCCAGCTCTGTAACATGCTGACAGTTGCGGCAAAATGGGATTCAAGGTTAAAGAGACAAGGTTTATCAAAAAACCCAAGCAAGAGAACCAAACGCAATTCTATCCAGTGTCTCCTATCAATGAACAAGGACGTTACAATCATTAATTGAGATGCAGGGGCTGAGAGAAATAATGAAGCCTGGAGCCAAAGTCAAATCATTTCTATCTGGTGATTAAAAGATTCACTAATAAAAGCCACGGGTGAGGATTATCAGAGAGAAAGACTATCGCCCACCACTCTTTACAAATCCTTAACATGACCCGCAACAATTTAGACTCATTTGGGCTTTTACTAAGTGCCATTGCAAATAGCAAAATAATGATTCTGATGCCCAAAATTGATAATATCAGTGTAAAAGTGCACTACATACTGTAAGTCATTCATTAAAGATCACATGACATTGTTTAATGAATGGGTGGGTGGCCGTGTTTTGCAGTTGCATTCTAAATATGCTCAAATATTTAGAAATGAGCAGACAAAAACACTTTTGGTGGAGTGAGTTTGATGCTAATCACTTCACAATTCTCCATTTGCATGATTTGGAGTGATTAGAGCGCAATTGACTGGAATTATGGTGGACAAATGTGATATAAATGCTAATAGGAGCCGTTAACACCCAATACTAAGCAGATTGTTACAAGAAATTCGTCGTCAGGCATTCAGTACAAGTCAATAACTGTGAGGGCCACCCAGATTTGCATGTTAACCCTATAAAGCCTACACTAATTTCTCTATATTAATAACATGATCAAAAGTTTGCTGAAAATACTGTTATACACAATCCACATGCCTTCTGCCATCTGATTGATCATACTTTTTTAGTAAGTAAAAGACCTTTTAGTATAATCCCCCCCCCCCAAAAAAAAAAAATTATAATAAAGTAAATGCAAGAATGACTTTTATATTGTTAGTAATATTTTCTTACTGACTGAAGCAACTTACTGAAGCAACTTTACTTGATTATCCATGCATAATTTATTTATATGTTAAAATGCGAGTATCAGATATGATACATCAGGCTCGTCAGCATTACATTGCATTATGTTTTCCCCCACAATAAAAATCCATTTAAGCCTCATCATGTATCAAATATCATACTCAACAAAAACATATATGCACTCTTTTTTTAAGCCTTCAACATTAGCTTCTCAGCTGTCTTCCTGAAAAGCCAGAGTAGAAAGCTCTTGACAGGCCAATTGATTCAGAGTGTTTGGACAACGTTTCCATTGGTGTTCCAGTGGAGGTTATTTTGAGGGGCTCGTGTTGTCAGCTGTTGTCTTGGGTCCTATAGCGGACCCTCCTCAGGTCTCTCTGTCACTCTCCTAAAACTGTGGACTGGCTGGTTCATTGTCTTCCTTTTCTATTCGAACCTGAACAGACACGTGTAGGGTAAGTCTTGAGCTTCTCTATTTTATTGAAGAGTTGACCTGAATGTCCAACACTTGTTTTTGAGGAACATACGAGTTAGTTTTCACTTGGCTGTACATTTCGTTCCAGTCCTTATAGTGTGGTTCCGTCATTGTGATTTTTGTAAGCCCAATATGAAGACAAAGTCTCCAAGCAATAATTCTGTCATTTTCAATTTAACGGATGAGCAAAGTAATCGTGTCGTTTGCATTTCCCAAAGTTAGTCTAAACTGTGTGGTTCACTCTTAGCCTCTTGTTTTAAAGGTATACCGATGTTTAGAAGAGTCATTGTTTTTTCCACTTTGCGTAAAACTGCCATCATTGACATCAGAAGCTACGTGGCAAGAATAAGAAATAGCTTGTCCATATTTAAAGGGTCCAAAAATAGCTTGTGGCTTCACAACAGGTGCCGTGTTGCTGAATGGGGAGGGGTGATGGGATAGGAGGAGGAGTGGAGACATGCACATGGGGTGGAAAGAGGGCTATAATTTTAACCTGATAAGCAACAGAGCTTCGACATAAACAACCTCTGGAATCTCAGAGTTCATTCCACATGAAATCAGCCGTGTTGAGCTGAAGGGCTTCAGGTCTGGCGCTATCTGTGACACATCAGATTTAGAGGCTCAGTGATACTCTGCCACTGTGATTTGTGCTATTTTCTCTGTGCCCCCTCCCACAGCCTTGTGTGTCACATGCGGCTCATTGCTTCTCTTCAGATGTCCACTCGACGTGGAGGCAACTTACAGATCAAATGCGACTCTTTTTAGAGTTGCTATCACTGACTAGATCACAAACAATAAATATTAAGAGACAGAATTTTTAAAAGATCCATTGATAATAATAAAAATCTCTATAAGCTACACACACAACCATTCAAAATATTTCTTGAGCACCAATTCAACATATTAGAATAATTTTATTGATTTTGAAAAGATCATGTTACACCTAAAGACTGGAGTAATGGCTGCTGAAAATTCGTCTTTGACATTCTAGGACCTCTATTTCTATTTCTTACATATTAAAAGAGAAAACTTTTTTATTTTATTTTAAAATGGTAATTATATGGCAATAACACTATTACTGTTTTATTGTATATTGATCAAATAAATGCAGTCTTGGTGAGCATAAGATAGAAGCTGTGTCCGAAATCGAATATTTCCTTACTATATAGCATGCGAAAAACAGTACATGAGCAGAGTAGTATGTCCAAAATCATAGAATTTGAAAAACAGTAGGCGTATAGAGCAGAACTAAAAATAGCGTGAAGTTGGTGCAGTCAGTGGAATTAAAATTTCGCACTGTTGTGACAGCGTATGTCACTGACAACAAAGCCCGTTCTCATCCTTTAGCGTCATATAGGTGACGCTATATGACAAAATGGCGAAATACTACGCACATGGCACCCTTTATCGTTAATGTAACACGCGAACCCAAGGCGTCATAAATCCTTTAGCGTTAATATGAGACTACCCGACCCTACCCCACACCTAAACCTACCCATCACAGCGCGTGTTATATTAACGATAACGGCTGCCATGTGCGTAGTATTTCGCCGTTTTGTCATATAGCGTCACATATGCATTGGACAACAACATGGCGCATGTAGTACGTCCGGACTCATTCATAGGCTACTAACCGTATTCATACTATATAGAACGTACTTTTTTAACGGTCGTGAAGTACGTTCTTTTTTAAATATAGTACCTACTCACACAGTATGCGATTTCGAACGCAGCCACTCTTACCGACCCCAAACTTCATCTTATTTTTCTATTATTATTTTTATTTTATCTATGTAACGATACTGTGGTATACCAATATTATATATAATATATATATATATACACTCTAAACAATGGGTTGTATGAACTTAAATTTGGGTACAAAATGGACAAACCCAAATGTTGTGTTAAAAATGTAATTTCTAATTTTAACCAAACTTCAACTTTCACTGTAATTTTTTTAATTGCATTTTTAACCCAACATTCGAGTTTGGCCATATTTGACCCAAATTTGGGTTGAAACAACCCAGCCTTTTTTAGAGTGTATATATATACTGTATATTTATACGAATAATATCGCCATACAACAGTATCGTTAACTTGGTACATAAAATAAAATAAATAAATCATTTAAAAAAAGAAATAAGATGAATACAGTACATAGAACAAATTAAATTATTTTATTAATTAACATTTTTGTAAAAAATAAAATTTCCCTTCAGTTATTTCTAAGTCTCAGTTTTAAGTTTCTGCAAATATTTAAGTCACTACTCTACTATTAGGATTGTTTCTGCCTGAGGCATTACATTAATCAAATGTTAGAATTCACATTTCTTACAAATAACCTCATGAATTTCAAACACAAATTCCTTCTATTAATGCAAACGTATACCACAGACTGGCCAAAAGCCATCCGTCTTCAGTTCAGTGGCTGGTGATTTCAGGGAGTCATATCAAACCTCTCTACAAGAAATGCATAATCACTTCTCATTAATTTCAACATTCTCATTTTAGCATCAAGCCAAGAGTGCAATCAGGGAATTGGCTGTTCTACCTCTGCTAATCAAACTGCATTCTTATGAAGCACTTTTATGATATATTTAACTTGATTTTTGCAGCAGATGATGGAGGGCAGTGACCAGACCCTTGAGAGCGCCAATGAACAAGTCAATGGCATTGAGGAGCAGCCAAATGACCCCATGGAGGACTTCAGCAGGCAACTTGAGGATATAATCAACACGTATGGAGCAGCGTCCAACCTGATGCAGGAGCAGATCTCCATCCTGGAGTCTGAGGAGAAGAAGGCTGATGACAACGCAGAGCCCAAAGAAGCTTCTGAGAAGGAGCAGAGAGCTGATAAGAAACTCCTCAAGGGCCTGGGTGAGGAATCTGCACTTCTCCTCTGTTAGTTTGACAAACATCTTGAGATCAAACATCAGACAAACTAAAAGACTAAACCTCTCAAAGTCTATTAAATGTCTATTAACACATGTTAACTTTACACTACAGTTCAAAAGTTTGCGGTAGTTTTTTTTTATGTTTTTGAAAAAAGTCTCTTATCCTCATCAAGGCTGCATTTATTTGATCATAAATATTATGACATATTTTTACAATTTAAATTCACTGATTTTTATTTTAAAATATTCAAAGATGTCATTCATTCCTGTGATATCAAAGCTGAATTTCCAGCATCATTAGGCTACTCCAGTCTTCAGTGTCACATGATCCTTCGTAAATCATTGACATTGACAAACCACATCAGATTTGGTGCTCAAGAAACACTTTTTGCTATAATTATCAATGTTAAAAACAGTTGTTCTGTTTAAAACTTTCATGTAAACTCTGATACAATTTCTTCATCAAATCAGAAATCAAAAGCACAACATTTATTTGACATAGAAATAACGTCTTTACGGTCAATTTTGATCGGTTTAATGCATCCTTCCTAAATTTAAGTAAATTAATTTCTTTAAAAAAATCGTACTGACTCCGAATATTTGAACAGGAGCGTCGAGTGACACAAATGGCATCCATTTTGTTGAATGACCCACGTTGCAGAGATTTCAGTTAGAATACTGATTACTGTTTTATGTTTGAAAAATAACATTGTATGCGGCACCTCTCAATCACACAGATGGAGCCATAAACAGTGATTGGGTTTTCTATCAGCAGGATGGTTGAGTGCCAAGAGTGCAGTAATCAACTGTTTGGAAAATTTCCATTCTCAAGAAAAGGGTCCTCATGTCAATACTAAAGACCACTTCACCATCAAAATACTGACAGTGACACTTGCTTGACCTCTTTTTTTTCTTTCTGCCACGCTCTTGGGCTTAAAGGAAAATTTTACACAAGAATGAAAATCCTGTCATCATTTATTCACTCTTATGTTGTTCCAACCTGTCATGACTTTCCTCCGTGGAACACAGAAAGAGAAAATTCGAATAAAGTACAGTATTGGACTGGTCACTCATTTCAATTCAATTACAATAAACAGGAGGATAATATTTCAAGATTTAAAAAACACAACACAAAAGTACCAGAAATACATCATACAATATCATAAATTTGTCCTTGATGCATGCTCTATTAGTTTGTTGTGAAAATATTCAAAGATAAATTGAATTTTTCAACTGAATCATTCAGTGAGTCAGTCAGTCAATTGAACTTGAGAACTAAACCAGATTTGTGAATAAATCATTCAGACTGGTTTTGTAAACTGGATCAACAATTCATTCAACGACCAGTGAATTATTTGTCACTTAATAAAAGGGAATGTTCTCAGAACTTTGTTTGAAAGCTATGAACAAATGTGACCACAAACCCAGGCACAATTTTTTGAAATTGAGATTTATATATAATCAGAAAGTTGAATAAATAAGCTGCTCAATTATTTGAAAATCTGGAATCTGAGGGTGCAAAAAAATCGAAACTTTGAGAAAGTCGCCTTAAAGTTGTCCATTTATGTTCATGCTTTTGCTACATCCACTATTTTATATATCTACAGTATATAATTATATACTATCCACCAAGTATTTTATATATTTACAGTAGGAAACTTACAAATTAGCTTCATGGAACGTAGTCTTAACTTAATATGCTACTTGAAATCAACACTAAGTTAAGTGAACTTTATTGTTGAAGTACATTAAATAATAGTCAAGTTTGGTGAACAAAACAATTTAGGTCAAATCTACATAAGAACCAAGTTAAGTAAACTTAAAAATGCACGTTTTGGGAGACCCCATTACTCAATTAAATTGAGGGAACGAGTTTACTCAAATCAACTGAGTTCAATCAACTTATTAGCATTTTCAGTGTAATGACTTTTGGCATAAAAGAAAAATCAATCATTTTGAAACAACAATACAATGTATTGTTGGCTTTTGACACAAATACCATGCGACTTGTGACTGGTTTTGTGGTCTAGGCTAGGGTCACAAATGTTCTTCCGATAATTTTAATAGAATGTTCATTCAGTTATTTTGTCTTTAATTACTTTCTGACAACATCGTTATTTATACATTATTCATGGAACGCTTTTCCAGAAAGTTTCCTTAAAATGTTACAGAATATTCAGAGAACGTTCACATTTAACATTTCCATAATATTCGCAAAATGATAAAATGGAATGTTCGCATAAACAATAAAAATGTTTTAAAACATTTAATAAACTTTGACCGTTCAGAGGACGTACAGAAATGTCAACGAAAGCTAAATGTTCTTAGAACATATTTTTGTTAGCTATAGGTTAACAGTGCTTTAATGACAGTTTTTGTCATTTTTAAGCTTTCAATAGAAAAAAGACAATCATAAAGGTTTGGAACAACATGAGAAAGAATAAATAATGTCAGAATTTTCATGTGTGGATTAACTGTCCCTTTAGGCTGAGCCTTGTTTGCTTTTCTCAACCGTTTTACCGTATGGTAAAAATGATCACGCAGTGATTTCACCACTTCTCCCATTGATTTATTTTGAAGCTTGCGTGCAGAACTCTCCCTTGTGGGCTTCTGCTCATCTTTTCATTCTCTGATCTGAATGGAAAACGCTTGTCTTGTAGGTAAAGACGCTGCATCCTTATTGCAAAGTCTGAACAAGCTCGGCTCACCAGAAGAGAAAGTGGAAATGGTGTTGAGGAAATACACCGAGCTGGTGAGTATCCAGACCTGAGAGAGAGAACAGTTTTCACCACCGCCAACAACAATGCATAGAGGACAGTTAAGAGGAAACAAACAGAGCACAAACTGGATTGACACAGAGAGAAAATAAAAGAACTCCTGGTGTGATGTTAAGAGTGCTTTCACTGATACTGCGATGACCTAAATATACGGAGCCTCGGGCTGAAGCGAGTCTGAACACAAGGCCATAAGCCACACAAGAAAGCCACAACACTCTCTTCAATTTCAGAACACAGAGATAGCGGCAGGGACACATAAAGCCGAAAGTATGACAGAAGAATACAAGTAATTCTAGTTCTGACAAAACCACATATGCAAACTTTGGGCCTTGAAAAAGTCTATATCCTGCCATTCCGAAATCCTCTTGAGAACATCCGAAAAACCAGACAGACATTATTTAAAGCAGCTAGCTTTAGACCAGCCAGAGGTGTTAATGCGGTGCGTAAGATGATGTATGGATCACACCTGCGTGTGTTTTGTGCATGTCGGGCAGGTGGAGGAACACAGGACTGAGAAGAAACAGCTGGAGCAGCTTCAGCAGAAACAGGGTCTTCTGGTCAAGCAGAGAGATCAGCTTCAGTTCGAGCACAGTCGTGCCATCCTGGCCCGCAGCAAGCTGGAGATGCTCTGCAGGGAGCTTCAGAGACATAACAAGACACTGAAGGTGAGAACACTCTCTACTGACAGCTTAGAAGAAATCCAAAGTCAGGCTATGTTACATTGGTAATTACATTGGTATTTTTCCCAGCCTAAAAATCTGCTTAAAAGTTGTTTTGAGGCAGAGAACGTTATTGCACTTCAAAGAAAAGAAACAAACTATATGTGATAAGAAACGTACATTACTTCTTTTAGAAAAAATAAACATGCATATTTCCATATTCCATTTAAAAGTTTCAGGGTCAGTACAATTGTTTTTTTTTTCTGGTTAAATTAGTTTCAAAAGTCAAAAGTAACAGCAAATATATGTATAATCTTACATAAGATTTCCATTTCAAATAAATGCTGTTCTTTTAGACTTTAAAAGAAGTATCTTGAAAAAAAAATGTATCCCTGTTTTCTTTCAATATTAAGCAGCACAACTCTTTTCAACATTGAAAGTATTAAGAAGATTCAGCTTTGCCATCACAGGAATAAAGTACATTTTTAAAATATATTAAAATAGTAAACAAATATTTTAAATTGTAATCTTGAAAATATATGGTAACCAGTAATATTCACAATATTGCTGTTTTTACCACATTTTTGGTAAAAAAAAAAAAAAAAAAAAAAAAAAAGCAGCCTTGGCAAGCAATGAGGGATGTCTTTCATAATATTTTTCTTTGATTTTTTTATTTTTTAATAGGCAGTGCCATATGAATTTGTTGACCACAAAAGCCTAATGTTTAATTTTTGATTATACTGTATTTTGGGGGAATGTTTCCATTTTTCCATCCCCAAACTAAAAAAAACTTACTTGAAACATGAGATGAGATGATGACATAAGATGAGATATCATATAAGAACCATTGGCTTTTGAATTACATCATTTTGTTTTTATGTGCCATTCAGGGGTGTATTCATCTGAATTAGATAACACCACAACAACAGACCTGTTTGACATGATAGAATTGTTGAGCTTGACTTGTTGTCCTGTTATCTTGTTTCTCAGTGTTTTGATGACTGAGAATGAGTCAACTTAGCTTCTAACTGAGGAAACGGTGTCTTTGAGCCCAGTGGGACGTTACTGCTGTGTCCCTGTGTCTCTGCCTCGATCACACACTGACTTCTCAGACTCAAAGCGCTGCTGACAGGTCACTATGACAAGAGGGATAGTGTTACCGAGCTTCAATGGCAGTTGCCCTTCTTTTATAAATCAAAAGTCAAAGAGAATGTCTCACTGGCTCAAATCACTGCAGAGGCCATGGCCTCCCTGTTCTACCATTCTGTTGGTGCTAGAGACTACATACATCCCAAGACAAGAGTTTTTTCAGAATTCGGAATAATAGATTTAGTGCAATCAACTCCTTAAAAGATTTCCATATTTATTCAAATTAGAGCTTTTATTAAAAAAAAAAAATCTTCACAGACTTCACCATTGGTGCTGTATGATTTTAATTCACTTTAAGAAAAGGTTTATAAGTCATTCACTCGAGAATCAGACTTCACTGGTCGCAGCTTGCTTGTTGCGTCCAGAATACTGGAGCACTTTAAAAATAAATGGCTTCCTTATGCATGTAGTTGTCTGAGGGTACATTTACATGACAACGATGTACTAAAAACAAAAACGTTTTTCCATTGCAATTTTATGTACAGACGACAACGTTGTCAAAACTATCCCCGTTCACACGGACCAGCAAGAACGATTAAAAACACAGTATTATACATGCCAGGCCAGTAGTTTGTGATGTCACTTTGTAAAAAAAAAAAAAACTACATAGACTACACACGTAATAAGCATGCACATGATGTCACTGATTTCACAAATTTGCATTTTTGTAGTCTGCAGGAAGACAAAAATTGTATTGTTTTCAAAAACTTGCAATTTGAAACCGTTTTTCAAAGCTTTGCGTTTCAGGCCCCCAAAAAACGTAAAACGTTTTCCATTTTTGGTTGACAACGATGTCATTAAAAATGGCCCCTCAAACACTCTGCACTCCAACCCTAATTAAACACGTCTGATCCAACTTGTCAAGGTCCGGAATACGCGATTTTTCCCCCCAAAGCAGTTCAGCGGAAATACCACCCTATAGCTAATTTTATTGGTTAAGGTTAGGGTGAAGGGTAGGGTTACTTAGGGTTTAGTGTTTGGTGTGGGCAATCAGCACTGTGACTGACATGACCAATGAAATCTTTAGAAATGACTGTGGGTGGAGTTTCCTGAACTGGTTTTAGGTAAGCGTGCCGCACAAGTCCTGAAAAGTGTAGCAAAAACGCCTCGATCGCCGACAGGTGGTCCCAGTATACGTCATAAATCTCGCCCTCCCTATTAAGTCGCGATGGAAACAAAACAATCAAATTACACTTCAAACCCATCTTTCCAAAGATGATTTATGTCATTTTATCACGCTGATGTAAATTTAAGTGTTTGGATTTTTTTTTAAAGATGTTTGGTATTAGTTAGTTATTTGATGCTATAAAAACGGTAATGTGACGTCATGATTGATAGCTGTGATTGACAGCTTCTCCAAACAAAGTAGTCCCTGAGGCACCAACAGACTTTTGGGGGGAATTTTTGCCAGGAGATTGGAGCTTGAACTTTAATTTCTACATGTCCATCACTGTTTATTTTACACTGACACAAATAGTTGCTCACAAATAACCCGCCTTCAGGATTACTAGAAACTTCCAGGAAGCTGGTTGGACCTAAACTCTGCAAGACAGTGGCTCTCCAGGAGCTGAGTTTAAGGCCGATTTATACGGTTCAGAATATAAAGAGCTGCAAACTAATTTGTGAAGGCCTCTCTCAGCTGAGCTTTCATATTTGTTATTTTACAAAAACCATTCAGCACATGAAATGCTTCCATTTGTCAGCTATAGTGGTCTACTCATGCCTTTTCACTCTGCCAAACAATTATGTTCCCTTCCAAGAACAATTTCACCTCCATTCGGTGAATGTTTACGTAATATGAAAGATGTTACGAATCTTGTGTAAAGCACCTGGAGCCATTTTCTCTGTGGTTGATAACCTGATTTCAGCCTATTTGTACTATTCACTGAACAGGTGCTGGAGGACGTTGTAAGAAAAGGTAGCGGTTTCTGTCCCAGCACATTCATACAGACACATTTTTCCCTCACAATTGTGAGATTACGATCCATAATTTCAAGATAATTGCGAGTGTTCCTTAGTCAGGGTAGCACATATTTCAATTTTGACAGGAATGAAAACGAGGCTGCGAGGGGTAGAATTACAGTGCGTTCAAATGTTACTGTTGTTTAACAACATACCAATAGTTAAGCTGATGAAACTTCTTTCCGAAATGACAAAAACTCAATACACAATAACTCCTTAAAACAGATTTAAAAGTTTCGAGAAAATTACATGATTTAGGACCTTTATATAGTGCGTATCTCTCACAGCTTGGTTTTCATCCATGTTGAATTCAATGGTCTAACTAACGTATATGGAAGATTGTTTCCAGACATAAAAAATAAAAAAAGGTCAGAGTGAGAGATATAAACTGGCAATTGCAAGAAAAAAAGTGTGAGTTCCTTTACAACAAATAAGTATACTTCAAGTTAAAATTATTAAGCATACTCAAGTAAAGTTGAAATACATTTTTAAGTACTGTACATATGGGGCAGAAGGCGCCTCCTAGTGGTCTAACCCTAACCCTACCCATACTCTGTGCGTGTTATATTGATGCTAAAGGGTGCCATGTGCGTTGGATGTACACGCATTGTCAAAAGCGCCACTATATGACGCCCTAGAATGAGAATACGTTGGAATCCTCAACTTTTTTGTAAGTTTTTATCTCAAAATTAAAAAATGGTAGTCAGAATCGCAAGATATAAGACTAAGATATAGATTCTCTTGCGATTGAAAGTTTATGTCTCTCAATTCCGACTTTTTTCCACAAATTCCGAGTTGATATCACACAATTCAGAATTTCATAAAAATGTGCAAATGCCTTTTTATTTTAAGTTTTTTTTTTTTTTTTTTTTGTACTCCATGGCGGAACCCAGCTTAGTGACTTGGAGAGAAGCTCTCTAATCATGTTTTTTTTTTTTTTTTTTTTTGTCTTCCTCCGGTCATTGAAGATATTAAACTCTTGCACTAATATAAACTCTGCGTGTCTTTGGAAGTTGATGCTATCCCTCCCTAGAGGCTGGCTTTGACCTTGTTCCCTCCCCAATCAATATTATTCAAATATTATGGAAGCCATTAGTGAGCAGGTCAGAAAAGAACATCTAAGCCCTGTGTGTAGGTGCGACTCTCGGCTATGATGACAGTAAATTACATTTAATCCGGGGTTATTTCCCTTGTGCTCACGATTCACCTCCCTAATGAGCTTGCCTATTGGTAGAACAGCTTCACCTTTCCCAGATGGGAGCTTGAGACTCATGCCATGTGTAAACACAGGCAAGCAAACAGCTTCAGCCCTTGAGAGGAACGCTGAATGCTTGGATTCCTTACGATTAGCTGAGTCAGGGAGCCGGCGTCTCTGAAACAGGAGCTCATGTTTACAGAGCGCACACATGGGATGGCAGACCTGTTTAGCAATCACACGTCCAATCCGAGATACTAAAAAAAGATGATATTGTTTATCGTTACGCAAATTATAGTGCAGTTCAAAGATGACCTTTTTGTTGGTGCTAATGTGGAGTAACGGTTAGTGGACTGGCTTTGGACAATTTGAGCTATGGTACTCATGTGGACCACTCAGGTTCAAGTCCAGCCTATAACATGTCCATTCCCTCTTTCCTGTCATTCTCCACTATATCAAATAATGTGGTGAAAGCCACTTCCAAAAGGTTGTCCCTTATTCACAATCAATAATTTTGTCTCTAATTAAATTTTATAAAAAAATGTATCTACATGTTTAATGTTATTTTAGTATTATTTATACACTATTATGTATTTATTAACATTTTAATTAGTTTTATTTTTCTATAAGTCATTTATATTCGTTTTTTTAATTAGTATAATTTAGCTTTGATTAAATATTATTTCAGTAATAATAGTACTTAGTAGTTAAATTTTTCAGTTGAAGTTTTTCAGTTAATATTTATAATTTACTTTATTTTAATTAAAAAATATTCAGTATTTTGTAGTTTTAGTTAATGATGAACATGACTGAGATAGAATATGCACATTTGTGAGGGAAGAAAACAAACAAAAACAAAAAATCAAGTTAAATATTGCTCTTTTTATCATTTCTTTTCATAATTTCAAATAATACAAAATATTACTTAACCGTATGTATTGAACCATAAAATGTCAACTATGAAATAAGCCTTAATAGTAGTCAGGCATTCTATCCCACAAATGTGTATAATATCATCTCCACTACAGAATGCTATGAAAGACAATACATAATTTGCCCATCTCACACAAGATCTATTGCTTTCATATCTTAAGGCTACATGTTTCCCACACGTTTCCTTCTCTCTTTCTCCCTGCAGGAGGAGAGTATGCAAAGGATGCGGGAGGATGAAATGAAGCGGAAGGAGATCAGCACTCATTTCCAGAGCACGCTGGTGGACATTCAGTCTCAGATCGAGCAACACAGTAACCGCAACAACAAGCTGTGCCAAGAGAACAGCGAGCTGGCCAGCAAACTCAAGACCATCATAGAGCAGTATGAGCGGCGAGAAGAGGTACATTAAACACACGAGACTATACAAACACATCAAATCTAGTCTGGAAATCCACAGCAGGTCCACCTATCATCAGTGTTTCTGCAGCATAACAGAAGCTCTGCCACACACCATTGTGCTGTTTACACAGGCAGTGCGAATACTGTAACCTGTTAATATGGGCCCCAAAATAAATATGTGCTTGTCATGTGAAGCAGACCGAAAACCTGTGCAGCCAGTGTATACAGCGAAAGCTAGCTAAATGAATTGACCATTTCAAACACTTCAATATCTAACACATCAAATCCATTTAAAGCTGCACCCCCATGGTATAGCCGAGATTAGATTTTGGCACAAGAATGTGTGCACCAAAAGTGATTGTAATTTGAAAATGCATCTGATTGGATTTTGTACTGGTCTACCTGAAAAATTTACCAAACTTACACTACACTACTGACAGAAAAAAACAGAAAAAAAAGAAAAAAAATAATATATATATATATATATATATATATACTGTATATATATAAATAATTTAAAAAAAGTAATTTATTCCTGTGATGGATTATTCCAAAGCTGAATTTTCACCATCATTACTCCAGTTTTCAGTGTCATGTGATCCTTCAGAAATCATTCTGATTTGGTGCTAAAATAACATTAATTGTTATTGTTGCTCAATTATTAATAATCGTGAACCGTGTTTATACCGGGACAAAAAAAATGGATATTTTGATTAATAAAGTTCAGCATTTGTTTGAAATAGAAATCTTTTGGTAACGTTAATATCTTTGCTGTCAATGGTCAATTAAATGCATCCTTGCTGATTAAAAGTTTTAAATTATTGTTCTTTTTGAAAAGAATCTTATTCCAAACGTTTGCATGGTAGCTTATCACAGTTTTCATAAAAATATGAATCAGCACAATTATTTCCAACATTGATAATGATAATAATGAGAAATGTTTCTTGAGCAGCAAATCAAATGATTTCTGGTAGATCATGTGACACTGAAGACTGAAATAATGACTTCTGAAAATTCAGCTTTGCCATTTACAGGAAAAAAAAATTACAATATGATTTTTTTTTTTTACTAATAATTTAGCCTATTTAACAATTTTATAGATTGATTTATTTTATCAAATAAATGCATTATTGGTAAGCATAAAAAAATTTCTACTAAAAACTCATTTTTTAAATCATAATTATTCTGAACTGTTGATGGGTAGTGTTTGTATAGGCATTTTTTAGTCTCATATATGCATAAAAAGGATGGGCCATTTAAGAATTTGAAACTGCCAGAGCTGTAATTTCACAACATAAGGCAGAGGAAACTACACCCTCACACTTTCTAAACCTGCTATATGTATATAGCAGATACTTTATTTATTTTTTACTTTGACTTAGTGATTCACGCTCGGTTTGACAGTGAATATTGCACCTTGTAGAACACCCTTGTATTCTGTATCTAATCACATGAGGATCGGCCTGTGGAATGACAAGCCTGATGTGGGGAAGTTAAGCTCAATCTGTCATCCTGAAGGGTACCACAGAGACTGCTCACACACAGCTGTGTGTTGGGCTAAATCAGACCCTGTCTGTGTCGGGCAAGAATTTAAATGACTCGAGATCAAATTGTGCTGTGTGTCTCTACTGCCCTCAGCTGGTTGAAGTAGAGACATGAATCAAACTCAATGTGATTTACACAAGAAGAACATGGAACAACTTCCACCAATTGCCACCCTCTGATTTTATCTCTAAAAGAATGATTGACAACGAAAGCTGTTCCAAGAACAGCAAAGGATGTTGATCCTGGAAAATGTTCTGTTTCACACTGTGAGGTGTATCATCATGATAGAGACAAAAAAGTCATTGTTAAAATCAAAAGCTGGACTGATTCAGATAAAGGCTTCTATGAAGAACTGTCTACCGACCAAAGCTGGAAAAACATACACACGACGATTCAATTCCATATGCCCTGTTTTCAATTCCAGATGATATCTATTTAAAAGGTTCCACGTGCATGTGGTTTTATACAAAAATATGTTAAAATTAGTCACACATCCTTCTTTTGAAAATAGTTGTTAGTTTTAGAAAAGAAAAAAAAAACATTTTAAGAAACAGTCTTTTTGTGCAAAAACATTACTATCATTATAAGTAGAAGAGAGGGGTAAAATAAAATATTTGTAATTAATAAAATCATTTAGGCAAATCTGATATGTTCCCTTTAAGTCTAAATAAATACTCTTCCTTGTGTGTTTTCTATGCAGACTTTAGAGAAAATCTTCAAACACAGAGATCTACAGCAGAAAGTGTCAGATGCCAAGCTGGAAGAAGCCAACATACTGCTCAGACAAGCTGAAGAGAAGCACAAGAGAGAGAAAGAATATGTAAGACACACAGACACAGATCTCCTGTTCTACCTCTTCAGATTTGCCTCGAGTAAAATGAAGAGCAGACAGATTCATTTGCATGTGCTTAAGGAATTCCTTTACAAGCAGGGTCTAAAATTAACAAATGCAAGTATGGGGGTCATTTTATAAGGAACTGCAGCATAATATATTAAGTCAATCTACACGAACGATAGTCTGACCCTTGCTGATAAACTGACATGATGATTATGTCTTTCAAATTGAGCAGTCAGCTAAATAAAAAGTTGATATTTTAGTAACTTGACTTATGCATTAACAGTATTGAACGATTTTGAGAGAACGATTACCGGTCTGAACTTAAACAATTATGCTACACATCAGAAATTGTTGCTTGGTGGCTCGATCGAGTATTGGCTTTGTTGAGGAAAAACAGTCGTTGATGAAATGTTTGGACCATACAAAACTTTGGGAAGTTGTTTCATTTCTAGAGAAATATAAAATCAGCCCATTGTTTCTTCAGAGGCTCGGATGAAGGAACTAAATGCTTTTGTGTTCATTTGTACATCCGACACTGATCAACTACCATGCTTCGCTCGTTTGCAAGCAATGATATCTTGAAGTCATACGGAGGAGATTCAAGATCAGCGAGTCTAAGCTTTCATTTTCTCAAAGGCAGAGAAAGTTAGCCAAAGTTCGGTTTACATTTCGATTGAAATTTCTAGCCACTGGTGGACCATATACAGGCTATAGGAACTCATATTAATGTTAACAAACCTCAGAAAGTGAAAATTTCAAAGCCGCGGATTCATTCAGTAAACTGCTGTGTGTTTCTCGGAGATCCACAACAGTTTTGCTGTGGCTTTGTTTTTGGAACTACTTTCATTGGCAAAATTAAGCAACAACAGACAATGTTGACAATATTGTATCTGAAATTTAACAATATTAAATTATTTTTAATTGAACTGTTGTTTAAAATCTTTAGTACATTTTCCAAAGTGTGGCAAAAAGTTAATTTTAGACCCTGATTATAACAATGTTTAAATGAAACTGGAAAGTGCCACATGTTAACATCTCACCATTTATGTTGTTAGTTGCTTAGAGATGCTATTGAAAAAACAAAGAAATGCTACACAATGAGGGAGCAGGAGTTACAGATGAAGAAACAGGTAATGGCGAGTTCTTGGTCTCACTTGTTTGTGTGTGTCTTGTGTTTAACCAGTTACTTACTCAGGCTGCAGAGTGGAAACTACAGACTAAAGAGCTGAAACAGCAGCACACAATCATGCAGGCTCAGGTGAATATCTATCACTGTGGCATTACCCACAATCCTGCTCTCTCTCTTCTCTAGCGGTGGCGTTTCTCTCGTTGAGCTATGAGACAGAAACCACAAACAAGTTTAAAAGGCAATTTATAGTGCTCATGGATATCCTTTAGGTTCAAACGCATTAAATGCACTTCAGTTGAATACATTTCAGGTGAGATGGATAAATTGCAGAAAAAAGCAGAAGTTCTTAAAATAAACTTTTAAGTGCTAAAGAAAAAGTGTACCCAAAATGAATGGATTCATTGTTTACTCACTCTCATGTCGTTCCAATCAGGCATGTATTCCTTTCTTCGGTGGAAATCAAAAACTGAAATTTTGAATAATATATTGATTGCTTTTTTATGCAACGATAATGAATAAGGGACTGAGGTTGTCTACAGCTACAAAAGTATCATAAAAGTGCTGCAATGAAAAATGTCGTTTTGTGTTCGTTCATTTTGTAATTTCTCTGAATTACCACAAAGATGAACTAATTACATTATACATTATGTCATAAAATACATTGTCACAAGTGCCTAAACACTAAATTTGACCTGGATGAATTGATTCACCACTGCTGTTGTTGTGAATAATAAGTAAATGTAAGTACTGCTTTACAGAAGTGCTCACTTATTTAAAGCTTTTTGTTTTTTAAATGGAACATTTGCCTTGACTAATTAAAGATGGAGTGCATATAAAGTGCACAAAACCTGATAAGTTTGGAATACTCAAAACATTCATGGAAACCGATTACTTCAAAACAATTAAGTAATCTGATTAACTCAAAGATTAGGTAGAACTACCATTTTATTTTGAATTACACAAACATGTTAATTACAATTCAACTGAAATCTTGGATAAACTGTTTTCAGTTTGTTTACATTAATATCATATTGAACTAGTAAGCACTTGCATGTGCTAATGTACTTGAAGTTTTGCAGCCTCACCGCAGGCTCTACTCTTTACCACAATGGTAACCCTACAAACCTTTAACATAACAGAAAACCCTGTAAAATAACAACATAACAGAACATTAAGCACTAACACATCTCCTTATATTAATTATAGTTTCATTTTCTGATTTTAAGTTCATGTAACTTTTTAGAATTAATTTTCAGTAATATTTGAGTGAACTGAACTCATTTCATTTAATTAATTTAAACAGTTTGGTTTACAGTGCAACATCAGTGATTAAATACTATTATTATCTTTGCATTAGGCCTGAATGAATGAATGAATGAATGAATTTGTTGGATTCTAGACCTGTGAAAAAGATCGATATATAATAATTGAATGATGGAGGGCAAGTTGATGCAGTATAAATGTTAACATTCTTGGTCATGCATGTTTTTCTTACTGTACATAGATTTAGGCATTATTTTCCAAAGATTTTCAGAAGGATGCTAAGTCTAATGATTTTTTTTTTCCAGCTTGTGTTGTACTCCCAGAAGTTTGACGAGTTCCAGAACACATTAGCAAAAAGCAATGAGATATATGGCACTTTCAAACAGGAGATGGATAAGGTTTGTTGCGTTGCACATATTTACAGTCTGAGGCTGAAAATTAATAGGAAAACAATGCAATAAACGACATTTAATTGGTCATTTTTCTTCCAGTACAAATATTTAAAAAAAGCAACACAGGAGAATTTTACTTGAGAAGCAACCCTGCATAAGATATTAAGCCTTTTTTTCCAGAAAATGTTTCTTTAAAAGTGTATTTTGCAAAATACACTCACATTAAAGATACATCGTCTTAATATCTTATAGTGTTGTGTCTAGCTCATGTATCTTGCTTCAGGGATTTTTAGATATTTCAAAAGGGAAAATTAGACAAAAATACTTGTTAGGAATAGGATTTTTTTATTGTTGTTGCTGTGAACAGTGTATTTGTCTATTTAAGGCATATACCTCTTACAAAATGCTGATCACATTTCCATGTTAATAGATGACAAAGAAGATGAAGAAGCTGGAAAAGGAGTCAAGCACATGGAAGACCCGGTTTGAAAGCTGCAATAAAGCTCTAGTTGAAATGATTGAGGAGGTAACTCACACACACATGACTTGTCCATATTTGAGCATTAGCTTTGCACTTCCTAACTGATTAACTCAACTCCAACAGAGATCAGAAAAGGGCAAGGAGTTTGAGCTCTTCACTTTAAAAATCGACCGTCTGGAAACTCTGTGCAGAGTGCTGCAGAATGAAAGGAAAGGTTTGTACGACAAGATTAAAGAAATACGACATTCAGAAAAGGAGACCTTAGCACCTGAAATGGACATGCCCCAAGTAGAAGATCTTCCAGAGCTCGCTCAACTTCCTATCCCGGCTCTCAACCCCGTGTTCACCGCAGAGATGGAGAGGCTGCGAGTGGAACAGGCCCGTCTGCAGGATTTTGCAGCCTCCTTGATAAGACCCATAGCAGATGATGCTGTAGAATCGGATAGTGAGGAAGAGGAGACAGCACAAGAGGATCCAGCGATCGCTGAGACACCCCAACTTGAGTCCATTGAACCAATGGAAAAACAGGAGTCGACACAAGAGGAGCCCTCTACTGCTGAGACACCCCAACTTGAGTCCATTGAACCAACGGAAAAACAGGAGTCGACACAAGAGGAACCCTCTACTGCTGAGACACCCCAACTTGAGTCCATTGTACCAACGGAAAAACAGGAGTCGACACAAGAGGAGCCCTCTACTGCTGAGATACCCCAACTTGAGTCCATTGTACCAATGGAAAAACAGGAGTCGACACAAGAGGAACCCTCTACTGCAGAAGAAAACAAACCAAAGTTTGTTACTGTAAACAAAGAGAAGCCATTAGAACCAACAAATCCTGATCCAGCCATCCCTGAGATGGAATCCATAGTTCCTCAAGAGCCTCTACAACCAGAGATCACAGAAAAACAGACAGAAAAACAAGAGTCTGCAAAAGAAGAACCAAGCAAGGAAGAGGTGACGAAAGAAGAAGAGGAATCCACTCAGCCAAAGCCCGTCATGAAAGAAGAGGAAAAAGATGAAGCTGTTAAACCTGAGCTACCTGAACCAGAACTGCCCAAACAAGAGCCCCTCAAAGAGGAGCACGCTCAGAAAGCCGCGGCTGCATCTGAGGGAGCCAAAGCACCAGCGTCCAAACCTAAGGCCCCAAAATCCCAAGAGGCCAAAGCGAAGGCCAGCAAATCCCAGCCTAAAAAACAAGGTTCTGCCAAGAAGAAAGGTCCTGCTAAGGGGCCGAATAAAAGCTAAGCCGAAATGCTAATGCTTTTAAAAATTTCTAGATCAGTTTGTTTGACGAGTGTCGTGCCGTTAATGAGTTAAAATCTATATAGAAGATGACAGACACGTTCCTTTAAGAAAGTTTCATTCAAGGATGAATTCCTAGCTTACTGAGTGTAATATGGACTTTTTTCAACTTGTAATACTTTCTCAAGTACCCTCAAATAAACATCTGCTTTTCCTAATCCTACATAATGTTCTCCTTCACAAAGACTTTGGTTATATGAAGAAGTTAAACGCAAAGCAATGTGTGAAAAAGGCAACAGCCAAAGGCGTTTACTATTTGTTGAACACAGATCTTATTTTTTTGCGATTTTCCAAAAATCTATGGGGAAAATGCATAGCTTTTCGATCAAGGGAACCCATGCGCCACTAACTTCCGAGTTATCCTACAAAGTGACGTCATAACTTCGGCACTCTATAGCGTATGTAATAGAGTGCCGAAGTGATGATGTCACTTCGTAGGACAACTCGGAAGCTAGCGGCGCATGGGTTCCCTCGGTTGAACAGCTCTGCATTTTCCCAATAGACTTTTGGAAAATCGCAAAAAAATACGATCTGTGTTTAACAAAGAGTTGTGACCCTTACATGTTTTGTCTATCAAGATAATCTTTACAAGTTAATCCTTATACATTTTGAAGCCTATATAAAGTTTTTAAAAAACCCAAGCAGACACAATAAAGTTTAAAAAAACACAAGCAGGTTATAACTGTGTGTTCTATGTCATAGATCAAAACATGAAAATATTAGAGGCTTTGTTCGTCACAGACCTTATTTCAGGCGATTTAGCAAAAACCAATTCAAAATCCCATAGGCTTTAGAGCGAGGGAACCGGTCCGGGAATGCTAAAATGCTAACTCACTTCCGCGTTTTGGCCTACAGAGTGACGTTGTAACTTCGGCACTCTATTGTAGAAAAACGAATTAATGTATTGACCTGCCTCTCCTTCCTCGAATGCCGAATTGAATGCTGGGATAGTTACCAACCGATGCATCCTTAGTAAAATGGGCGTGTCAAGAGCTTGCCAAAATGCAAACTTGTATTGGGACAGTACTCGGGTCTCAAAAGATGACGTTTGACAAGAACATAAGGACAAAAGTACAGACAAGAACACAGACTGAGAAAGGCCAATAGACAGTACTTGGCAAGTACTCAAGATGGCGGCAGTCAACTGGAAAAAGAGTGGATGACGTAAGAGGTCACGTGACTGACATTCATGTACGACAATAATAAATAACCTAAAATTATCTTCTGGAATATCTTTTCGAGAAAAGAGTTACTATTAACTGCTGTCCACATATAATAACTCTTATTGCACACCATGATTTTTTTTATCTAAGCAGCAGCAGTTTCCATGGCAACAGCCTAAAAAAGGCAAGCAGCTTTCATGCTTGTGGTGTTCAGAATGATTCACTGTCTATACCTGCAAGTAGATGTATTGACCTGTATTTATTTATATGAATGCTGTCACATCAGTTTCAGTTCTGGGTTACACATCCTTTACCCCACAGACCTTGTACACATACTAAAGCAGAGCAGATTTGACTAGATACCCATATTGTTTGGTCATATATGGTTCTTCAACTTCCCTCTAAGTGCAAAAAGAAGCCACTTTTGTCCTAAATAAATGCACAAACAGACACAAACACATATCTTCTGTTGGAACAAACTAGATTTTGTAATAAGTCAGAGCAAGTCAAGAGAATATTATACCTGCAGGCAATCCCAGCTTCTAACAGAATGTGAATATACTGTATATCAGAAGCCATGGTCATGAGAGGGAATGAGGAAGGGTCTTTACTTAACTTGAGGTTCAGCCTGAAGCATAAAATATAGATGCATTAAAAATACACACATTAACAAATGGTGTTCACTAGGCTTTGTGTAGACAACAGTGTAAACTTCAGATTGTGTGATCTTGAATTACGTTGTCTATGAAAACACTGCTACAGGGTTAGTTAGTTAGTATGATGATGTAAAAGTGGAGGAGGGTTGACTGAGTTCCCTTTTTGAAGATGTATTCTGTTCTAAAGACAGTTAATACTGCAACACAAATAGCTTTTTAATTCACTTTTCACACACAACATTTTCTTGAATCTGAGGGGATGTTTACATGACACTGTTTTCAACTAAAAAAGGAAAAGCAGGTTAACCGTTAATTTACACGACAATGGCATTTTGGTGGCCTGAAAACACAAACTTTTGAAATCGTGTCTCAAAATGCAAGTTTTTGTCTCCATGTAAATAACAAAATGATGACGTCATTTGCAAGTGTATTACACGACCTCATGTAGCTAGCCCCGCCTCTTTTCAGCGCTGCACTCATTGCGTTCAGGTAAGATTTTACAGATTTATGAATTAACTGTTCCTTTTAAAGAGTTAGTTCAACCAAAAATGGAAATTAAGTCATTAATTACTCACCCCCATGCTGTACCAACTCCGTAAGACCTTCGTTCATCTTCAGAACACAAATGAAGATATTTTTGATTAAATTTGAGAGGTAGATCCCTGCTACAGTCTCCTACTAGGGGATTGAAACTTGATGGCCCAGAAAGTCATTGAAGAAAATGTTAAAATATTCCATGCGACAACAGTGGCTCGACTATAAGTTTATCAAGTGATGAAAATACTTTTTGTGCGGAAATAAAACAAAAATAACGACTTTATTCTGGGCCTGAGACGAGAGTTCAGGAGATTTCCATGACGCTCTTATTCTATTACTTCTTGCGCAATTCTCTCGCGCATAATGTCTATAGGTAATGTTTCTTTACCAAGTGACATCGCCAACTACTGGCCTGGCATAGCCTACACAATACATCGTTTTTAATTGTTTTCAGATCCTTGAGAATGTTCCTTGTTGGATCATTTTGACAATGTTGTCGTCTGTATGCGAAAAAAAGCAATGGAAAAACGTTTCCATTTTTAGTACACATTGTCATGTAAGCACAGGGGCGTAATTTGCGGGTGGGACGGGTGGGACATGTCCCCACCACTTTTTGCCAGGGTCGATATTGTCCCCACCACTTTTAAAAGCTCTCGCGGCACGGATCTAACAGTAGAAATAAATAAAAAATCTCCAACTGACAGACCATTAATTTAGTTCGTTTGTAAAATAAAAGAAGCGATCTAGCCCTGAAATACGTTGTTTTTTAAATCAAGTGATCAAAGTGCTCTTTGCCGCTTGCGATCGGTAGCGCGGTTACAGTGTATCTCATGGCTCACACACAGTCTTCACATCTTCACATGCGCGCTTCAATCCGTTTCGGAGACTATTTGTTCGTTCCGGTGCAGAGCATGTGAGCGGAGTGGAGCGCGAGCGGGCGTATCTTGGACAGAGCGCAAAGGGGCATTTTTTTAAAAGGAATGAGCGTCGCCCTATTTCCCGCTCCAATTTCGCTCCGCTCACACCACGAGTCTGACTCCATTTCTTTCCCCGCCTGGCTAAAGAAGCTCGCATTGTGTTCAGCATCCCAAGCAGGTCTGCAAGGGCAGAGACGGTTTTCTCCGCAACCACCGCATGAGTCTGAAGCCTCAGACATTGTCCAAACTTGTGTTCTTGAAGGTGAACTCAAAAGAACTGTAGATAAGGAAAGCAATTCATTTTTAATTTAATCAAGTTTAATTTATATATAATTAGGCCCATTGATTCGTTTGATTTTACAGCATTTTTTTGTACAATTGATATAAGCATCATTTTATTTTATTTGTGAGCGCTGTGCAAACGTTTAGTTATCAAAATGTTGGCCTAATAGTTAATTTAATTTTTTTTATTTAGGCTACTTTTAAAATGTTTATGTAGGCCTTTATTTTATTTTATTTTTTTACATTTTTGTTTATACACTTAATTTTTTTATCTTTATTTATATTATTAGGCCCATTTATTCGTTTAATTGTACAGCAGTTTGTGTGTACAATGGATATAAGCCAATTTAAATTTTAATCGTGTGTGTTCTGCAAAAAATCAGTTATCAAAATTCTGGCTTAATAGTTAATTTACATTTAAAACTTTTATGGATATTTTGGTTTTTATAATTTTTATTCATATTATTAGGTCAATTTATTCGTTTAATTTTACAGGACTTTCTGTATAGGCTATTCCACTGGACATGTTTTAAAGTCGGATTTATGTTTTTATTCACGTGCCACGTAATTCATTTATTTACACATGTCCCACCCACTTTTTAAAACAAAGTTACGCCACTGTGTAAGCATAACTTGTGTATAGCTGAGTTAAGTTTTATACTAAGGCAAGTTTTATACTTTTTATTTATTTTTTCCAAAATGTATAGTTACTGTTTGACTTCTGTATGGTAGTATAATCTCATGAGATATCTCTAGGAGGCTTTAAAATGTAAATTTGTAGCAGAAATATGGCCAACAACAGGCCAATGGTAAGGTAAACATTAACTGACAATTATAGATGCTTGTTGTATGAATTTTATATGGATGCTTTTTCAGTATACAATAAAAAAAACATACCTTAGTTCTTGTTTCCACACGAGTTATTTTAGGACATTTTAAATTTTAATCTATAAAATTATTTATATATTTATCTCACTCAATAAATGGCTTTGTCTTCCAAGATTCACAAACCAAAGGCTGTTTACATGAGAGCACCTCTTGATTACTTTATCAAAGAAGCCGCATCATCTGCAATGATGTTCATTGAGCATTGCTATTTGATATGGAAAACAGGAATTATGTATACAGGCTCAGGGCGGAATGAGACTGAGATATAAAAAAAAAAAACACTGACCAAGCCTTGGAATAATTAATAATTACTCTGTAAAAAAGGAAGGACCCTTTTATGTATTTTATTGTTTTCTTGGTTTTTGTACAAAAGAGCAAATTTGGCATACAGAGATACATTCACTTGTCACAGTATTGTTGTTGCTTTGTTTTTTAAATGCAAGCTCAAACATTTCAAGGATGGCATTAGAATACACTCAAAAGCACACCGTCTTTCTCTTAATAAAAGACGCGCTCTCCCACGTAACGGTGTATGCTTTGATTCTTTCTATTTTGTTCCTAAAGAGAACTAAGCTCACACAAAGTGTCGACAAGAGTCCAAAATAAGTAATTCTATGAATAGTAAAAACGGGGAAAAAATACTAGCATGCAAATGCAACTTTTGTCAATAAGCTTCAAGAACTTTGAACGAAGAGAATGGCTTTACAAAGTGATAGTCCAGATTGCCACAGTGAGGACACTGCTGTACATTGCTGTACTCAGAGAAATACTGCATGCCCACACGTACATCTATGACCGGTTTCCCACAATGCTTGCAGTTGAGCCGTGCCTAGGCAGACAAAGAGGAGTGACATTTTAGTAATATATATATATATAGCAATATGAAATATTAAATGATATGTTATATTGTTTCTGAGCATAAACAGATTCATTACCTGGCAGCATGGCGATGCTGCCAGTATGTCGTATGTGTACATTGTGCCCAGCTGGTGCCAGCTTCCATCCCACCTAGACTTGCATTTTATACACACGATTTTGTGTACTCCTTCCAGGCAGTCCACACAGATGGCATAAAGGTGCATCAGCCTCCCTTTAGAACATAAACTGCAATTAGCCTCTAATTAATGAAAATGTATTCTAATAGGGATTTAATGATATTCCATGATCAAAGCATTATTTTCTGTCACAGCTGCTTCGCTTCTTTATTACAAGGAGAAAGGGTCCATTTTATTCCCAATCAATTTGGTACTTTGCTTCAAAAACCTTGCTTTAGTTTTCAGCAGCAGTCATATTTCATTCTCAAATGTTATAATTGAATTGTTTTTGCTATGGTAAAATTATCATCATGTAGAGTTTGTCAACAGACTCAGCTCAACGTCATTTAATAAAAATGGTGAAGCTGGAAATGGAAAGGTTTTTGCTGTTCTTGCTATATTATCAGAAATTAATGGTGTGCTTGCAATGCAATTCTTTCTAAACAGAGCAAAACAAAAAAAAAGAAGAATGTTAAACCATGTGGACAAGACTCTTATAACCCTCTTTTATAAATCTTACAAAGAGTTTGTAATCTGTATTGATATTTTCTATAATATGTTGGTATGGAAATCTTACTATCAAGGCTAAAAATGCTCTATCCAGAATTGTGAAGGTCAGTAGCAAAATTTTAAAAGTTGAGCAAAGAAGCCTTACTGGCCTATACAATAGACAGGTGGTACAGAAAGCCAAATCTATTTAATCAGTTTGAGCCCATGCCCTTTATTTTGAGTTTGAGACCCTACTCTCTGGCTTGTGGCTTCCATTTCCTTTAGTTAAAGGGTTAGTTCACCCAAAAATGAAAATTCTGTCAGTATTTACTCACCCTCATGTTGTTCCAAACCCGTAAGACCTTTGTTCATCCTCAGAACAGAAATTAAGATCGCTCCTGTATACTAGTCCATAGGCTTCATGAGGGAATGACTTGCTGGCCCTCGAAAAGTCATTAAAGGACATCGTTAAAATAGTCCAAGTGACTACAGGGGCTCAATCTTAAGTTTATCAAACGACGAGAACACTTTTTCTGCGCAAAAACAACAAAAATAATGACTTTATTTCAACTATTTGTTTATTTCTCCCTCTGCCTCGAGTCAGGTTACTAGTTTAACAGCGTAAGCTTCTGTTATTGTACGTCACACGCATCACACACACATGACCAGCGTCGGCCAATAGTGAGCCTACGTGTGACGTAGCTCTACGCAATCACACTACGTTAACTGACTACAGGCCCATAGAGAAGGAAGTGAATAGTTGAAATAAAGTCGTTATTTTTGTTTGTTTTTGCGCACAAAAAGTGTTCTCGTCGTTTGACAAAGTTAAAATTGAGCCACTGTAGTCGCTTGGACTATTTTAACGATGTCTTTGATGACTTTTCGATGCCAGCAAGTATCATTCCCTCAAGAAGCCTATGGACTAGTATACAGGAGTGATTTTAATATCTTAAATATCTTAATTTGTGTTCCGAAGATGAACGAAGGTCTTACGGGGTTGGAACAACATGAGGGTGAGTAAATACTGACAGAATTTTCATTTTTGGGTGAACTAACCCTTTAAAAGCAATATATATATATATATATATATATATATATATATATATACTAATAATTTATTCATTTCTCCATTATATTTTGGCATTGGAGGGGGTGAGTAGGATCAGTAGGTTCTTCACGGTCAGTGTATTGTTTTTTTTACATTTTTATTGGTTGTCTGTCTGCATACCTTGCCATAAAACTAATTGCCCCCTGGGGGACATAAATAAATCAAAAGTTGAGAGTTGAGCAATACCAAAAACAAGGCAATGACTAACATTTTTATTTTAGGAATACTGATAATATCATTACCATAAATACATCAATCCTACAAATTTGTTCGATAATTATTTTCACGTTATGGCTGATAATAAATAAATGGTCAATATTAAAATTCTATACTTTTTTTTACTCAAGTTAAAAATAAAGAATTAGATTTGCTAGAGATTATATTTAGCAGTGTTACTGAATTATTAATATTTTTTTAATATTAACTTTGAGTATTAGATGATGGCAAAGGTAATCTAAATGTAAAAATAGGAGAAATAAGCATGAACTATTAAATATCCAATATCTGGCAATACTAATAAAAAAAAAATAAAAAAAAATCCAGATATCATCCAGTAACTGATATGATTCTCGTATGTGCATCACTAAATTGTATTTTTACTTATACTGTATACACACACACATATATATATAGCAATATAGATTTATAATATTTTAATTATTAATATAAAGTGTCATAAATTTGAGAAAGCATTGATGATATTGAAGTGCCTGCACAACAAAGTTTGGAGACACTGAAAATATGAAGAGAAACTTGCTTAATGAACATTTTGTAAACAGAATTATAGTTAAAATGAATTCTGTAAATCTTGTTGACTTAATTCATTTCGATTTCAACAGATATTCTTTGCTCTGCGAGCTGAAAAGTTTACGGGACACTAGTGAAGAATAACTTTCCCACCCTAATATTTTCAAGAGAAAACCCTTTCGTGTGTGAATAGTGGATTCGTAACTCACCTTGTAAGTGGCAAGGTACGTCATACTCAATCTCATCGTGGCGTGATGGGCTCAGGAACAGCGTTCCATCCACTAAAGGGAACTGCTCAAAGATGGGCAGGGTGTGATGGCAAAGGGCACAGTTCACCACATTGCGGTGACTCGCACTGAGCGCAGAGAGGATGAACTTCCTGAGATCCTCTCCCTGCCCGGCTTGGGCATCGTCCTCCATTCGCACGTGATATGTGTTGAGCTTGTGGCGGGGAACGTGTGTGAGCAGCTCTGAAAGATCCAGCCTCCTCAGGAACTGCACGGGGTTGTCTCCGGGAGAAAGTCGAGGAAGGGGGAACATGTTGGCGGCTCCCTGCTCAAGGTGAGCCCCACGTGCCACCAGACCTCCGGACAGCAAATGCCTCCTGTGGCCTTCCGTATGAACCGCGTTCTTAAGAAACTCGCCCAGGTGCCTAGAGCTACGCGGGCCACCGAGGGACGGGGGGAGAAGGGTGGCGAAGCCCGACGGAGGGGACTGAGCGGGGGATTCGCACGGGGAGCGGAGCCCATGGGAAATGGCATTGGGAGGACCGGCGTGACATCTCTCCTGAGAGTTCTGCCAATCGACCGATTGTCTGCGAGACAGTTCCTGACAGGAGCCACGGTGAGCTAGCTTATGGCTTGCAGATGATTTCCCTTTCTTGGGCTCGTCGGCAACTTCCGGCCCAACGCCTCCGCAAGCGCCACCTACGGAGGCACCACAGCTGGGCTTCCCGCTCCCTTTCTCTGGCATCTTTTTCTTGCGCTCGTCATGCATGCGTTTCACCTGGTACCAGTCAGTGTCTTTTTTCAGGTGTCCCTGGCCGCAACGACAGGAGCAGAAGCGGAAGGCTAGATCGTAGCCCTTTTTGGTCCACATGTTCTGTCGGCATTGCTTCTCGTTCCAGCTGCGGGCCCGGCCGATGCAGTTGAACTGCACCAGGATGCTGCTCTCCCACTCATAGAAGCACTGTAGGTGCATCCAATTGCCGTATGGGCAGAGTTCACTGTTGCACACCACACGCTGGTAGTCGTCCTTCTCAAGGTCAACGGGACGGCCCAGACTGCACACTAATGGGGTGGCACATGTGGCCTCTGCCAAACACAATGAAGATTATAATAGCTTAGGGTTAATGCAATGGAATAGCTCACATAAATAAAATATGACACTTCTTTCATCATTTACTCACTCTCATGTGGTTCCAAACCTGTATGACTTTCTTTCTTCAGTGGAACAGAAAAAGAGATGTCAGAATTTCATTGTAGGTGAAGAAAGGATGCAATGAAAGTATTTTTTTGTGCCCCAGGAAAGTCATATGAGCTTGTAACAACATGAGGGTGAGGAAATGATGCCAGAATGTACACTTCTGGTTGAACTGTTGCTTTAAGGGAAACTATCTGTGATTCAGTTCACAGTGGCTTATATTATGCACTAAACAAATATGATATTTGGTTAAATGTAGTGTACTGTATGCTGCTGTAATGACTGAATTACATAAGAAACATTAGAATAAAACAAATTCACAAAATTCATTAAGGGACATCTATTTATAGATAGTGTGATTCAAGCTGCTTTATTGGCAGAATGTTCAATGTCAGTACATCATTTCAATTCATTCACTCAAAAAGAAAAATATATTACACAACACTTCTGTGAATGAAGTTGAAGTGTGTCCCATGAGAGACAGAGAAAGACAATTATACAACATTTTAGTTCCAGTCTTCACATTTGATTGAACAGTGGTGTTCCAAGAGTGCTGTTTTTCTGTTTGAATCACTCCATTTTGAGTGTTCACTACCTTTCAAACCAGACTAGTGAAGCATAAAGCGAAAGAACTGTTTTCTCTCATGACCTGAAGCAAAGTTCTGTAAAGCCGGCTACAGCAAAGAGCAAGTTGGTGTTTTCTCTAGCTCAGAGTGGGTTTTTCTCATTCTCGTCAGTGTGCAGCCGGCTGATTCAAGAAGAACGTTCTGCTCCTCTCATAAAATTGCTTCCAAAACAGATATCAGTCTATGCATAGGTAAATGACACAAAATAATTTTTGAAAGATTTTTGTTTGTGGTGAAGACATTTACAAACTAAATGACCAATTTATACTTGATTTACTTATAAATGATAATAATAATAGCACTACTAAATATAAAAAGAGCTATGATTACCTACGCCCTGACATTCCATTGTTCATAGCTGCCACTCAAAAGATATAAAAGCACTTTCATTTCCTCAGGAGCCATAGCCATTCAATGCATTATTAAACACTCTACTTGCACATCATTACGGTGAAGATATGACATGCCATTACACAACACACACCCACACAACATTTTCTCTCCAAATCACATGCAAGTCCATGCCAAGTGTATTCACTCTTGGGCAAGGCCTACACAACCACCTTACAGTGCAGGACGATAAGTGGGAGTCGTAATCATTCTGATAGCCATGACACACACGCACACAACAAGTTGCTACAAGTGAGAGAACGTTAGAAGAGAGGTAACGCGCGCGCACTTTCAGGGAAACGTACCGTCATATTGAACATTCACTGAAGTGACGTTCTTACCGCTTATGCTGTCGCTTGGCGGACCCGCGGTGGCTCCAGTCAACACCGAGGCAGTTCCTCCTGTAACCGCAGACGCACAGGCTCCATTTTCTTGCTCGTCCCCGCTACTATTCGTGCGTTTATTTCTCTTCCCCTTGTTGCTTTTTTGGTTGGGCATAATGGAGCGCTCAGTATGAATGCAGCCTGTCAGCGACCGCCATCGAGCATTTCTGCGGATATCATCATGTCGAGGGTGCTTGACAAATCTACTGCGAATCTTAATGCACGGTAGATGCAGATGTTACAGTTCGATTATCATCCTCCAGATTTGTGCAGGCAGTCTTGACAGCAGAGGTACACCATGAAGAAGGCGTGTCCCTCTCTTGTTTTGATTCCTGCTCTGAAGAGAGAATGTTCCTCAGGCCCCGCCTCCATCTCTGATCCAGACCCAAAGCTCAGAGTTATTAATAGCGCAGACTGAAGGGAGTCCCGAGCAAATAATCGACACACTGCTAAAATTATTAGAAAACCAAAAGTGATGACCGTGCTATTTGAGCAGTTATCTTAATTTAATTGATCATGGTTACATTTTGTTATAGCTAGATGCCTGGAAAACTTCTACAAAGAACCTTTGACTCATTTTTACTTGGAATTCAAAATCAGGATCTCTTAAAGTCCAGGCTCGTTTGTTTCAAAGGTAAAACCAACATAGGCTATTAAATGCACCATTCAGGTCTATAATTCAGTACTGATCATGAATTTGAAAGATAAAGTGTTTTAAATACAGTTCATTTATTTATATGACAGAGTTTATTGCAATTTTCAATGATTCTGAAAGCAAACGAACCATAACAAGACAGAAACAGAAATCCATATGCATAATACAAATTTGAAATTTCAAGTCAGATTAAAATTTTGAGGTTGCAGTACACTCTCAGAAAAAAGGCACAAAAAACTGTCACTGGGGCTGTACCTTTTCAAAAGGTACACTTTTGTACCCAAAGGCTGCATATTGGTACCTTAGTGGTACATATTAGCACCTGAAATAGCCATATTAGCTCCTGATATGGACATATTAGCACCTAAAATGTACATATTAGCACCTGAAATGTATATATTAGCACATAAAATGTACATATTAGCACCTGAGCACCTAAAATGGACAAAAGTTTACCTTTTGAAAAGGTACAGCCCCAGTGACAATTTTTGTAAATTTTTTCTGAGTGTAGATTCATATATTTATCTATTAAAAAAAAGAAAATGAAATACTTTTATCAAGCTTATTGATACTATATATAGAACATACTTTTAAAAATCTTTTCGAAAGTAATTAATTATTCAAAATGAGAACCTCCTCAAGAGAGAATGTGATTTCAGACACAGCCTCTAGTTTATTTTCCTGAGCGTGAAATGGCACAAACTGCACCATTAGGAGTCCCATGTACGGTAACATTTGTACAGACATAGAACAAGAATAGCACAAGTACAATATGGGGATGTTTTCACAAGAGCTTTATAAAATATCACCCTGGAACATTTGCAGATGATTTGTTAAACTTGTTTCATTTCATTCTTACAGCAGATAAATGTTACTCACTAATCATATTTATCAGCCTTTGACATATTTTGGCACATATAACTTGAATGACTATGCATGCAATTAATAATTTTACAGTAATGGTACTGCATATCAAACAATCTCATGATTACTGCTGAAAGAGCAATTATGCAATTGTTATACACTCTTAAAAATAAAGGCCCTTTATTGACATTGATGGTTCCACGAAGAACCTTTAACAGCCATGAAAACGTTCCATTCCACAAAAGGTTAAAATGTTTGTCAGTCTAAGAAAAGGAAATGGTTCTTTTTAAATACTGTTTACTAAGGTTCTTTGGGGAATCACAAATGGTTATTCTATGGCATCGCTGCAAAAAAAAAAAAAACCTTTATTTGTTAGAATGTAGGCTGAATTGAATTAATTGAATTCATTCAAAGTCCCAGAAACATGTAAACATGATCATGCACACTGCTATAACGGTTATGATATATATTTCAATGATATGGCTGTTTGAACAGGGAAAATTGCTACTTTTTCAAAACAAACGTGTGTGCAAATCACTCCCCTGAGAGAAAAAAAATGCTGTATAAAAATATTCCAATGAAGTATACAAAGAATGTTACAATCTCAAGTATATTTCCATATGAAAATGTAGCAATGACATGTCAAAAACATTTGTTCTTTTTCACTCAGGTTTAGAAAAGACTGTCAAACTCAGTCCTGCAGTAATATGACATCTACGTTGTCGTGAACTCCTTGCAGTAGTAGCTCCCCTTCAAAAGTGATGATCTTCTTCCGCTTGGCCGCTTTCAGCGTTCCGACGAGAGCTTCAAAGAGGTTGGCACACTGGTCATCGTTAAACAAGACTCCAAATTTGACACTGATCTTTCCATCGGCGTCTGCGAGACAAGTAAGAGTGGTCAGGGTTTGCTCTAAATCATTTATTAACAACGTTGAAAGTCTCCCGTTAACATGTATTACTTGTTGAAGCACTGAGAATCAGTGTTTGATAAAGAATCAGTGTTCGCAAATCTCAAGAACAGTGAGCTAGCAGTATGAGGAATCATCAGCCTGGTTAGAGTGGATTGGAAAGCCAAATACTCAAAGACACCTGTATTTTTGTATGCCGACTAACCGAAACTAAACTCAAAAACACATTTTTTTTTTTTAAACATAAATTTAAGTCACCATTATGGTGATCAGTGTTTTTAGGTTTGTTTTAAAATAACGGTTTTCTCCTTCAGTGATTCTGCTTGTTAAAGGAGTAGTTCACTTTAAAAAAAAAAACTTTTGCTGATAATTTTCTCACCCCCAATGTCATCCAAGATGTCCATGTCTTTCTTTGTTCAGTCGAAAAGAAATTAAGATGTTTTTGATGAAAACATTCCAGGATTTTTTTCCATATAATGGACTTCAATGGGAACCAAACAAGGTCCAAAAGACAGTTTCAGTGCAAACTGTTCAAAAGGCTTTAAATGATTCCAGACGATGAATAAGGGTCTTATCAAGCGAAAATATCGTTCATTTAAAAAAAAGTTTAAGTTTTATAAGCACAAATGATCACCTTGCTCTGTTCTGTGTGACTTTCCTGTTTAAACTTGTTGATCAAAATGAATGAATCTTTTTCCGAGTCAATTCGATCGTTTCATTCACTGAATGAACCAAATAGCTCAAAAAAAGATTTGTACATTTTGATGAACGAGTTCGAACAGGAGAGTCACGAACGCGCATCACAGAACAGAGCAAGGCGAGTATTTGTGCTTATAAAACTTTAACTTTTTAATTTATTTTTGAAATGACCAATGGTTTCGCTAGATAAGACCCTTATTCATCGTCTGGTGTCGTTTAAAGCCCTTTGAAGCTGCACTGAAACTCTCATTTGGACCTTGAACTGTTTGGTTCCCATTGAAGTCCATTATATGGAGAAAAATCCTGGAATGTTTTCATCAAAAACCTTAATTTCTTTTTCTTCTGGACATCTTGGATGACACGGGGGTGAGTAAATTATCAGCAAAAGTTTTTTTTTTAAAGTGAACTACTCCTTTAACATCAGGTGTCTTCAATGTTGGCAATATAAAATAAAAAATTCTTAATCTTTGACGTCTGTTAGTGAGGTATTTTGTTACTTTTTTGGGTGTAAACTGTACTCAAGTTAAATGGTTAACTTTTAAGGAATAATTTGATTAAATATTACTCAATTCTAATTTGTTAAATTTAATCAATATTGTTGCTTGTAATCTGTTGCCGCGATTCTATTGATTATGTAAAGCATATTCATTTTTACAGTGTAGTTTAAGCATTATATTTAGGCCACCAAACCAATATGCTAATTTGTGACATTGATCACCTAAACACTTTTGTACAGTCGGTCAGAGGTTCTTCCATTAAAGCACAAGATGCACTTAGGATCATTTTCTAATCATGCTGCTGACATTAATGCAAAAATGAGATACCAAAATACAAAGACATTTTAAAATTGTGTAAATTTTCGATTCAACATTTTAAATTGGTAAATGGATAGTTCACCCAAAAATGAAAATAGTGTAATTTAGTCACACTCATGTTGTTCCATACCTGTATAAATTTCTTTCTTAAGTTAAACACAAAAAAATACATTTTAAGGAATGTTGGCAACTAGACAGTTGACGGTAGCATTGACTTTTTTTTTTCCTATGGAAGTCAATGGTTACCGTCATATGTTTGATTACGGACATTCTTAAAAATATCTTCTTTTGTATTCAATAGAAGAAACAATGGTGTTGATCTAAAATAGTACAAGACTTACTTATACTGCCCAGTCGACGAATCTCTTGAATGAGCAGCGTAACTTCATGTTCCACATTCATTTTTGCCACTGAAATTATACATGCATGTTAATAGTGAAATACCTTCCTTTTTTATTACTCAATCTATATTAGCCTACTGTTAAATAGGCTACTCACAAATTGTCAGTGAAAGTCTTTATTAAGATATAGGCATACTGACATTACTGTTATCTATCTTAGAGTCTGGAATAATACATTATAGTTGATTTAATTGCGTCCTCACAATTATTATCAACAAACATGCTGAATTAAACTGATTTAGACATGCACGTTCTATTCAATATTCATTAGCGCCCTCTCTGGACGAGTTGAGAATTGCAACGCCGCACCCTACCGGCTTATTGCAGATGCTGAATATAATTACTTATCATACATTTTGATTAAGGCAATAATACTTGTGGCCTGCATGATTAATAATACCATAGGGTTAAGACATAATGAAGCATAATTCATAAACGCCCGGCTTTTACAGCTGAGCACGAGCAAAGACCGTCTCTCTCTGGCACGAGGATTATCATTGATCAAGCAATGCGGAAGTGCGAATCTTAACACGGAAAGTGAGAGAAATGTGAGAAAATTGTATTGAAGCATTTTTTGTGAATCACACAGGATTTGAATCTAATCATCACGCGGATTTAATGCCGAAATACACTTAAATAAACAAAACAAAAAACACTTTGTGTGCGTAAAAAGGCACTCACACCGCATTAAAGAGGCTAGATTCTGAGTTATTAATCCATAACTCCACTGGGAAAACGTGTATTCGTTTAAATAATTAATTTAAATCATAAAACATTTCAAAGTAGGTTTATGTTCGACCTACTTACCTCTGTGGTGTTTTTGCTCCGCCGCTCTGCTGATTGAAATGAGAAAGCGCAACCATAGATGGCTTTGTGTGTGACGTCACATTAAACTGCCCCCTTTAGATTAACCTAGTTAGCTAGTAATTTGTTAACCTACAATAAATTGTTTGATACATTTGGAATGGCAGTAGGCCTAATACTATGTACTAATATACTATGTACTAATATATATAACCCTAATACTATATGGAGGGCAGTCGTCGACTACATACAGTAATGAGTTTCTGGATGGAAGGATTTTGATGCGTATGCTTATTTAAAACATGTTGACACAAAAAGTAGACTTCACGTAATAGATTAAACTGCTGCTGTAATTGGCATCTGTAATTTTAATGATCTAAGTCTTTGTTCCATAGCTTGTTTTGACAATTGATGCAATACAAACACTTTGTAACTAAATGATAATTTTAATAATTCAATAGCCTATTGTTATCATTATTATAGAAATACAAGAACTCGCTTATTTATTTTAAAATAAGTTGCATTTGCAGCAACATACGGTGTCTATCCATAAATGTTTGAACTTCGTATGAAATTAAATTTACAAGACGCCAGATGGCAGTAAAAAACAATTTATTGCGGATACTGCTATTACAGTGATGATTGGTTTGTAGCTTTATAGTCAGAGGTTAACAAATTATTTTTGTGTATTCGACTATATATAAAATATATAAAATATGATAGACAGACAGAGAGATAGATAGATAGATAGATAGATAGATAGATAGATAGATAGATAGATAGATAGATAGATAGATAGATAGATAGATAGATAGATAGATAGATAGATAGATAGATAGATAGATAGATAGATAGATAGATAGATAGATAGATAGATAGATAGATAGATGTTTTCTTTATTAATATTCATGCCGCAGAATAGCGCATGCGTACGAAAATTACGGCCGGTCTTACGCAAGGAGCTTGTCTTACGTATGTATATCGACGCCCCTTTGATTTGGGAAATGTGGTTTTTGGTGCATGACGGTTCTTTTGTAGTTTAGAACGTATTACGTAAGAGGGTCGTTAGCTACACCGACCAACCGGATTGGGTAAAAAAACGCCTTCGCCTCTTATTAAAGGTCCTGTCTTTAACAATGTAAACATTTAAAGAGCATACACTCCAGGCGCGTGGTTCTTTCAGGAGAAATGATGTAGTATTACTTTTATAATTTATTAATTTCTCTTTTTTTAGTGGGAATCAGATGACACCTGCAATGCATCCTGTACAAGAAAATTCGCGGTGGCCTCGAGTATCAAAGTTCACTCTGTCAGCATGTGCAGCAACTGTTGCAGAACTAGGTAGATACACTTTATAGTTTTTTTTAAATAATTAATGTATTTAAAAAATATATATCTAATATCTAATAATATCTCACCGAGTAATTTTTGTACAATTTTAATTTTAGTGACATTCCCTCTGGACCTCACTAAAACCAGACTTCAGATTCAGGGTGAAGGTGGTCCCCGACAGCATGGTAGTGTACAGCCTCCAAAATACAGGGGCATGCTGAGCACAGCTATGGGTATAGTGCGAGAAGAGGGGCCCTTGAAATTGTGGAGAGGGGTCACACCTGCTATCTACAGACATATAGGTAAAATGTTAAAATCGGCATGAAACAAAAGTTGTGATTGTCTTCTCTTCTCTATTGTGACATGTCTGAGTGAAACAACATCTCGAACAAGAAAAATGTAGGACAGGATTTGATTAGTTCCATCGGGAATGGACTGAATCGTTGTGGTTTGTTATTGCTCTCATGTGAGTGACAGGTTGTCCCGCCAGTAAACACATCATCTGAGAAGAGATGAAATGTCACTGTATGAGGTCTAACACAAAGGAAGATATTTTGAAGAATGTTGGTAATCAAACCTGATGAACTCCATTGACTTCTGTACTATATTTTTTTTTCCTATGGAAGTCAATGGGATTCATCAACTGTCATTCTTATGAGTAAAAGATGACAGGATGTTCATTTTGAAGTTATCTATTCCTTTTTTTAAATTGATGTACAAGTATAAAAGATTCATAATAAATACTGCAATATTCCATGACAATAAGAATTGTCACAGCCTACTTAAATAAATTTTCCACATGCATGTAATTGCATGCAACTTTTGAACTTTGAAATTCTTCATCCTTAGTGTATTCAGGCGGCAGGATGCTGGCCTATGAACAGCTCCGGGAATCTGTCTTGGGAAGATCTGAAGATGGTATTTTTCCAGTTTGGTGAGGGAAACATCTGTGAAATTTGAAACTGGACAGTTATTAAAGTCTAAATAGACGGGATCAGCATGTGTCCTGTGATGTCCATAGGAAAGCAGTGATCGGCAGTATGATTTCAGGTGCTCTGGGCCAGTTCATCGCCAGTCCAACAGATCTAGTGAAAGTTCAAATGCAAATGGAGGGCAGGCGTCGACTTGAAGGGAAACCACCAAGGTGAGGCACAGCCGTAATGCGTGTTCAAGCTGATAGTTCACCCAAAAATAAAAATTCTGTCATTAATCACTCGGCCTAATGTCGTCCCAAACCCATGTTAGTTTCATTCATCTTTGGAAGACAAATGAAGTTCTTTTTGATGAAATCTGAGAGCTTTCTGATCCCTTCGTTGCAAACGCTTCAAAAAGTTCATAAAGAGATCGTAAAACTAATCGGTTTAATCCAAATTTTCTGAAGAGACTTGATCGCTTTATATGATGAATGAAGCTTCATTTGTGTTCCAAAGGTGAATGAAATATAACATTTCCATTTCACAAAAGGTTCTTTACAATGGAAAAAGGGTCTTCAGATTATTAAAATGTTCTTCTTCACACTAAAAAAAAAAAAGATGATCATTGAAAGGTTTATAGGGGAAACTAAAAGGTTTTTTTTATGACATTGCTGTGAAAACATCCTTTTGGAACCTTTATTTTAGGAGTGTACTCATTCTAAATGCATGTAGTTATTTTTTAAACTGACAGAGTACATGGGGTTTACCATGCTTTTACAAAGATCATAGCAGAGGGAGGAATCAGAGGCCTTTGGGCAGGATGGGTTCCCAACGTTCAGAGAGCTGCCCTAGTCAATTTAGGAGGTACAGTAGTCAAAGACTTCTAGAAATATGTTGACAGATACATTTTTAAATACGTCAAATATTTTTCGCTTTATTTCACATTTAGATCTCATGACATATGATACAGTGAAGCATTTTCTACTGAGAAACACCTCCATGCCGGATACAATGGCGCCACCAGGGGGTGGCCAGGGGTGGCCATGGCCACCCCTGGCCGACTCCTGGCCACCCCATTGGCCACCCCAATGGCCAGTATTAATTTTTGTAGCATCAGTTATGCATTTTATAAATAAGTCAAAAATATTCTTAAGTAAAAGAAGACGGGGAATTATGTGTCGTGACGTGCTTTTTAAGTGCCAAATGGTATACAGCAGCTTTTAGGTGTGTTTTTTGCCACGTTTGGACAGGGGATGCAAACAGCGCGCTTTTCGGCGCCTCCCGCTTTTTTCACGTCAGTTTGGGTGACAAAGTCATCTGAAGTCATTCCATAGCTTAATGTGAGGTACAGAAGTATATTTACATCATTAAAGTATAAACTCGTTTTCCCTCCTCTGCGACTGTCATCATCCTCCATTCATATTCAAACAGCACGCGCGCCTCTTGGATGCACGGTAAAACTCTCTCCAATATGATATATTCACATTATAAATGCATGATCTGTAGATAAAAGTCTGTATATTCGCATAAAATTACTTTATTTTCTTGGAGTTTGTTGCGGTTTTTAAGCGACTCACCGGCGTGTTCTGTTAGATCACACATACATATCACAAGGATTATGAATCGGCATCAAACGCACAATAACTGTGAAACAAAGGAACAAATCGCACTTGGATTTGTGTGCTCAACATTTTTTCGATTTGTGACATGAGCTTTTAAATGCACATTTATGAAGCGCAGTGCTGCTGCACACTGTGACTCCATGTTGCTTTGAGCACATCATTCTGCACCCGCGATGTTTTTCATGTAATCATGCAAGAACGGGCTCAATCATGGGTTTGCGCACTGAAATATTATTAAAAGCCAATATATTTTGTTATACCTAGCCTGCTCAATACATTTTAAATAAGCATAATTTAATTGTATATAATTTATTTGTAGTTTAGGCTATGCACTTCTGAATTCTTGACAGTAATATATAAATATAAAATTGTGACATGATTGCCTGATTGAATTTTAAAAGAGAACTAATAGTAATTTGTTTTTATTAACATATTTAGATTTTATAAAATTACTGTGCAGATTTTTTCAAGAATTACTTTTTGCTGCTGATGTATACACTCATTAAGTGTATTAAAAATTCATAATACATTTATGTAATATTTAAAGGTGTTAACTGTAATGTTACACTGCAAACTAATAACTTAAAAATGATTAAATTCATCACAATTATGTAAGTATCTGGAAATTTGCTGTGGGGCAAGGACCCTTATATATAATATAATATATATCATTACATACAATGTAATATATATTAGTTGGGCCCTACTAATATCATTAGTAACATTAAATATTACACAATAAACCAAAGTATATCAGTAGGAGTTTCCTTAAGTCTTTCTGATAGTTTTCTACAGGCTGGTTTATTACAACAGTAGAAAAGAATTCTGAAATTATGGTTTATACTGTAGTTTTGGTGTGCCACCCCAAGATTTTAACTGGCCCCATCTGGCCACCCCTACGAAAAATTTCTGGAGGCGCCACTGGCCGGATAACAGCATTTGTCATGGATTGGCAAGGTGAAATTCTGTTATTCTACTAATGTTAACACATACAGTAATAACGTTATGACTCATGACTCATGTTTTTTTATAGCATATGTTCAGGATTGGTTGCAGCTACTATGGGAACACCAGCTGATGTTGTGAAAACTAGAGTAATGAATCAGCCACGGGATTCAAACGGAAGGTTCGTTTTGTGTATTAATCAAAGCTGATTAGTAGTTGAATGAACATTAGCTTTGTTATGTTTATCATTCTGTTTGCAGGGGTCTTCTCTACAAGTCTTCTACTGACTGTCTTGTTCAGTCGGTGAGAAGAGAAGGATTTTTTTCGCTCTATAAAGGGTTTCTACCAACTTGGTTTAGAATGGTACTATGATTTAAAATATGTTTGTTTAAAGATTTATTCTCTTTTGTTGCTATTTTAACTATGTTTTTCTTCCCAGGCTCCCTGGTCTTTGACTTTCTGGCTTACATTTGAGCAAATGAGACGAGCAATGGGCATCAGCTCATTTTAATGATTTTTTTTTTTTTTTTTTTACTTTGTCCCTTTAAAGTTTCTGAGCTAAAAAGTTCCAGTTCATGTGTATTGAGTTACACAATGCAGGACACACACATATGAGGAAGACTCCGCAAAATTGTTTGATCACTGTATGTTTAGGAGAAAATAATTTGGCATGGCAATCATTAAAGTCTGTTTATAAAAATGTGAAACTGGCAAAGCAAGTTGTTCCCTTTTTTCTTCTTTTTTAATCCACATTATTATAGAGCTGTTACTTGTTGCCGTTGCCGGTTTATTACCTCTTATAATCAAGAAATAAACGCCCAATGTGTCATATATGTTAAAAATGTATCAAAAATGCCCAATGTCACATGTAACATTAGCTACAGATCTTTCACAAGGAGGGGTTGTATTTCAAAAACAACTACAGAAACGTGTTATAAGTGGTCCATTTGGTGTTTTAAATGCCCCATATTTATCCTATGTGGAGAAAATTGTCCGGGTTCTTATGGGTTAATATTAAATTAATGCTCAGGGTGCTGAAACAACCAGTAGAGGGCATCCAGTCAATAACTTTCCCGGTAAGGAAATAAACCCGGAACGTAAACAAGAACCCGCTGTCTGTGTCATTTCCGGTCTGGCAATTTTCACATTCAATAAAATGGCAACGCCGAGTGGTGGCACGTCCAAGCGTTTAGTCCAGTATGTCATCGTCCGATCAGACTTGATACACGCTTTATCATGGCCTTTAGGGGCGGTTATAACTCAAGCCTGTCACGCGGCCACGGCAGCCATTCATTTACACTACAGTGACCCTGATACACAGGAATATTTGGCAGAACTCGACAGCATGCACAAAGTGGTACTTCAGGTTAGTACTGCAATTAACATCACATGCACCATATATTTCTGACCTAGAAGCAGTATAGTAAAGTTTGATTACTAAATTTTGTTAAGAAATACATTTAAAGCCATCAATAGATTCACTAGTGGCATACACACACACACACATAATAGACAGATATTTTAAGTAAAATATTATTTTTAATAATAATTATTATTATTTTTTAATAATTTTAAGTAAAATATTATTTTCAATAATTATTTTCCCCCCATAGGCACCAGATGAGGCTTCTCTCTCCACTCTTTCCAGTACTCTACATGAAAAAGATATAGCACATAAACTATGGATGGAGCAGCCGGAGAATATCCCCACATGCTTGGCTTTGAAGCCCTACCCCAAGGAGACTGTGCAGCCCTTTCTAAAAAAGTTCAAGCTTTTCAAATGAATTCTGCATGTATTGTACAATATAAACACAAGCATTGACCAGAATGGCATATACCATTAAGAATGAACTTGTTGTAACAGTCTTACCATCACATTTTTGACTTTCATCCACATTTTGTCTGCTGTTATATCTGTGTAGCACAATGCTACTTAGTTATGGAATTGTACCAGTATGGCGATTGAAATATAATGAAAAATGTATTGAAATTGAAACAATGTATTTATTCCACATTTTGGGTAATAAATTGAATCTATATGGAATCTGCAATGATCCTCAGCATGCTTTAAAAATGTAGACCCCTAAGGTAGCCCTACTGATGATTCACTCGAAGAGTTCAAATTAAAACACATAATTATGTATGTGCTAACGATGATGGGTCAGTAATTCTGGACTGGTTTGTTAAGGTCCATATTATGCAGTCATCCCACCTCTCCATGAAGGTCTCTTGCTAATTGATAGCTCCCTAGACGCCCGCAAATTATATATACACTTGGAAATCTAGACAACAAGAGAGAAAGAAGGCCCATTTCTAGGGTATTAAAGTAATATCTGTTTTGATGTTGCTTCCCTAAATCGAGTTTTTGCAGGATGGGATGTCTGCAAATGTTCAGTGTGGGCGTATAGCATGATTCATCCTAGAGGAAACAACTCTTATGAGCAGGTGTTCTTTGTAGTAAATCAAAACTGACCTTGTGATGGCATTTCCAAATATTTTTTCCTCAAATGTAAAATAATCATTAACGGAACTGATTTTAAACACTTTAAAGTCCTTACAGTTCACATCCCTAGATATAAAGATGGCACTGGCAGTCCTTTTTCTTTTTTACATGGTGCTTTATTGCAATGTGTTGCATTCTCACATTCATGGATGTTATAGAGATTTTGTTAGTCAAAGCATCATTTCCTTCAAGGTATGTATCTTCACCTTGGAAAAGCAACAAAGGGGCCATATGCACGAGGTGTGAGTGAATGTTTCTTGTTTGTCTGAGTGTATGCATGAGTGTGTGTGTGTGTGTAAATGTTTGTGTGTAAACTTCAAATCTCAGTTTGAGCAGCCACATAATTCCATGAAATGGACAAGAAAAATAAGACTGATTCAGTAGATGCGAAACACAGTTTTGCAGCCTGCAGGACAATCCTGCAGGTGCTGGACCCAGCATGTGACTGATTGTCTACAACGTCCTAAGAAAGGTAGGATTCTCCAGATAACCCTGGATATAGAGAAAACAAACAGAAAAATAAAAACATGACAAAACATGCAGAAGTCTCCCAGATACATCTTCATTCATAATGTCCCACGCACAGCTGCAATGATACCTCTTAAGAAAAAAACGAAACAAAAAAAAACGTTCACAAGTATTATACAAAACTGGACAAAATGAGTAAAATGTATATATCTATATATATTTGTTTATTTATATTAATTTTACAGGTGAAAAGTGGAACCTTGCCTTGAAAGAACGAGCGCCGTTTCAGTGGCGCTACAAGCACCACTTCCCTTCACCAAATACAACTAATGTCTGTATGTTAATAAGGCAGCACTTACAATATGTGAAAAATCCCAGGTAAACAGTAGCTACTGTAGATGATACCACGTAGAGATGACATCTGAATGACGAGGAGAGTGTGTGGTGGTCGTAGGATTCGCTACGATGATATGAGGAAATGCGGATTGTACAAGTTTGCATAAAATGGATCTTAGCACTTTGTTTTGGCACTGAGCGTGCGGGGCCTGAAACGACACGACGATGCAGACCGCGGTGAACCGAAAGCGGAGTAAGATGAGGAATGTCTTGAAAAGATAACGCCTGAAGGAGGTCTAAACGGACGGGGCAAAGGGGAGGTGGTGCACCTGAAGAAGATAGGCATAGTTAGATGCAGCAGTAAAACACCCACGTAGCAAAGGCTCTGCTACCCTGCTCTTTTAACAGATCCAATGAGGAGGGCCTGACAAGCCAAGTTCTTCCTGAAGAACCTGAGAAAGCGAAATGGCGTTCCACTTTGCTAAAATACATTCAGGGGATACTCGTTCTGTTTCGCCAACAACATGTGTTCGGATTTTTTGACATGGCCTCTTTCCTTGTAGTTTATGTAAAGTGCAAAACTAGATTGTATTCCTTGCAAGTTCCTGGTACATTTAGGTTTTTAGTAAAAAAATTCATGTAAAATACAGCAAAAGTCTTACAAAGGTCAGTATAAGAAAATCCTCATAAACAAGAAACGTCCATCAAACGGTGAGGAGCAGTCCTCTATGCTGAAAATATGTACAAGAGGCACCTCAAATTTGGTATAAAGAATCCAGCTAAATAAAGTCAAATATCTAAGTAGAGTTGCATCAGTATGTTTTTTTTTTCCTCGTTTTTAGCCCGAGCAGCTCGAAAACCACTTGTTTCGAACTACAAATTATGTGTATCCTTGAGTTAAAAACAAAAACAGGAGATAGCATGCATCGCTAGAATACTGCAGTCGAAGCAATAATCCGTTCTGAGTAGTGTCAGTTTTAAAACAAAAGCCAAATGATTTTCATTTAACCTCTAAACGTGCATAGCTATAGCGGTTAGAAATCTGTCTTCCTGAAAACGGTGACTAAAATTCCTCCCGAAGAGGCATTTGCATGTTTGGTAGATCTGTAGCAACGGGGGAATGTCTCTTCGAAAATAATCAAACCAGCTAGGGGGGAAAAAAATGTCTAAATAATAAATTAAAAGTGTGGAACAAAATGGTAGTGTTCTAAACACGACAGGATACGGGACACCTATTCAGGAAAAACTCAGTGCTACATTTGTCCAATTGCATGAACCTTGCATATGATATGAATCTTTTAGTATCTTGAAGCTTTGGTCATTATACCGTTCTTGTCTTAAGAGCGTTTACACATGGCAAAACTACATCAGGCAGTTAACGAAACCCCACTACAATAAGCCGGCGCTGTTCTCAAACCAAGGTTTCACCTTTTCAGAGCTGTTTAAACTTTGACAACAGAGAAATTAAATAATATGGCCTTTTTTTTTTAAATTAACCCGTACAAAAGCCAGTCCATGCTGCTTCTCCCTCAGCAAAGTCACATTCAGCAGTCGCTAAACCATTCTCACATATAGAGCAATCTCAACACCCACAGGAAAAGTTGCAGGTATTAAAAAAGAAAGAAAGAAAATAAAAATAAAAATCAGGACATTTGTCTGTTTTTCCATATTAAACACCAGATATACAGTATTAATCACACATACACACTTTCAGACAGCCATACACATCTAAAAAACAAAAAAAACAAAAACAAAATGGAAGCAAGTAGTTATTACCACAAACTCGGAGCACTACATTTTGTTGATTCTGAACAGATACATATTCACATTTATCTGTTATATACACAATACTTTGATAATCCAGGTTCTGAATCGTTCTATTGTACCTTGGTGTTGTGTACTGACTGTGAGAGCCGTTATAAACGACAAAAACGGAAAAATAAAAACATTATTAAAAGCCGCTGTTTGCTAGTTTGGTATATTTGGCATAAACACAGTAATGATGACAGGAAGGGTTCATTAAATGAATCTTATTCACTGCATACATTTTTTTTTTATCTAGTAAATGGACTGCATCTATATAGCGCTTTAACAGACCCAATTGGCCACCAAAGCGCTTTACATTTTGCCTCACATTCACCCATTCAATCACTCATTCACACACAGACGGCGGTGTCAGCCATACAAGGCGCCATCCAGCTCGTCGGGAGCAGCTGGGGTTAGGTGTCTTGCTCACGGACACCTCGACACTTGGTCAGGTGGAACCAACCTTCCGGTTTGTAGACAACCACTGAGCCACTGCCGCCCCCTATCTATTCAGGAATGCCTGTTTCCCAAAGAGGAGGGCAGAAATGAATCATTACGGAGTCTGTGTTTTTTTCGGCGAGCCAAAAACGGGAAAAAACACAGACCGACTTTTATGTCATGCGTTTGTCAATTCATCTTGCTTTTTGTAATGTCTATGTACATTTATATATAGCAAAAAGTGGCTTGATCTCAACAGCACATACTGCTGGCTGAATTTCGTAGACGAATGACGATCAATTTCACGAAATTGTAAAAATAAATTCCTGTAAGGACAATCTGAGCTGGTGTAGCATTGGAGCCAGAGCACACGCACAAAGACACGGCACTTAAACTCCACGGAGTGAGTCACGAACAAAAGAACACTGTTAAAGGAGAACGAAATTATGTGAGGAGGGGACACGATTTCGATTGCGTTGCACGATTTTGTGAAATGCTTCGTGCGCACACAGCACAGCAAGTCTTTATGTGGGCGTGACAATTTGATACCTTCGAAGAATTGCGTTTTCGATTTTCTGTGACTAGCTTCATTTCGAATGTTTAGGTTGGGATCGAATTTAAACGATTCTTGACTAGTAGGTAAATGAATAAAGGATAATGCTGATGAACAGTGTCTGACTGGGCAACAGTAGTCTCATGAGCAGTCAAAGAGCTAGAGAACGCAGCTGACGGTGCGAACGTTGCACGAGACAACATTCCCGTGGTTTTCGAGAGCATCTTTGAAACACTCAACTGTATAATGAAAATCAATGTACAATCTACATTTTCGCACCTGCGTGCGATGCAGCAGAAAGTCTGTAACATTTACCGGGGTGTTCGATAACCAATATCAATCGTAAAAATCCGAGTCTCTCTCACTTGATACGCGAGACCCGTGAGACCCTACTGGAGGATTACTTTTTAAAATAACAAAAAGCGACATTACAGATTTAGTCATTAAAAAAAAGAACTGCTGTTATGTTGATGCGTTCTAAACGAGAGTTGCCTGAAATTTGATGATGTTTAGTTTTAAAGGAAATTACAAAGTGTGAGCTTGTCCCAACTTTGACCGTCTGTGCTGTACAATAATACCAATCAGCACAACACGTCGCTGCAAACAACACTGATAGGCTGAGTTGACCCTGTGTGGGTCGTATTCACAGCTGCTGAGGGGGGGAAATGTGTAGGACGTTGTTAACAAACAAACAAACAAACAAACAAACAAAAAACTGTCTGTTGTTTCAAAACAGTGTTGCCAGGAAAGCCTGCGCCAGACGGATACGCACTACACGGCAGTCTCCCATCCTGGCGATGCTTGTTCTGAAAACGACAACAGACAAAAGCAAACCAAACGAAACCGAACAGACTAACAAATAAAAAGAGGCGGGAAGTTCCTCCCATCATCAGGCACTGCTGAGGAGAGCCTATCAGTCACAGATCCAGCTGAAACTGAGCAATATACCATGAACATGAGCAACACCATGGCAAAAGCCTGCCCCAGTTTCCAATCCGAGCTCAGCTGCTGCGCCGCTCTCCAAGAAGCACTGCAACGTTGGCCTGACTGACAGGACGTGTAGCCGGCAGAAGCAGCAGGTCCTTTTTTACAGACTTGGCAAATTCTGGAACGTGATCTTTTCTCCTTTTCGGAAACAGGCGTTTAAAAAGGTGACCAGGAATGAGCACTTTGTCGAACAGCTATGAAACCTCACAAGCCTGGGCCCAGACACTCGACCCTGCAGATATACTGTATCGAAACCAAAGGTGAAGAATAAAAATCTCTACATGTGGAGATAGTCCTCTGGCAGATGGTAAATGGGCGGCTCACTCGGTCAGGAGCTGCTGGAGGAGACTCTTCTGCTGAGACTGGACTGTGGGGGTCCCGCTCTGGCCTTTCTGGGTCCCGATGGGCCCCGACTGGTTAAGGTAGGAGTCACTGCCCACCAGGTTTACCGTGCACTGGACATCAGCGAACACCTGAACCTGCTGTACCTGAGAAATAGGAAAGAGAAGATTATTATTTTTTTTTTTTTTTCGGAAAGAGAAGAAAGGTAACACTTTATTTGACAGTGTCCTTGTTACACGTTACATGTAGTTACTGTATTTCTGTCATGACAACTCTCAGAGAGATTGGCATGGTTATGGTAATGGGTATTGAGATGTTAATGTATGTGGTTTTACAACATTGCAGTGACCACGTAACTAATAAATGTGACAGAGAATATAAATATAAAGTATAGTTTAAAATATGAACAAAATCTATAACAGTTTATCAATAATACTAAAAAAATACTTGAAGGGTAGTTAACCCCAAATTGGTGCTCTGTTTCTGTCCAATTACAATGAATGGGGACTGAAGCTTACAAACTTCAAGAAGAAAGAAATTGTATATTTCTTTACAAATTCTTTGTAAATTTTGTTTTTTTTTAAAAAAAATTGCTCCATGGAAGAAAAAAGTTCATGCATTTTTTTTTTTACTATTCCTTTAAGTCATCTCAATAAATTATATAGAGACCATCTTACCTGATCGTTACACATTGCAGTAACGTTGCCACGGTTATTGTTGGCCATGCCGACAGATGGTCCAATAGGAGGTAGAGTGCTCACCGCTCCTGTGCCTCCAGCCATTGACACGGTGATGCTCATGTTGTTATAAACGCCTTGCTGTCCAAAGTTCTGAGAGACAGGCTGACCTGCCTGGTTATACATACTGACACATAACAAAATGATTTAAATGATTATGAAGACACATAAATCAATGAAAGAAAAACTAAAATCGCATATCATTTTTTTGAGACCTTTTTGGTGAACAATATCAAACAGCATACCTGTTGTTTCCCATGGCCCCTTGCTGCCAGTTCTTTATGTCAGGTGACTGATAACCAGGTGGAGGCTGCGCTTGCTGGAGCAGAGGACTCTGGGAGGTGGAGTTCTGAGGTGAAAGCAAGGGGCTGGTTGGACTCAGCTCAGAGGCAAAGGATGGATCTGCTTGCTGGATCATGCCTGTGAGAGACAAGTGGTACATTGACTCTTGCTAGACATCATGACAGAAACATGTGATTTTAGTATCATTGAGAGACTCTTATAGATTTTATTAAGATTTTGAATTGAATATTTGAGTGTTATTTTTTTATAATTAAAGTTTTAGTATTTTCCCCAATTTATATAAATTGCCTATATAGTTTTTTTTTCAGTTTTAGTTATTTTAGTAAGTAAACAATGCAAAAAAAGAGAAATGCTGAAATAAAATGCATACTTTTTAAATATTGTTTTATTTCAGTTAACGGTAATTTTATTTGAAGTAACAAAATTTTTTTTTTTTTTTATGGTTTTTGCTTTAGTTAACTATAATAACCCTCCTGATGATAAATTAGTAGCTTACAAATGAGACATACCAGGCCCCCCAAATTGCTGGAAAAGCCCCTGCTGAACAGGAGTGTTCACAGGCTCCCCAAATTGCCCTTGAATGCCTCCCATAATTCCTTGGTTTCCCATACCCCCTCTAGTAGGCAGCTTGGGGTCCAGAGGTCCTCCCATAGGGTTAAAATGGCTCGGGGAGGTAGGGGTGTTCCCAGGCACGGCATTGTAGCCAGGAGGAAAGCTAAACTGCTGCTGTTGCGGCGGCAGTTGCTGCTGGGGACCCTTAGGAACTCGCTGAGCCCCCAGAGGCCCCGTGTTCATCCCCTGCCTCATCAGCAGGACCTTCTGCTGTAGAAGCTGCCGTTGACGGTGCTGGAAACTGTAAAGCTCCCTTTGCCGCTGCGCCATCATCTGAGCATTGAGCGGAGGCTGTATGTGTGTGTGAGAGAGAGAGAGAGAGAGAGAGAGAGAGAGAGAGAGAGAGAGAGAGGCTAGCTTTCAGTTTCAGTCACAGGCATGTGCAGAAAAAAATAACAATTGTAAAAGGGAAAAAAGTAAAAAAAAATACACAAAAGCATGAATTTGACTATGTGCACTAAAAGGACTGATTATGGAATTGGCAAGGTGGGAAAGGCAGATGATGTATATATAAAATAGAGCTGTCTAAAACAGAATAATAATTACTATTAAACAAAATAAGAAATAAACAATAGTAGTATATATTTATCTATACCTATGTATCTAGATACATAGGTATAGATAGATATATACTACACTTGTGTGTGTGTATATCTATCTATCTATCTATCTAGATAGATAGATAGATAGATAGATAGATAGATAGATAGATAGATATACACACACACACACACACACACACACACGTATTAAAATGTTTTGTATATTTATAATAAAATCAATGTTATATGCATGTATAATTCAGCTTTTTAAACAAATAAGTACATAAATAAATTTGCATCGTCAAGACATTTAAAATAAATTTGTGAACAAATCGAAAACCAAACCAAATTTTGACCAAGATTCAGATCTTGTCAGAGCAAATGCTTACATCCCTATAAATGGCATTCATAATTTGTCTCGGTGCATGCGACGCTAACCTGAGAGGGCATCTGAGGCTGCTGCATGCCCTGACGCATCCCCATGACAACATGCCCCCCCTGTGGGAACTGGCCTATGGCCGCAAGCCTGTTCTGGAGCTGATGGGGAGAGAAGATAGATCACCACTAAACAAGAGCAACTAATCATGTTCGCTCAGCAGCTGCACTCGACAAAAGAATAGGTTAGTTCCACAGCATGTTATTTAAAAGGGCAAAATCAAAAGCATTCACTCGATTTGTTACACAGTGCAACAAGATCCAAGAGGAGGATTTAGACATTGTGTGTTCACATTTATTATTGCACAATGAAGTGAAAGCTGGAGATCTACCTGCTGTGGGCCTTGCAAACGCTGCTGAAGCTGGAGTCTCAGCTGGTTGGGAGGTAGTCGCAGCTGGTTGGGCACACCAGGAGCTCGGTTCATGCCGGGCCGCACCGTAATGCTTACGTTGCCTGGAAACGCCATCCGTGGGGCCCCGAAACTCATGCCTTGGGCTGTGCCCATCTCAGCAGGGAACTGTGAGGGTGAGGTTGGGAACTGAGAGGGGTAGCTGGGCAGCTTGGGGTCCATGGGTACAGGTGTTGGGGGCTGAGATTGAGGAAAGGTCTGGATGACAGGTTCGAGGCCTCCACTCTGTAGGCAAGGTGGTAAACCATTCAACCTTAGACACATTGTTCTTGTTATGGTAAAATGAATGAGAATATTGTTTTTCTTATAATACGAACTTGAACAATCTTGTCGATGCCCAGAGCTCGGTCCAGCTCGGCGAGCTCGCTCTCGTCAGTCCGGCTCAAGAAAGTGACCAGCTGCTCCAGCAAGGCCTTCTCATCGTTGCGGCCCTCGGGAGTGGTGGGCGGACACAGCATCTCATCCAGTGGACACGGAACGCACTGCCTGCGTAGTGCAGAGAACAAACAAGATGGCCTGATTCTGATTCATCTGACAAACACGATTCTGATCAAGAGTGGAAGGAAGGCAGCTGACACTTAACTGATCTGGCAGGTAAACAGAATATTGGTGAAGATGCACATTTTCTTCCCTGTGACTTAAGGATAGGGTTGCCAACTGTCCCGAATTAGCCGGGACATCCCGATTATTGGGCCTACTTTATTTGTCCCGTACGGGACCTCACTTGTCCCGATTATTGAGTGCTATGCTGATCTGACTGATACAACAGCAACACGACACTTGAGAATCACCACGACACCGGTCCTCATCCAGTCAAGTGCATCCAACCATACAAATAAACTATAAATTGAGAATGAATGATCTAATCTATCTAGATATAAATTATTTATAAAAATCCCACATACTGATGCCCAAGACAGAACATAGCCTAATGTATGTGCGCCAGCGCCAAACCATGTAGCGCGCCCACGCTATATAGGGAGAGAGCGAGAGACATTGCCTGAGAGATGAAAACTGAAAATAGAGAAATAAAAGCTAATTTAACATTTTAATAAATATTAAAATATTACTTTTTTTAACAAAATATGATTTCAGTTAAATGTGCTGATATTTCCTGGTGACAAAACCATAATAAACAGTAGCAACTCCATCACCCCAATTTTGAAGTAATTGTGGGATTTTAGATCATTTGCCTAATTTTACATAGAAATTTTATAGTAGTTAACAGCACCAATGAAAAACAGCTACTGAATAAACGTGTGATTAAATACTACAGTATATTCTTATTTTGTCAACATTAAGTCTCATCTCATTCTTACTCACAGACGAATGTTAAAATTAGAAAATAGTTATTTTAAAGTGTATCTGACAGCAACAATTAAAGTGTATAATTTATTATAATATAGTATATAAATTATATTTTTTTACAGTTCCTGTAGCCTGGTTATCATCAATAATCATTATTCCTCACACAGTAAAGAAGGCCTGATAGCTGAAACAATTGTATTTTTCTATGTGTAAAAAATAAAATAACAAACTTTGTGAAATTTCTGTGCAAATCACAACTGAATTCAATAATCAAATCCACAAACACTCACTCTTGAGGAGAGGACAGAGGAGCCTGTGTCTGGCTGTCCAAGCTGCTATCAAAGCTCATTGGTTCAACCAGGGTCAAGGGTTGGAACTGCTGAGAATCAGGAAGCTCCAGCTTGGCCAGACCTAAATAAAATATGAGTATATTTTGTTAAAAATCTTATTTCTTCCCCAGGCCTGCTTTCTATTTCAAAAGTTTATGCTTTGGCTCATTCAATTTGGTACCTGTGGTGTTGTTAAAAGAGTTGAGGCTGGTTGAACTGGCAAAGGGGCTGTTGCTCTCCTTTGAGGGCTGGAAAGGGTCTGTCTGCCCAAGATCCGGCACCTGGACCTGACCCTGGTTTGGTGTAGAGGGGTCACAGTACTCAAAAGAGGACTGATTCGAGAGGTTTGATCCATCAGGGAATGCTACAGAGAGAAGCGGAGAAGGAGAAAAGCTGTTATTAAGGACTTAAGATAAATGAAAAATTAAGAATTTTATAATTACTCGGGTGGGATGGGCCTCACCTTGGCTTGATGTTCCTGGTGACTCTCTCTTCACATTCACCCCGATGGAAAGGTTGTCGTCACTGGGCTGAATGAGCACTGGCTCCTCTATAGATTTACATCCCACAGAGCTTCTCAGAGTGGGCAAGAGCTGGTTCAAAGTGTCCAGATCAGTACTGGGAAACTGCTACTCATGTAAACACACACAGAGGTGGAGTGGAAATGAGAGCAAAGGTCATCGACATCAAAAGGCACACCAGAGCACAAGAAAGATAAAGTCCAAACGTGACCGCCTCAAAACAACACAAGGGTTTGACAGTTCAAGAACACCAGTAACTGAGGGAACCCAGCAAGAATAAGGTTTACAAAAAGTATCACTAATATATTCAGCAGGACAAGAGTTCATGATGCAAATTAGTTTCATAAGAAACAGCCATTTCCTGTGCCAGGGATGATGGGATAAGGGCACATCCAGCAACAAGACAAAGTTGCGAAGAGCTTAACTTTATGAAAATGAGAAGACAACATGATTCTTTTGTCAAAAACTATGACTAACCCAAAAAAAAAAAAAAATTATATATATACGTATACAGTATATATGAAGAGTTCAGATGCAAAAGCCTCTAAATGCCATTTGAAATTTTCTTCTTTAATGATGATTTTTATCAAACTTGTATATTTAAGTTCAGTAATTTCACTTAAATAACAATTAATAGGTAATTATCATTGCCATTTAAGTGAAATCACTGAACTTAAATATACAAGCTTGATAAAAATGATCATTCTAGAAGAAAAATTCAAATGGCACTTAGAGGCTTTTGCATCTGAACTCTTCATATATATATATATATATATATATATATATATATATATATATACATACATATACACTATTCTCCATTTATTTTAGTCAATTTTACCCTGGCTAAAAGGGAATCTTATTTGAGCTGATGAAAGTGAATTTTTGGTGATGTGAATGTGCAAAATTAAACCAAATATTCAAACAATTTAAATTTTTCAACATTGTCAACAACAAACAAAAACATGTGAGATCTGACCTTGTTGTGAGAACCTGAGCTTTTGAAATAATTATGAGTACACATTAATTGTAATAAAATTCTTTAAGCTTTCTTCAATATTTTTAATTAAAATGTTTTATGTATTGTGATGATGTGCATTTTTCACCTCGTTCTCAGCAAGGCCCCATTGAATTGATCAAAAGTGACCGTAAATATATTTAAAATGTTACTAAAGTAAATAAATGCTGTTCTTTTAAACGTTGTTCATCAAAGAAAATTAATGTTTTTCCACAGGGTTTTCAAGATTAATAATAATAAGAAATATTAATTGAGCATCCAATCAGCATATTATATTAAATTCGGAAGGATCACGAGACAATAAAAACTGGAATAATGGCTGCTGAAAATTCAGTTTTACCAAAGGAATAAAGTTATGTTATTTTAAAGTGTAATATTTCACAAACAAAACAAAAAAATCTTACCGACCCAAAACTTTTAAATGATAGTGTAAACATAACTTGAGTTGTGAAGTTTATCAATAATGTTAAGGCTTTAGTTGTTGTGGCATAGTAACACGCAGATGTACTGAGATTTTCTTTCATCAGGGACAAATATGGAATAAATCAGGAAGTAAATACCGGACTGGGCTTGCCACTGGATTGAGGTGAGCAAGCGATAGCAGACACGTTGGTGGCTGCAGCAGCGGCACAGGGTACGTTCTCTCTGCTCCCTTTCTTCTCGGCCTTCACCTTGACCGTCTGGAGGCTGAGAGCGGCCGGAGGAGGCAAGTCCTCCAGGTCCTTTTCATCCGTATCCAGCAGGAAACGTAGCAGCTGGTGGTCCTGGGGCTCCTTCCCGAGCCCCCGTGCTACCAAGGCCGCATTGGGGCTGGTTGGAGGCTCCTTCTTAATGTCAACCTCCTTGCCCGCATCTGCAGGGCTGTTATCTTGGAGCAGGCCGTGCAGAATCTTATGGCGCTCGGTCAGACTGCGGTGAGAGCCCGGGCATTGGGGCACGGGTGAGGGACGGGGTTGAGAGTCGTGTTCGGAGGCACCCGCATCGGGGCTGCTGTCCAAGAGCTGGTTGAGTTTGGAGTTGCCCACCGTCTTGGGCTCGTCGGTGGATGCTTCCGGCGGTTTGGCCGGTGGCTGACGTGCCGGAGAGCTGCTGGGGGTCGGAGTCTGTCTGGGAGGCAGGGGAGAAGGGAGAGAGAAACCGACACCATCGCCACTGGATTGCTGCCTGGTCAGTCCGCCAGCGGGTGAGTGAATGCCGGGCGTAGAGGGGGAAAAAGGATGGCCGGGCACACGTGGGCTGCCGGCCAGGCCCGGGCTACCCCGTGGAGGTCGGGGCGACATGAATGAGGTAGAGGTGGATGTGAGCGGGCTGCCTAGTGGAGAGGGGCTGCTGACCTGCTGGGAGGGCCCAACACGGCTGGGCGTCAGGTAGCCTGGTGGAGTGGGTGTGGGGGGTCCAGGAGTGGCACAGGTGCCGTTGCTGTTGTTGAGATGGAGGCTGAGGTCACTGGAGGGCTGCAGGGCAGGTGAACGGGAGGGCGGGGCAGCAGGAGATGGAAGGCTGGGGGTAGTGTTTTCCTGAGAGCTAGCAGTGTTGTGTTCCCTAAAACACACATTCAAATAAACAAACATGAGGGATCCAATAGTCATCGTGTGCTGTGTTTATAGAAGTTAAAGGGGCATTCTCTGTGTTGGTTACCTGTCTATAGTGTGAATGCCCATGATGAAGGGCTGTACATCTGGGTTTTGGGGGCAGCAGAATTTGCAGCGCGTCTGCGCACTGAGGGACGTCCCGTCACTGAGTGTGAAATGGTAGAGAGGACTGATGGCCGTGCCGTGGGTCATCACTGTCAACACATACATAGATTAAATCCGTCACAGTTTCTACAAAAATATTAAGCAGCGCAACCATTTTTGTACATCGTTAATAATAAGAGATTTTTATTGAGCAACAAATTAGGATACTAGAAGGATTCAGGATCATGTGACACTGAACACTGGAGTAATGGCCGCTGAATTCAGCCTTGTCATCATGAATACATTTTAAAACAGACAGTTATTGGAAATTGTTAATATTCCACTATACTACAGATTACTGAATATTTTGATTAGAGGCAGACCGATTAATCGGTCGATTTTTGGCATTTTTTAACATAATCGGCATCGGCCAATATCCAAGTATATCAAGCCAATTATTAGGCGGGCGCATCTGTGGGCAGCCTAGTGTTGTCGTGGAACACGTGTTTGACGCACGCTGCCGCTAGAGTCATTTTCCAGCCGAGCGAGCAGCAGAAATACGTTATTGTTAAATTATGAAGTTAAATTAAATAAAATATAATAAATCTTAGATATAAAAAAAATTAAATCATTTAAAGTTTTTTTCTCCTTTTTTGTGATAATTAGGTTATGTCCATTTGTCTTTGTCCGTCAACAAACAAAACAAACCAAAAATACATGTTTCAGGACATTTTTTGAGAGGATAAAATGTTTTTGTTGAGAAAGTTTGTCTATGTTAAGTAATTATCATTTCTTTTAGATTTTATCTTTCAAACAGAGGTTAAAAACCAAGCAAATATCGGCCAAAATAAATCGGCAGCATTAATCAGCCATCGGCCGACCCGGATTTCAAAAGATCGGTATCGGCATCGGCGTGAAAAAAAAAAACGATCGACCTCTAATTTTGATCAAATAAATGCAGCCCTGGTGAGGACAAGTGACTTTCGAAAACATAAAAAAATAGACTCCAAACTTATGAATAGTTATGCATACCCTATATTCATACCCATACAGCCAATTTTCTTTTTATAAACTTCTTGCACTTTGAATGGAGGAAAGCATTAGGCATAAATCAAAATAATATAATATAATAATATCAAAATATTGAATTTTCAATAAAAGAAAGAAAATTATACTGCTTTTTCTGGCAAATCAAAACTGGCTACTCGATTAAATGAAGAAATAATCCACAGATTGATCAAATACATCATTAAAAGGTAAAGGTTCTCTAGGTAAAGAAAGACAAGGTCTAATCATCGCTGCTTTAAAATGTCAAGTACTACTCAAAATGGCTAGAGCGGAGGTGAACGTGCTCACCCTCATGAAGCAGCTTCTTGGCATGGGAGGGCTCGTTGCCCTGAGGCTGGAAGAAAGCATAGATGCACTTCCTGACCAGATCCTCCCAACCTGGTCGGCCTGTGGCCCTCAGAGCACTCGTCTCAATAGAGATGATTTTCCCTGCACAAACACAGAGAGAGAAAGATCATTCGATTTTGTCAACAGGACTAGAAGTTCAAGGGGAATGCTTTCACATTGCAGTTTTAACAACAAACAGTTTTGCGCTTCCTTTTGCAAGAATAGAAAAAGCATAGTTTCAGTTTCAGTCTGCATGTTTGTTATTCTTCTCCAGCATGTTTCTTTTTCTTCTCCTGCACTAAACTAAGCAAGACTTTTGAGGAACAAAGCCACATCTGTATTTACACAGGAATGACAATCGCAGGAAACAACGTACAAGCTCAATGTACCCGTCACATATGTGATGCTTGGTATTTAAAACAAAACAAATAGAGTGCATTCAAATGGAAGGTGACGTCCGGAGATGCATTTTAAAGAGGTCTTATGGTGCTTTTTAATGTTTTCCTTTCCTGTAGTGTGTAATGTATCTGTTTGTGCATGTTTACGATCTGATCCATTTATTCTATCTAACAGAGGATAGAATAAACCAGACCTGTCTAAAATGCCAGGATTGAAGTCAAAATAATCCATCAGCTTGCCAATCAGAGCACTGTGAGCTTTTCGGAAGGATGAGCCTTTTAGAAATTAGCATGTTTCAGACAGACAGGGGATAGAGGAGCTACAACAACATATAGTATGTACAGTACAGTGAACTTTTTTTTATTAATCCCAAAAATTGAAATAATTGACTTTTAAAATAGCATCATATGACACCTTTATAGGTGTTTATCAAAATCATTATTTCAAAAAGCACATAAAAAAAAAAATGGCTGTGTTCAAAATTGCCCCCTGTACCCACATAAGACCAGCGGTTTGGAAAATGGATTGATGGATGATTGAGCTGCGGGCACCATCTTCCGGTGAGACACGTCACAGTGCATTATGGGCATTCTCTAGCCGCTGAGTGTACAACGGTTATATACTCGTTATTGCGGTGCATTGTGGGATTGAATGAGTGCACTGGATGGTATTGGACACCTCTACAAACATCTGTCCCTTCAAATAATGCCCTATTTAAGGGTATAGGGGGCGATTTCATACACAGCCAGTGAGACAAAAGAGTCCATCTAATATGTTTGCATACAAAAACAATTAGGAGTTTGTCCTCCAGTGTGAATATTTGTGTCCATATTTGTTATCAAAAACCTTACTAGAATCTCTCGCTAACTTAAACTACAGTATTTATTTTTATCAATTTTATTTCGACAACAGCTTTTTCAACTACTGTTTTCTGATTTGCAATAGTCTTTTTATTTTTGATTTACTAAAATGTGTAAATCAATAGTTTAGTCTTTGGTTTAGCTTATGACAATATTTTATGTAAAGTCTAGTAAGTGTTTGTGTGTGTCTATAATGAAACACTACCTGTAGGGTCCTGCTTGGTGATGAAGGACTCCGTATTGACAGGGATCTGAGGTGGACGGGGCATTCGACATGCTATACATATCAAACACCTCTGCAGGTCTGTGGACAACAGCGACATCATGGTTTAAACCAGTGACCCAGCCATTATAATAATGAAAAAAAAAAAAAAAAAAAAAAAAAAAACTGTTTTCAGATTTGAACACTGGCACGTCAATGACAGCTTCATCAGACTCCCAGCACTAAGCTAAATATTTATATGGGTATGACTTTATGAGTGTGTGTGTGGTCTCACCCTCACCCTCCTCCTGCACTGCTCTGGGCTGAGAGACCGTGAAGCACTGCATGAGCTCATACTGTTGTCGGGCCTCCTGGTTCTCTGTGTCCACCTCATCTGGAGGCCTTTTCAGCAACCTGCAGTTAAACGTGTGGCTGTTCCTCCGGCCTTGCTCCTGAGGCCATGGCACACCGTTTACTGAAAACACACACACAGATGAACAAGGTAAATGAAGAGAAGTACGAGATAAAGACCACCAGTGGAGTGTAAAGGCGGGCATACACTGTGTGATTTGTGTCCCATTTTAAGTCGAATTCTGACTCGTGTGATTATTTTTTGGGTTGGGGCGATTTGTCGTGGAGTGTTAGTGTACAGGGAGAAACAAGAGGTGATTAACCTCTCCCGATCGACAATCGCATGGTCGGATGAATTTCTGGCATGAAATTTTATATATATATATATATATATATATATCTGCCCTTTTTATACATTTAATTTGTTTGACAGAAACTTTATCGGACCGAGTTCTTCACTCAAAATCACTCACAAATCTTTTGATAGTTCAATAATCTCAATTCAGTTTTCACAAAATATTCGTTGTTTTCATGTATTTTACAAGACATTTCCACCTTTTCATGCATTTCATCTTCAGAAATATCTTTTTAATTGCGTGAGAACTATGACTTGCTTAATAATCCCGAACAGCCTCTTTAAGCAGGTTTTCCATTGACACAAGACAACCTGGTAAACTATTTAACAAACCTGTCTGAGATTGATAGCAGTTACTGAAAAATATGTGAAAAATAAAACAAACAAACTCTTTCTTTGAAAAACTAAAATCTCAATCTTTATTTTACAGAAATCCTACTTTTATTTGTGTATACATAAAACAGCTCAAGCTTTCTGTCACATAATAACGTTTGGGCAGAAGCAAAATCAGCATAGTAATCTTCTTCTTCTGCATGGAGTATATTGGGGCCTTTATCTATCATTCTGCTCTTACTGTTTCCGTCCTCACCGAGAGACTCACCAAGGCTTTTGGGTAGCAGGTTGCGCACAAACTCGTTGTGATCTCCCACATGAAGGATGCTGTAGACGCTGGAGGTCATCAGCTCTTCCTGACTATAACCCAGATAACTGGTGACATTTTCAGACACAAATACAATGCGCCCCTCGCGGTTCGCAACGAAAAAGAAGCCATCCAGGGCCTGGTGGAGTGGGCAGAGAATAGAGATAGAGGACACAAATAAGATGTATGTTGCACTAAAGTGCCATATTCCCAACCACTGGAAATGGGTCATGCTCATATGACAACAAATATCAGTCTGTTGTGCAGATAAACAGTCCGAAAAGTTCAACATACCTCCAAAAGGAGTGGCCCAAGGGCTTCCTTCTCCACCATGTCCTGACTGCTGGATGATATGTCACTCTTTTGAACTTCATCATCTGGAGACATCAGAGCTGCTTTCTCTGTGGGCACACAAAGAAATTTCAAATCCCAGGTAAGTCATACCAAAATTTGAGAGCATGGCCATTCAAGAGTTTTTTTTTTTTAACAGAAATACACAAACACTTTTATTCCATTGGGATGCAATAAATAAATCAAAATCTGCAGTAAAGACATTCATAATTTTACAATAAAAAAAAGAAACTACATTCAAAGTTTCCACAAAAATATTAAGCAGCACAATTGTTTACAACATTGATAGTAAAAATGTTTCTTGAGCACCAAATCAGTATATTAGAATGATTTTTGAATGATCATCTGACACTGACTGCTGAAATTTTCGCGTTGACGTCACATGAACAAATGACACACAAATTTGTTCAAATAGAAGTTATTTTAAATTTGTAAAAAATAATTCACATTATGACTTCATAACTGTATTATTGATCAAATAAATGCAGCATTATAGACTTTAAAAAAAATCTCACCCACCCTAAACTTTGGACTGGCAGTTTGGATTTATATGCACTTTCTGTTGGTACGTACGGTGAAACGCACATTCAGTTTTGTGGCCTCGAATTTTGGTTCCAAGTGTAAGGCCAGCAGGTTTTAGTTTGCAGGTATACATAATCCACACCCTCCAAACAAATCTTACGCATCCCTACCTGTCAGAGCTTTCTCTAATGTGTTAGTGCCTTTTATTCACACACAAAAAAACATGCATCATTTCACTATTGTCCTCCTTCCTCTCCTGGACTGGGTGGATGAAAGCTACGCAGCGGAAGCTTCTCTTAGACTAATGCGAGCAAAGTGATACTTTTGGAGGGGAGCCAGCAGCAGTAAGTGCAGAGAGCACTCTTGAGAAACGCTTGAGACCACAGAGTCCCGATTCGGTCACTCCCATCGCAGTTAGACACAAAGAGCTGATAGAAAGTGTCAATAATTATTCTGCAGCCAAACTACTTAACCTTCTTTCTCCTCACGAGATCAAAGCTTCTGAAGGACTGTTTGAGAACTCGACTCGGTCCAGCAGCTGGTAAGAAGAGAGGACGAGACTGTTTGTTTTGGGCTGCATTCTAAGTGAAGATTTCTTGAAGGAAAGGCTAAATTTAGATCAGAGCTTGAGCGCCGTATTTACACACATAATAGCAACGTAGCTCTCGCCGAGGAACTTCTTAACGACGACATCAATCTGTTTTGTTTCAATCTGAACTCTGCAACGCAAGAGTTTAAAATGAAGTCAGTATGGTGGGAGACGAACAGGCATTTTGGGTTGTTAGACAAAATTTGGCCAATACATTGCGACTGAGAAGTGGTGTAATGTAATCTGGTGATTGTCGAAATGAATTGGCCTAAAAATGAAAGATACTCAAATCCTTTGGGTCTTTAAGGCCCCGTCCACACGGAGACGCGTTTAGGTGTACTACAATTTTTTTTGTCGTATTGGCGTTTCGACCAGACGGATCCGGCGTTTTGGGACACTGAAACCGCTATTTTTTGAAACCGGGTCCCAGGGTGGATAAATCTGAAAACGACATGCTTGCGTTTTCGTGTGTACAGCATAGACTGTAGAAAATATGTGTACGGTCGGCCAATCCGTATATTTTGTGAAACTATGATGTAATCACCCCACGTGTCGACTTGTCACACAGCAACAACAACTGCAGAACTGCTTGTATAATAATAATAATAATATAATATAATGCGGCGAAACTACTGAGCCTCTTGTATTCCTTTATTTATTATTTACTTGAATGTATTTTTATTTCATTTATTTTTTTAGGCCTATACTTTCTTTCGTATGCTATGGTGCTGGGATTTAAAGCAAAAATAATATACGACGATCGATGGGATTTATTTGATTATAACGGCTATTCAAAAAACGCACCAGATAACTCTCTCTTATAGCCAAATCCGTATGAAGTGCATTAGGCTACTCCATAGGCGTGTCCATAATGCTCCAAATGCAAAGTGGCGAGTCAGCATCGTCAACTTCCTCTTTTGAGTCAAGAATGACACAGAAAACACTAGTTTATTAATAAATAATTGAAATGTCGATATTTGACACATTTGTTACTTTTGCCGGTTCTTTTTGAGTCCGCTAACTAATCGAATATCGTGACTCCCTATTTTGTACCGGGCAATTTATGATTGTTCAATAAAGTTCTTGGTAAAAAAGAGAAACTGTGCCTAATATAATTGTACAGCCTAGATTTATTTTACTGTCTACAGTAGCCTACAGCACGCAAGGTTTTATGCGCATGTTCTAAGTCTTTTTCTCGCATTTTTAGTGTATCTCTATGGCAGAATTACAGCGCCACATACTGGTCTGGGATGTATACTACATCGTTTTCAGTCAGTTTCAGTGGTTTCGTGTGTCCACAGATATTTTGAGACGCCGCCGTGTTTACGGACTTTTGTTTTTAAAAAAACGAGGAAAATAACATCGGATAGGGAAAGCTTTGGCTTTGTGTGCTACTGATTTTCTAAGCATTCAGACTTCTCATATGGTGGACAATAAAACACAACTGAAAAATAAAAATCCTATATTTACATTAGTAATATTTCAGTGAAATTATGCGACAAAAAAGGTCAATTGTTGATTGTCAATAGTTTAGAGAGATGAACGAAGCAAAGAACACATTGAAGTCTCTAACCAACCAAGCAGTTACCTGTTGGTTTAAATGGCAAATCCTGTCGCAAAATCGGCACATATTCCTATTAAAACTGCTGATTCTGCCTGTGAAAATTCGGAGAGCAGCAGTAAATGTGATCGCACCTTTACATTGAGGGACGGATCCGAGCCATATCTAAAAACCTGAAGAACACAGAAACTTAGAGTAGTGCCCTTTTGGCTTGGATCATGACTTCCCGAGTTGACACAAATAAAAGTGTGAGGTATGTAAAGATTCTCCTCCTAAATACATCCTGTCAATTTCAATAATCATGGCAAAGTGAACAAATATCATCATGCACAGCCCTTAAAATGAGCTGAATAAAACTTCAAGTAATTTCATCCAGGCATTCAACTAAACAGAGAGCAAACAAAGCTAATGGCTGCTGGTTTTCACGACCTTTGCCATGCGAATTGTGCTCTGACTTAATTTCTCAGGTTTCAAAAAGTGCATTTGTTGAGGGGCTGGAATGTTAATGAAGTGCACTGTGCTGTATGAGAGCATGGCTGAAATGTGAAAAATGTCTTTGATGTACCCTTCATTAAACTAAAAGTGGCATCTGATCCTAGTATCCTCATTCATCTCATCTGGAAAACACATCAATAGTTTGCAAACGTTTTCATACCCACACACAGAAAGGATCGATCTGAAGTAGTCTAAAAAAAAAACCTGAAGTTGCTAATACTTCCATGAGACATCAAAAGAATTTACTGATGTAGTTCTGAATTGTCTGAATTTAGGCTGAATGCGTAGATCTTTGATGATAAGAATTAAATGTGGGTGGTTGGTAAAAATCTTCGTATGAGTATTTTTATGTCATGGTGACAGACTAATCATGATATATTTGTTTTTTGTTTTTTGCTGGTAATCAAATGGGAAAAAAACAATACAAAACCCTGCTCCAGCTTTCATCATCATTTCCCCTTAAAGTTTAGTTAAAGTAGTTCGGTCACAAAAATATATTTACCATGGTATAAACAGACACACTTCCACCATTGCGAGGTATCGTATGTCATACTGCCCAGCCCCAAAAGTGTACCAAGAGACCTTCAGGTGACATTCCAGGTAAATATGTTTTTAAACGTTGATTATAGAACACATCTAAAGGTTAGGCTTAAGAGGTGAAAGTGTGTTCTTGTCTGACAACATTAACACCACCCTAAGCCAGGGATAGGAGGGGCGGCAAGTTCCTGTTTCTCTTTCTCGCAGGAAGAGAGGGGAAGCTGAGGTCTACGAGAGGCCCTCTCTTGCACAAGGTCAAGGGGGCAGGGTAGCGTCGCCATTGGCTGTTCTCTCGCACGCCCCTGCGGCCCCCCGAAAAAAGCATATTGATCCCCTCCCTTCAGAGTGTCTACAAAACCACACTTCCTCCAAAACACATGGAGGCTTACAAAAAGGAGAGAACTAAAGCGTCATGAGAGATGGCGTTAAACTAATATTACAATACAATTACAAAACATTACAATAATAATGAACATAAACAACTTAAAAGGTCCTGTTCTTCGTGATGCCATGTTTTAAACTTTAGTTAGTGTGTAATGTTGTTGTTAGAGTATAAAAAATATCTGTAAAATTATAAAGCTCAAAGTTCAAAGCCAAGCGAGATATTTTATCTGTTAATTCCGCCATTGATAGTGTTTAGCCGTGTGTCCACCAAAGCGTTTTTCCACGCGCCTGGTGTATGTTTTCAATTGTTGACGCGTTTTTTAAACGCCATGAGCGTACCGAGGCGCTGAGCGTTTTATTCACGCTGAAGCGCCGAGCGCCCAGCGTTTTTTACTGGTCGCTGGGAGTTGAAAAATGACAACAGGTTTACAAATACTCTCATTAAAGGATTAGTTCACTTTTGAAAAAACTTTTGCTGATAATTTACTCACCCCCATGTCATCCAAGATGTCCATGTCTTTCTTTCCTCAGTCGAAAAGAAATTTAGGTTTTTGATGAAAACATTCCAGGATTTTTCTCCATATAATGGACTTCAATGGGAACCGGATGGTTCAAGGTCCAAAAGACAGTTAATAACTGTTTCAGATGCAGCTTCAAATGTCTTTAAACGATATCAGACGATGAATAAGGGTCTTATCATGCGAAACGATCGGTTATTTCAAAACTTATTCCAAAAATGTAACTTTTCTAAGGACAAATGCTAGCCTTGCTCTATTCTGTGAGGCGCGTTTACAACGTCACGTATTACGTAATTACGTTCAAAAGGTCACGGGCGACGTAGCCGAAAGTACAGAGTCAGTGTTTACAAGTTGAACGCATTGGTTGAACGTGCAAACTAGCTCAAACACCGTTTACAAAAAAGGAATTAAAAGGAAAAACAACGATGTCGGACGATTTTGATTCTGTACTTCCGGCTACGTCCCCCGTGACCTTTTGAACGTAATTACGTATTACGTGACGTTACAAATGCGCCTCAGAGAATAGAGCAAGGCTAGCATTTGTCCTTAGAAAAGTTACATTTTTGGAATAAGTTTTGAAATAACCGATCGTTTCGCATGATAAGACCCTTATTCATCGTCTGGTGTCGTTTAAAGACATTTGAAGCTGCATCTGAAACTTTTATTAACACTATCTTTTGGACCTTGAACCATCCGGTTCCCATTGAAGTCCATTATATGGAGAAAAATCCTGAAATGTTTTCATCAAAAACCTAAATTTCTTTTCGACTGAGGAAAGAAAGACATGGACATCTTGGGTGACATGGGGGTGAGTAAATTATCAGCAAAAGTTTTTTCAAAAGTGAACTAATCCTTTAACAAATCTACCTGAAATGCATGAAACACGACATGTTGTGCACATCACATGAGCACAAAACTGTTCGAAATGATCCTAACGTGAAAAAGTGAAAGTGTATTACCCTGCTCTCCCACAGTTAGTCACACATCTTCCTCCATTTATAGTCATAGAAACTGATTACACTTCTTGCTTAGGGAAAACCATCTTCCAACATAATTTAACCCATTTCCCACTGCTTCAAATGATAATGCATTTCCTCTTTCAGCGCATATGCACCATATATAACAGAGCGGTTTCAGCAACTATCAGTCAAGCGCCATTTTAAAGGATTATGGTGTATACATTACAGCCCTGCAAAGAAACCAGAGACATCTTAAAATGTTTGTGCTAGCCAGTGCCTGCCCACCTAATATGCAGAGCCCACCACCTTCTGACATTGATGAATTTTTAGATCTTCCGATAAACATCTTCTCGTGACCTCTTTGCATAAATGATATTCACTATTCCAGGGGCTCCTTAGTTTGCCATGCCAACAAAACCCTTTTTTAAGGTCTGCAAATCATCAGATGACATGTTTACCGCTGTCGAAAATGAAGAATGACCGGGTGCATGTTCTGAATTACTTCCAAGTGTGAGATAACAGGGTGATTTGGAGCTAGCCGACATGCTTTGTTCACACTTCAATATACTTTAAAGTTTTCAAGGTGCCTCTCATTGGGAAATAACAACGATCCAAATCATTTATTGAAGCAAAATACAGGCAAGGTTCATGTCAATACAATTAATACTATATTTCTTTAAGGTCAACCATAAATAATCTCCAAACAAATGAAACGATCAATGATAAGGAAATGAGCCTGGGTCACAAGGACTTTACTCAACTTAAGGTCTCATCAGTAGTTCTTAGAAAATATTTAACCATTGACAAAACTTCTCTTTCTCTGAGAACTAAGCCAGTTTTGGTAAATTAGTTTCAAACGTATGTCTATTGATAGGCAGACCAACTAGTCCAAGTGCACTATACTGTATGTTATATAGCTTTGAAAATCAAGACAATTATTTTTTTTTTTTATAGTTTATTAATAAGAAATGAATTGAACTGCATTAAAATAACGCAGACTATAACTAAATATGTGCTGTCCACTTGGTATGTAAAAGAATTATTTGCATACCAAGTGGACTAATCTTAAGCAACCAGTCTTAAAAAGCTCAAATACATCACTGCAGATCTGACTTTAAACATAACACAGACATCAAGCTTTGACAAGAGCTAACATTCCCTAATGATTGGTCAACACTAGACTGGCCAAACATCCCAAATGTCTTGCTAATATGAAGAGTTAAGCCAAAATTTGTTATCCTTATTCACCCTTGTCGTTACAGACCTGATATTTTCTTTCTTCTGTGATTGCAACAAAATTGCCCATGCAAGATCCCATGATGATAATAATGATTTCATTTGCACTTAATATTCTGACTACACTAAGTCTATTTGATTAGAACTGAATGGAGCTGCTGGACAATAACATCACTGTTTCTAAAAAACTGCTTTATAGCCAAATTGAACTCATTTAATAACTGATGATCTTTACAATGGTATTGATTTTGATACAATTGGTATCAGCACTGAAATGACTTCAGTTGAACAATGACACTATTTTCTTTACAGCAATGTTTCATTTTATTGAATGATTATTTTGCCGTTTAACCCTGTAATGCTAAATTGAAACAATCTGTATTCTATAAAGTGCTATAACAACATGCTGATTTGGTGCTCAAGTAACATTCGTATTATCAATGTGAAAACAGCTGTGCTGTTTAATATTTTAAATGTAAAAAAACAGAGAAAATTTTAGGATTTTTTTGAGAAATAGAAAGTTCAAAAGAACAGTATTTTGAAAAGCATTATAAATGTTTTACTGTACTTTCACTCAATTTAACGCATATTTGCATTATAAAAGTCATAATTTCTTAATAAACAAAAAACAAACTAACAGTACAGAGCTCAAACTTTTGAACAGTCTACAGGAAGACAACATCCCAGCAGAACTTTAAAAATGTACTTTACCAATGAGTGTGTCTTAAACATAATGTGTTCTCTTCATTTTATGGCTTTGTCTGAGAGCTCTGTCCAGTTACTGATTAAAACAAACCAAAAAGGCAAGCAAATAATCACATCCTCTGGGCCCCCCAAAAATATATCACTAAAAACACTGCGCAACCAATTTAGAAGCTCCTAAAAAAGAAGTGACGAGGGAACAATGTCGTTCTCACCACTATGATTTACAGCCAGTCCAACAACCAGATAAAAACCTTTTGTTGTGTTTCACAATTCAGTTTATTTCCCCTATTAGTATTTAAGATGACCGAAGGAACACGAATTCTAATCAGATTAGGGATGTCAATAAACCAAACATCAAGTGTTACATGCACTATACAGGGTTTTTCCTGGGTTAAAAATGGTAATGGCGGACAAGCACAATCATCCACACATAGTAAAATAGACCCTACACATGTGAACTGTGATCCCAGTACAGACCATAGATACAGATATTTCTTGGTGCGTACCTTAGTGCTCAATTCCGATTTATTGCTCATATCCAATTTTTTTGTATAGCTGTGCACATTGTTGTTTTAAAAGCGGCCAAAATCAGATTCCACTGCAAACAAATCATAGTCCTGAACTGACCTGCATGTGCAAAAGAGCAATATAAGACGTCACGCAGCACGCTGTCATACGGAAGTAAACACGGAGGACATTAAAGTAAGCGATTTTCTGTTTTATTTGTGTGTTTTTTTTCTGACACATCACTGTTTTGATGACGTCAGATATTGTATGTAAAATCTTTGAAGCGACTCCCATGAAAGCAGAATTGTGACGAATATTGCTCTTGAGAAAATTTCACAAATTCTGATTTGACTGTTCAGACTGTGGTAGCATTGAAAAACATTGGTAGCAAATCGGAATTGAAAATATCAGATTTCATGTGTTTATCCTTTTTTCCCCAAACAGCATTAGTGTCGTCCCCAGATCTGACCCACTTCTGGTACGTGTGGATTCAACTGGTACCAAATGTGGGCCCGATCTTGGTCGACACTATGTTGTTGTCTGGGTGGTTGTAATGAAAGGATTTATGAGCATGCAGAACTCACACTGAACAAAAACTGCAGATTGTGACTAACTTTAACACATCTGATTGGCCACTGTGTTCCCGCTCGCAACAGATATATCTGTGATTAGCTACAAAGCACAACACTGAAGGAGAGTGTTTTAAAGCAGACAGCTATCAGCGGGTACAAGTACTGCAGAACGGCAAATGATCAAATAAATCTTTGGCTTGACATATTTTTAATGCAGGAAAAACCCTGATGAAAATTGTTGCAGTTAACTGAACTATCAAATCATCTCCAGTGTCAATTTCCTGTCTGTCCTTGTGAAGTGAATGGAAAAACTTGAACACAGCCCACACACAGCCCCGATGGAAAAGCGCGGACACTGGCTACTCACCCTGCTCGCGCCGTTTGATCTGCTGGATCTGGTCCACGGTGCTCTTTAAGATGTGGCATTTGTCTGGCTTCACGTTCAAGCTGGCAATGTCGCTCATGTTGGCCGATAGTAACTCGGCCAGTTCGTCAATGTAGCGGCATTCCAGCTCCCGCCTTCGCTTCTCCACACTACCATGCGTACACAAACATGAACAAAAAAAAAAAAAAAAAGAATTGTAAATTTTTTAGCACTCACTTGAAAGATTAAAGTCTAAAGCACAGTACCTTATTACAATGAAAATGGAAACAATAAAATATTAAATGTACATAAAATGATCTATTACAAAATAGAGTACTAAGTTTGGGGTCAGTAGGATTTAAAAAAAAAAAAAGAATAGTTTTATTCAGCAATGATGAATTAAATTGATTAAAAAGTTACTTTAATTTAATTATATATAAATATAATAAAATACAAAAATTATATAAAATACATAATATATATATATATATATATATATATATATATATATAATGCTGCCTTGAGCAATGAAAAAAAAATCTTACCAACCCCAATTTTTTTTTAAAAAAGGGCCAATTAAGCATATTTAAAATGTAAATATTCAATATTTTAATTATATTTTCTATGAAATGTTCTATATTAATATTTATTTATATATTAAATAATCAATATGCAGGGATATACAGTATACAGTAAATAAAAAAAAAATATATATATAATCGGGCTAGTACCTGCATGACTCGTCATAGACATAAACAAAGAGTAATAGCTCCGGCTACAGAATGTACTTCCGCAAGACACATGTAGTTCTGTTTATGACAAAAGTTACAGACTGCAGCTTTAAAGAGTCCAAACAATCAGCTCTCCCTTCCTTTGCTGGCACATGAACAACCAGCAGCCTTAAAGGGGGAAAAATAAACAAAAGAAAAAGCCAACCTGCTGCTGGTCTATGTTATGATGTTTTTAAGACAAAGCCTTGAAGTGGTAAAGTTTGGCACAGAGACTAAGTGGGCATTCTGCAAGGACTTGGGCTCTGAATAATTCATGATGCTCAGAGAGCACTATGATTACAAACAGCCCCTGAACCCCGTCTTTAGCGGTCTCAGCGTTCTGCCACCTGATAGAAGCAGAGGATTCTGTAGTTTAAAGGAAGAATGCTGGGCGAGAGGAGACTATAGGTGCACTCAAGGACAAACTGTGGGTGGCCTGGAACCAGAGCGAGGCTAAAACACACACTTTTACACAGACGTATCATTGTAGAGCTAATAAGGGTTGGGGTGTATACAGTCCTTGCACTAGAAGGCATTCCTCAAAGGCTTATGTTGCACATGGGTTATCAAGCTGAGAAGAGAAAAAGAAAAAGAGAGAGGCTGAATAGGACAGAGAGACAGATGGTCAGGGGGCTATGGTGAAGTAATGTTAGATATCAATGGAATGCAAAGGCTTCAGGCCATTTATCATCCAGTTAAAAACAAGAGTCCTATAATTGCATGCACCGTTTTAAAAGCAACTGAAATAAATGTCACAAAAATTCAAGGATTCTAAAAGACGCAGAATTAGTGAGTTTCAGTGACCACTGTTTATTCTTCAACGATCCTTGCTCAACTGGCTAACGCATAGCCTACAGAGTATAGGACAGCACACCTGTTTTCAACATTGATGATAATAAGAAATGTTTCTTGAGCACCAAATTAGTATATTAGAAGGATTTCTGTAGGATCATGCGACACTGAAGACTAGCGTAAAGGTAAACTGAAAAAACATTCCACAATATTGGTTTTTACTGTATTTTTGATTAAATAAATGCAGCCTTGGCAAGCATATATTTTAAAAAGTCTTGCCATTCAAAAGATGTAAATGGCAAAGTTATTAAAAAGATGTAAATAAAAAATGAATAAAAGACCCAATATGCTTTAAGCAGAATCAAAGAACGAACTTGGAGATTGCATAACAGGTGGTGTGCTAAATACCACTTGCTGAGGTATTCCGCCATACATTATAGTTATCCACTTTACACACTTAGAAAAGTGCAACGTTTTATTTTGTATCACCATTCTTGGTCGAGTTACTCTACTCGTGTGACTGTATTTAAAAATGGAAAACGTGGAGGTGTTTGGTCGCTTCTCTGCTTGGCCCATATTGAATGAACTGGGCTAGTTAAGTGCTAGAATCACGCTGATTCTGATTAAATCTAACGATCGATTATCATATCATGTCAAACCATGCAAATTATACTTTGTTCTCAAATTGTTAACAACATCAGCATTGTGCAACTACATTTAAAGCCCTTCAGATATGCATCCTTATTTTCGCAAGGGCCCAGTTGCAGTCTTTTTTTCCAAACTCTCAGTCCACAGTCTTTTGTATTTTACAACGGGTGAATCTCTAATTGTCACTGTTGATTGTCGATTTGAACCTTTCTGGATCCGCCATCAAATTAATAAGTTTAATTACCTCCAACATCCTCACACACAATATAGCCTACTAGCCAAGGCTCCTTTATATGTCGTAATGACGCTAAGAAATGCTTAAATTTCCCACGGAAATCCACCAGTACCACTGGAATGAAAAACGTTATTACAAGCTTACCGTTTTGAAGCGAGCAAAGGCAAGCAGATAGTTCTGAACACTGGCTGGTTATGAACTTGCTAAGATAAATTATTTTGGATAATTTTTAACCCCAGAAAGTTACGGACTGGAGATTTAAGGGCAGTAAGCCACTCATTTTGGTACTTGCGACTCAAAATCATCCGATTCCAGTCTCTGGCCGGTCGATCGGTGCATCTCTATATAATTAACTTATTTATTCATCAAGGCTCAGTCATCAAGGGGAATTAATAATTAAGAATAAAAAAAAAAAAAAAACATAGATCTGCCTGGTTCATAACAAATCAAAATAACATGGATTCAGAAATTCGGAATTAATTAATGCTAATTTCAATATACAAATCTTAAAGGGACTAACAATCAGTCCCTCTCCTTGCATGACCAATGGCTGGCATTGGAGTATGAAAGGATGGAGGAAAGTGCTTATCTGTTGAGGTTGTGCTGCTTCTGAGTGAACGTACGAATGACTTGCAAGTGTTAGCGCATGATACCATGTGTGGGAGAAGACAGCAAAGAAAGTAGGTCAGCGGCTTGCCAAGGTTGTGCGCAGGCGCGCTGCATACACAGGTCAGGCCGCTGTGTGGGGTTGCTGTAGAAACAGGCAGTTAAATCAGCCCCACCAAGGCCCTATGGAAGACTATCACTCAGCTAGAAAGACCTGTTCTCCTCCAACCAACCCTGACACAAGGAAACCTTGTGCTGGCCAGCTATGTCACAACTAAAAAAACAACCGTTGGACCTATATCATGCATTGCTCATGACAGAGCTGTTGTGTTTACAGGGAATGGGGTTTGAATCCAGTCTGGGCCATAAAAAGCCAAAAAAACTATTGGGGGGACTAATATATATATATATATATATATATATACACTGTATATTTGACAAATTAAATTAATTAAAAAAACATTACACATTTTTTTAATATTTTTGTAAATATTCAGTGTTTTTTGTAAACAAAGAAAACTAAAAAGAACATAAAAATAAATTAATACATTTTTTGTACACTTTAAACAAGCACAATTGTTAAAATAGACCCTTTTCCCCTATTCGACATTTGCTGCACTTCCTCTGACACACCTTGACGCCATTGTCATCAGCCTGAATGTTTAGCATTGTATTACATGAAAAAACATAATTGCTAAGATCATATAAAATACTCACTAGTAATGTGAACTGAAAGAAAGACTAAAATATGATCTCATACTTCACCTGGGACCAGAGGTATCACATGGAGAGCCCTTCCTCTTCCATGACTCTGGGGTGTTGGGGTCAAGGGCATTTTCTCCTGCAGCACTCATTTTGAGCATATGCACACCTGCAAAACAGGGCAGTAACGGGTCAGCCGACAGTCAAGCTTGAAGGAACCATTCTACTAAAACACAAATCAGATCAATACAGTTAAGTCATCCGGTGGAGTAAACAACAGAAAAAGTTAGTAATGGTAGTTTTTATCTGATACACACATGTTGTAGTCACCTGATTTTTTGATATCCGCTAGAACTACAAAACAATAGGGGCAAAAGGATGCCAGGCATCTCTTCAGACCAACAGGTTCTGGAAAACCAGCAAAAATACAAGTCTGACCAGTTCTGTAATAGGTACCTTTTTACTGTAAACGCCATGATAGGCGACATATCTCGACCAGATTGAGCGTAACAGTCAGATGACTCCATATCAGGCACAGTCTGAAGTGACAGCTCATTCCTGCTAGCAGTACACATAATCAATGGCTCTTTGCCGGGGAATCGCAATCTGCTGTGAAAGGGCTTGCTAACTAAAAGCCTTGTTTCATCTGTGGCGCTGTCCACCCAGCACTACGATCTAACTCTTGCTGTTAAAAGGAACCACTGAAAATCCCATTTGTGAGGATACTGCATATAACCACTATTATGTAACACTGGGAAGAATCCACAGCCAAAGGTGGCCATTCTGCCAATGAAGACCCTTTCAACTGGGTTTGGGGTTTTTCTCCCATCATCTCATGGACATTTTGGTTACATGAACTATTCTGCCAAAAAGTACCAGCCTTCGGATGAGACGTTAAACCGAGGTCCTGACTCTCTGAGGTGACAACAGGATGTCCTTCGAAAAAGAGTAGGGGTGTTAACACTAGCATCCCGGCCAAATTTGCCCATTGGCCACTGCACATCCTAATCATCCCCATATTCACTGTATATGTGTGTGTGTGTGTGCATATATATATATATATATATATATATATATATATATATATATATTTGCTGCCGCTATGGTGCGTCTAGATATCTAGGCTACATGTTTACCACACAGCATTTAGCAGAATTATAATTTTTAATGAATGAACAATCATGGAGTCTTCCCAAATTCACATTAAACCGTATGAAACATTTGACACTTGATTATGATTTTTTTTTTACGATTTACTTAAAGAAAAAAAAATATTCACATTTTGCCATTTCTCATTTCATTTTCAAATGAAAGAAACAGCTAAAACTGAACACAAACTTAATGCTGTTTTTTTTTTTTGCTACTCACAAAGCATATTATAAACAGTAAAGTATGCCAAATAAGACATCTGCACAAAACAAAAAAAGCAGACTGTCTGAATGACGAATCACTCTTTACAGTAGGTGGCGTTTAAGAAGCATCTAGCTTATAAACAATTCTTTATACAGAGAAAAAAGAAAATGCCATCAGCACTTTTCTAAAGACAGTCAGTTTCCCTTCAGATATACATTCATATTAACCTCCACCCCCAATTCAATATTTACATTTTTCCACCTATATTTCAAGCATCTTATACAGTGAGCTTGCTGTGCTTGGTACAGTATTTTCTCTGCTGCCTCTCCTCTTTGCATCCGTCTTCAGCGTGTCCCATTTCTGGCCTGTGTTAACATCCTGTTTACAGACTTCATAATATTTCCACACACTCGTCAATTTGGGAAATGATTGCAATGCAGTTTGCGTGCAAGTCCGGTATAAAGATCGACCAGAATAAGAAAAAAAATAAAATAAAAACGGTTGCTGATTGTGTGTTTGGAGTAAAAACCGTCCAGTTTCAACTCAGGCCAGTCGCCCAGTGTATCTCTATTCTCTACCTATTAGTAATACTTGTAATTTTAATGAGTGCATAAAAAAAAAGATGTATGTACTTTTACTCAAGATTGGCTTTTAAGTACTTCATCCACCACAGACAAATGTACAATGTTCCCTAAAAGAATCAGGTGTCCTCAGTTGCAGAATGTAACCATAGAAACAGGACACATCAATCTTCACATTTAAAGGAATACCAAAGAATATGCAGCATTTTGCATATGCAGCACACATACCATTGCACAACATACCACTAAGGGTATTCAGACCCAACACATTGTTTACATGTCTACAAACAAACCTTAATAACAAAAGACTACAGTTCCCATTGCTACTAATATTGCGTGATATACAAACAAAGTAAGGATAAAAAAATGTTATTCCAGCTAATAAGACTTCAATGATGATAAAAAGCAAGATCACCACTGCAATACAGACAATGAAAATGCCTGGCTGAGATCTGCCCAAGGTTAACAGCACTTAAATGGCAAGACCACACTTGTGACAGCACACCAGATGTCAACTCGTGATTATGAGTGGGAAGGGAATCTCTAAGCACCTCACGATTCAATTACGTTTCAGAGGGCTGCGTTTCGATGCTAAAGCGATTATTGATCATCTGAATCTTTTTGTGTGTATGTGTGACTGTAAATACTTTGCTTTAAAAGTACAACGTAATGACCCATAAAGAACTAACATACAATATTTTTTTATTAGCATTGCAAAGAACCAACAGAAAAATAAATGTGTGCCTGAACTAGCAGCATACTTATAAATTAATAATATAACAATCGATTCAAAAGATATTAATCATGTTCTGACGGTTAGTATAAACATAGATATCTATATGAAGGCTAGATATCTCGTCCACGCTGCTGGCCAATGGAGGTCGACGTCTGCACCAGGCCGCCATCTTGTCACAGGCAGCTTGCTCACTCGTAACATTGTGTTAATGGTACATGTACTATTTAAATTACCATAACTTGTCAATTTTCTACCGATTTTCAAATGGTTTGTTTTGTTATAAACATCAGAGATGTAGTTATGACACAGCCTACTTATGAATAATAAGTGTATAAATAAATAATCATCCAGATAATTATAGCCACGTTAATAACGTTTGTAAGAAACCAAACCGTTTGTAAATCCGTTAAGATTTCAACGAGATAAGAGTATTTGTGTTCGTGCTGACCACTCATCTTACATCAGCTTGCCTATGATAAGATGGCCGCCAGTGATGACAATAGAAACTCCGCCTTAAGACATCTAGCCTTAATATAGATATATATGATTATATATATATACAGTATATATATATATATATATATATATATATATATAAATAAATACGCTTTTTTTTTCTTTAAATTATCTTTGACATTTGTGAATCGATTCAGAATCGTCCACGTCCGTATTGTGATGCATCTAAGAATCGATTTTTTACCCCACCCTTACTCGTGATGTTCAAATAATTGACCCACATTAAAAGAAATGCAAGCTAAAGAAGCTGGATGGATTTAAATTTTCATATGATGGCACCAGATTTTCCCTGGAGTATCTTCAGCTTCAGCATATGTTTACCCACTACAACGTAACACCACCACCCAATAATTTGGTGGCTCAACAGCATGATTTAAAGCTAACCTTGGACAGCAAACTAACTCCAAACTAGTAATTCCTGCTCTATCAGTAATCTGGAGCTTTGTTAATCCCTTCAGTTTGAAGAGGATCATTCACCATATCTTGTGCTCTGTTTCTCCACTCGGGGAGGCCACCACCCAGACCAGCGCTGGTTCCTCAGGCATAGTGCGCTTTGATCTGCAAGGCCTGAACAGGCTGCTATTGTGGGTCTGTTGAAAACCTCCAGCGGCCCCTAATCCCTGGCAGCTCCATTTCCAGCAAATTTGCCTTAAACAAGCCCATTTAAATTGGAATAAATAAATAAAACTATAAAAAAATCCCAGACATTTAAACACTTAAACCTGAAAATTGCCTTTTTAGTAGAAAGAGACATCAATTTTAAGCAAATTTTTTAGCAAATTTCTCATATCCATTTGTTAATCACTAATGAAGGATCCACCGAAAATAATAAAACAATCTATATCAATCCATAATTCACACATTTGAGAATTCTTTAAGAAAGGTTTGGAGAAAGTAAAGGCACCTTTGAGTTTACTACCCCGTATTTTGAGGCACTCGAGCTTTCACTTCATTGCTCCGGAGAATGTGAAACATCATCATGCATGTGAATGTGCAAAATTGTTCAGAAATTAGGCCAGATCCTTAAGAAAATCCACCAGGACATATGTGCGGCCCTTACTTGTTATTATCAACAGCTTGTCCCAGTGTGCTCAGTGTTCAGCCCTGTTCAAGTGCCGAGTAAAACCAACCAACCCACACTGGTAATGAAGATACCTTGAGAATAACCAGTCGCAATGCTCGAGTTGCACGAGTAAACCATATCAGCTGAAGCTAATGTCAAAATAAATAGATGTGTGTAGAAAAAAAAAAAAAAAAAAACATTTGCAGAACATAGTCATAGCCCTTAAACACAGGACACAGATTTTTACTTTGAACTACCAGAAACATGTTTTGGATGGTTTACAGCACATTTTTCAACATTTCCAGTTCGTTAAGATAATGGAAAGTCAAATCATCTTTATCAGCACACCGTTTGTGTGCCCTAATCTTCCAGAGGATTGATATTTCTATTGATATTCAATTCTATTGATATATTTCTGTTGCTCACATTATAATTTATACACTTCTGCACTTTACTTTAAGAAGAAAAATATTTTGCATAAGGAATGTTTGTCTTTCAACCAAGAAGTTAGTCTTTCTCTTACCGTCTGCTGTTTGCTGAAGCTCGTATTTCTTGCTAGATAAGAAATATTTGGCAAAGTCCAATCAAGATTTCAAATTCCCTCACAAAATGCATTGGATATAATGCTTTAACTGCAAAGCTGTATGACAGACCTCGAAATGCTTATAAATCTTGACTATAGGTCAGCTTGATCCTGTTTATAAACTGAGTCATCAATCTTTGATTGAGAAAGTTTACATGTACGCGGAAGCTTCCATCTTTTGGGGCTATTTAAGGGAGCTATAATTAAATATCTATGAAAAAAATCGTAATTTTTAAGCACTGCCATCATGTGACTGTCTAAATAAACTTTCTTTTTTGAAATTATTCATACACATCTAATTTCCTGTCAGTAGAATATCATGAGTATAATGAGACTTCATCATAGTTATGAAGAGATCCATTATCACAAGAGTTTACCCAGATACCTTGATAAACTTGAAGGTCTGTTGATTTATCAATAGAAACATATACATCCAAAACTCAAAAACACAAACAAAATAGGTAACACTATATGATACAAGAAAAAAACAAAACATGTGAAAATAAACAAAACAACCAAAAAACAGAAAAGCTAATGATTTAATCCTAATTTATTTGACATAAATCTTATCCTGTTTAACACTGATGAAATATCCTAAAAATCACAATGTGAAGAACACATCAAAGTAAAGAGACATAACTGCAGGATCTCACCCTTTCATTTCAACAAGTAAAAATATATATATATATATATATATATCCTCATATATCCTCACTACATCCACAACAACATTTGAATCTGTGCTCACTTTGGTCACTCACTCTTCATGTTAATGTGTAAATTCTCCTCTCACTTCCTTGAGCACACAAACAAACTGAAACTCTGGGAGGCTTGCAGTCCTCTCACATGCTCGGCACACACTCTCCCACGCGTATGTGCACGCACCCGCAAACACACGGACAGTATGCCTAAAAGGTAAACAACCTGCTTATGGAAGGAAAAAAACAGTGGGAGGGGTTTTCCTTTTTGCTCTCTCTTTTTCTCGCTCACTCACGCACCTGAGTCAGGGCTCAGCTGTCACCTGTGAAGTTGGCCAACACAGCCTGTCCAGTCAGATAACAGTCCACGACAGTTGCGCTAACCCCTCTGTCAGCAGGAACTATGGCCGCATGTCTCGCCATTTCCCAGGATACAGGGCTCTTTCTCGTCGAGGGCTACGCTAATCACTTCACTTCGCGCGCGGTGGACAGAACAGCAACGTATGTCACTGAGGGAGAGGGACAGACCACCATGCACCAAAAGAGAGGGGATTAAAAGCATTGTTTACACACTCTTATCAGCACTCAGGCCAGGCGAAAAGAGAAAAGGTATCTCATAAAAGTGAGCTAATGAGACACAGTTCAACAGTAGAGGGGAGAGGCCCTCGTAGAGGAGACCGACGGCGGAGCGAGGAAGTTTCAAAACCGACAAATCCCACGCCTGACTGCACACACCCGACCCCCTCGATCTGTCAATGGTTCGCTCCATGAGAAGCCGTGGAGTCACTGTTGCCGTCTACCTCCCCATAGCAATACAGAGGAGAGAAAAAATGTATACGACTCTGCCTGAAGATCTGAACACATCGTGCGGCTGAAGCAACAGTCGTGACTCATTCTTTGAAGATGTGCCAATTAATCCAATATTTTTTTAAAGATTTGTGAGCTTCCCACTGCAGAAATACAAACAATCTGACATGAACCAAGGCATCCGCAAAATGTGCAAAACTAATTTTTTTTTTTTAAATCTATTACTCAGGAAGTTGGTGAATATATAGGACTAGGACCTATGGGGTGGGACCATATTGTTTGACACATTCATTGTTTATGCCTTGATTCAGGATGTTTACTTTAACCCTATAAAGCCTACTCTTTCATATTTGATACATGCATTTTTTTCTAAGGCATGTAAAATTATCAACGTTACCCAAATGTTGCTGTAAAAACTCTTGTACACAATCTACTGCAAGCATTACTTCGTCTCGTACTTCGCAGAACAGAGCGAGGCGAGCATTTGAGCTTATAAAACTTAAACTTTTTTTAATGTATTTTTTTATGACTGATAGTTTCGCTTGATAAGACCCTTATCGTCTGGAATTGTTTAAAGCCCTTTGAACAGTTTGCAGTTTGCACTGAAACTGTCTTTTGGATCTTGAACTGTTTGGTTACCAGTAAAGTGCATTATATGGAGAAAAATCCTGTAAAGTTTACATCAAAAACCTTAATTTCTTTTCGACTTAACAAAGAATGACATGGCTATCTTGGATGACATGGGGGCGAGTAAATCTTGCTTTCGGAGGTGGATGCCTGCTTTTTGGTAATGCAGTCATAGGGAGATCTGGGAGTCTTTCCTTGGGCATTTCAGAAAAACCAAAAGAACAATTTAGGTGCTGTGCAACAAGATCGGTCCGCTGGTTAGTCCAGCTATGCTGTCCCATCGCAAAGTCACATGACTTTTTTTTTTTATGCGCAGAGGAATTTATATGGTAAATGTGTTTCCATCATAGTTTATGCGCATTTTTTATTATTGGATAAAAAGTTTATCCGACTCAATTGAGCGCATGTGTTTTTTTATGTGCATTTTGCCGACATCCCAAAAGGTGCATAAAAATAAGTGGATGGAAACTAATTGTGTTAGCTTCGGTAGCATAAAAACAAGTCTAGCTTCAACGTAGATCAGTGCATTATGTAGTTTGAGAAATAAAGAATCAATGTATTATTTTATAACTGCATTTACTTTGATAGTGAAAATTAAAAATGGAAATCTACCCATTTTCATTTACAAACCACTGCTACACATTCTCCACAGTTCTATTCAGTGTTATTGCACCCTTGAGCATGCAGTGCACTTGATTCTCCGATGACCCCAGGCTGCAGTCTGACAAAGGAACAACCGTCAAATTGAACACAAATGAAACGCTGAATATTAAGCATACTGTTTTTTTGTTGTTAATCTTATTGTTTTTTGCTTCTGAGCCTAACCAGCATTAAATTACACAAAACTTACTGCATAACATTGTACTGTTGACACCAGAAAAAGATCTTAGTTTCCACAACACGAAACACATGCCAAACAAAATCCGATAATTATGGGGAAAATTGTTGGGAGAGTACAACTCAAGTATGCGGAAGCAGTAAAAAGTCTGATGACTACAGCTAAGAAAGCAGGTGTCAGAGCCCCGTACAATCAGGACCCTTTGAAAGAAAACACAGCCGTGCTCATGCAATCATCATATAAATAAACGAACTGCCTTTTTTTCAAAATTGAATTGAGAAGCCATTAGGGTCTTTGATTAATTCATGAAAGTCAGTGATTACTCTCATGTTAAGAGGTCGATCTGTCAATTCAGCTGGTTTCCAAGCAACTTAGTGATTACCATGTGCATTTGTCCATACATTAGGAAACGGAGCAAATTATATTTTAGTCGTGGGTTTTTGCATTTGATTACAGCTTGTGTAATACTGATGACTAGTGTGCATTGATGATGACTAGTGTGTATACCATCCGACAGCTTTTACCTACATCTGTGGGCGTTTGTTGTAAGATCTGCATCTTAAAATGCTTTTTGTGCTTTACTAATTTATTGCATTTTTAGCTTCTTTAATTCACAGTATAATTCCAGCTATCACAATGCTCTTCCAATCACAATGCTATGACAATAGCAGCTATCACAATGCTCTCCTAGCTGACGTAGACCAAAAAATACATTCCAAAAATGATGGTCTGCACTTATAATTAATACATTAAATGCTATTAGGTGAGGTCCAGGAGTTAGGAAAGTTCAAAAACAATTATGCAAGACAGGTCGCTAATTTCCTCCAGGAATTATGACTTTCTCTTCAATATAAAATAGCAAATGTATCCTAACTTTCTTAATTGATGATTAATATGCATGAGGATTGGTACTTTAGCCCAATTAGATTTCAGTGTGGGTGGAAGTAAAACAAGTAAGCCAAAAGGAGGGGTGAAAAGTCCTTCTAAAGTACTACTTCACCCCCATAAATCGATTTTACACTAGTAGTAGTAACACAAAAAAAGTTACACTCAGGACCTCAAGGACAAAAATGTCCCCATTGAAACTGCAATTTCTAATCCCAAGGCCATATAACTAAAAATGATGCAGTCTTTGTTAATAGGCTTTCATTCTGTTGGCACGGCTTCAGAATTAAAAATTTTGCATTTTTTTTTTTTACCAGATGGAGCCATATTCTCAGGTTTGTTTGGCCTATAAAGCAAATACTCGCTATATTGCTCTTCTCTGATTCTGCATATTTTAGAGCCAAATGGATACATTATGCAGCTATAATTGTCAGAGGATGTATGTGCAATAAAAATAAATTGTGTGTGCGCATGTAATATTTGAGAGAGTCTGTACTTTCTGTACTGCAAATCACAAATCCAACCACTTTGTGCACCAATGGAGCTTTGCAGGCATCGAATGGGGAAAATTGTATACTGTGCTCAAACAAATTTTTTTTGAGATGTCAACTTCAAATTTGGAACACAACTTAAAATTTATGGCTTTGATTTTCCAGCAGTTTTAGAGTTAGAGTAGTTCTAGCATATATATAAAATATTGTTCAAATAATTTTCAGAAATTAAAAAAATTGTTTCACTATTTCAATTGATTTTACTTCAACAATAATCCGCCAAAGGTCTTCTTTAAATTGAGAACAAACTTGACAGTTTATGACAGTTTTTGAACATGGACATTTTTGTCCTCTATGGACCTGTGTAACAAACATACATTAAATCTATGCTGTTAATTAATTAAATCACCTAAGTTTGAGTGTGAGAATTCAACTATCAAATAAAACAACAACAGATTAAGTGGAGGCACAATCAGGTTACATTACCAAGACAACTGTAAAGTCTGTTGATCAACCACAACACATCTAGTAATAGCAGATGCAAAAAAAAAGGACAGTATAGGGCCTAAAAATTTGTTATACCTGCACCAACTGTCCCTGATTCCTATTTGAAACGCCTCAAAGCAGTTGTGCCGTGCTGAATACCATACATGTTTGAACAGAAACAACTGTCTTATGGACTCATTGATTACCTTTGCAAAGATGACACTAGTTGACAGTTGTGACTTCAACATTCAGAGGACTATTTCAACTACTGTTTTAGAAGCTGATTCTATCTTTAAATGTATTCATTTAATAGAAGACTTTTTTTTTCAAATGAGAATAAAACAAATGGCAGCAAAACTATTGTGTGTGCCACACGCTACCACGCACACAACAGCTTGAAAACAATCAAACAAACAAATGATTTCACTACAAAACAATGCATGAACATATAGTCTGAATCACTAAAATTAATACCCAATATTACGTTACAAGTATTTTATTTTTGCCTCGGCACACGCAAGGCTGCATGTGATATAATGTGACATAAACAACGGTGATGTAACTTTTAGTCATGCCACCACTAGTTGGAGAAAATAGCTTGTTACTGGAAGAAGTGCTAAACTATTTCGAAAACAGCTGAGCTCCTGTCACGCTACTAAGAACGCAGTCCAGTCCCATCACAACTTGTAGTTAGCTACTCCGCAACACCTGATGATTATGAAAACATAAAAAGGCTGGACCCACAGTTTCAGCTGTTGGCAGTTCAGGTTATTTCAATACAGCTTTGACATTCTGCATAATCTGCTGACTTACTTGATCTAGGGCTCCAGAGTGATGCTCATTGAGGGGAACACAATGGCTGTGGTCCACTGGGTTTATGAGGTGGGAGAGATCTCAAACAGAGGGGGCTATGGCGCCACACCCTCTCTGTCATGCAGAACCATCCCACCGGGGGGAGGCAGCAGAGAATGGACACCCAAAGTAACCTGTGGAAGAACTGATAGATAATACTTGGGTTCACTGAGAGTCTGTGTGTGTAAAGCCCAATGTGGATGACTTACTTAATCTAGGGCTCCAGTGGGATATTCATTGAGGGGAACACTATGGCTGTGGTCCACTGGGTTTATGGGATGGGGACTGGAGGACAGCGAGGGGGTTACAGAACCATACCCTCACTACTGTCATGCAGAACCATCCCACTAAGGGAGGCAGGAGGAAATTGGTGCTGCAACCTGTGGATGAATCACAGAGAGAAAATTAACTGGGGTTGAGGGAGCAAAACCCATCTAAAAAAACAAAACAAACAAACATGTTTTGCAAATCGCTGTCATTGGGAACGCATCTTAAGGCACAGTAACACCGTCTCAAACTTTGCCACGAATTTTCACAAAAGAGGTTACAAAATGATCTTATCTATTTTCATACCAGCTTCGGGCAAGCAGCTGATCGGCGCTGAGCTGTGATCAAATCTAATGATTTGTATACAGCGAGAAGATGAAAGAGAACATTTCCTGCTGCGTTAATTAACAAACCTTTCACTTCACCTCAACTGATGTGAGACCTAGGGCAGAGATCACAGATGGTTTGATTAAACTAGTGCGTGGATTCGTTCTAGATTATAGCAACTAGGACACCATTAAGCTTTTGACTTCAGATGGGCCTTTGTTCTTGTTCCAGACGAGTATGCTCTACCAACGATATTGATTCTCATGGGGCCCTTAAGGTATTTGAAGTGCAGGCTATCAATTTAAGCACCAGTCGCATCATATCTTTTCATATTTGAAAGAACAAGGCTTCCAACAGATTTAAAACCAAAAATCTAAGGCTACATTTATTAATAATGAATGCTTTGTTCATTACTTTGAAACACAGAGTACTTACAAAAACTGTAGTTTTAAGCAACACAAGCCAAAAATACGATTACAATGCATTCGGTATTTAATGCAAAAAAATGAAACCTGCTTAAGATTAAAAAAACCAAAACAATTCATGTTTTACTGGCAAGTTTTCCACAACGTAATGGTAGAGTAAATGAGAAAACTGAAACAAGGCAGAAAAGAAGGCTTTTGGGATTCTTGTGAACTACTGATTGAATGAATTGAAATGATTGTATTATTCTAAACCACTCACTAGATATACTTTATATTGATCATCACTGTGGTATTTATGAGAAAGATGGGCAGCCTAACTCTACTCTATGGGCTGCATTTAGCAATTAAAGCGAAGCTAAGCAAGACATGCAATAGAGTACCTACAAAATGAAGGTCTTGAAAGTCAATGCTGAGAGTTTCAACTTGAAAAGCATCTTTGGTATTTTAGTAAGCGAAAGAGGAGAATGTGGATGATAAGGTCATAGCACTATTCAATGTAGCACTATTCAATTCAATTCAACTTTATTCGGCATGTATACAAATACTAGGAATTTGATTTGGTCTTCTCCATGCATGCAACACACAGTAGGCGCGTTTTCATTTCCGACAATAGCCGCGTTTCCATTAACTTTCACATTGCGAAAATTGAAATTCCGATTTGAAGATACGAACAATGGAAACGCATCCATTGCGCACAAACTACCGTTTATCGCAAAACAGATTTCATGCTCGCATGAGGAGGTTTAAAATAATAATTTGCATGTACACCTTGTTTAGAGCATCTAAGAAATACATTCACCCCACGAATGAGGATGATTTGAGGAGAAATTAAAAAGAATAAAGGGAAAGGGTGTTTGTTGTCATTCACAAAAGCAAGGCTTGCTTTGTTTGAAAAAAATAAAGTCAAAGGTTCGCTGACTACTAATGCGTCCACAGTTTGTCTAATTACTAACATCTCCAAGCAATGATAGATCTACCTAACATCTGTAGATGAGAACTCTGAACACCATTTCCATTCACTTAACATCTGTGTATAGACTGAAACCACTTTCAGGAAACATTCAAATTCAAAACACTTCAAGAAGCATAATGACAATAACCTCTGGAGAAACAATGAATTAGGGCATAGAAGCAGATTTCACTAAATGTTTCCATGTGTAAACTCTGTTGATAGAGGAACAGAGACATTGATCATTCTCTAACTGATTAGTAGTTATAAGAATCTGAAAACAGTCCCATCGTTAGAAGAACAAGAACCTCTGAATTTACAAACTGAAAAATAAACTTAGTGATAAAATCTTTCATTTTCAATACGATCACAAACTGTGAATTCTGGTGAAGTGGGACATTCATAAAAAAAGACCATTGCCTGTTGGAGACAATGCTATTCTCTAGTCTATACACAAGTTGACCACAACAAATGTCAATTCTTTCTGACTGGAAGTTTGACAAATTTTTGCAATACAGGAATTGTTACAACTGAAAAAAGTTGGCCTATTTATGCTTATGCTTCACAGGTAGCTAAGTATTTTTAAAATAAAATGATGGAAAGGGTAAAATGCTAAATATTTAGAAGTTGTTGACTTTCAACCACTTTCCAGAGTCCCAAAACAGCTGCTCAATGTTGACAAGTTCCCACAGCAGTCAGTCCACCTAGATTTTGCAATCTCATTACATATTCAACCAATCCCTGCATTATTTTCAAAGGCTTGCAACATTTGTCTTATGACAATAGTCATCACATGGCTTCCAGACAATTATTGTCAGTGATTTGTTTACACATTCAACCCTAAGGAATCAAGCTTTCCTGTAGCTAAAACAGAGCATTGGTGCTTAAAACGGCAAGGTCATGGGTTCGATTCCCAGGGAAAGCAAAAACTGATAAGAATGTAAATGTGTACGTTGTAAGTCGCTTAAAAGCATCTGCCAAATGCATAAATGTAAACTAGCATAACCTGACTACATTAATAATCATGTAGCACAACTGCATCCAAATGATTAGGAGTGTTGAGTGACAATAAAAGCCATTTCAGGATTGAGTTACAGTGCAAACAAATTATTTCCTCAGTATTTTGTCTTTTTTTCCCCACTAAACATTTTTTTAATCAAGATATATTTGCTTAAAAAGAAAAAATGACTTCTAAAAAGAAAATGTACCAAAATTAAGAGAGTTTATGTTTAAAACAAGATTATTTTTCTTATTTTTTTGTTTTAAGCAAGACCTTGCTTAGTTTTGATACATTTTAAGATTTAATTTCCAGTTATTTTGCTTTTCAGGTAAATACATCTGCTTTGAACTAATACTGTTAGCAAAATTTTCATTCTACAGTATATGGGAGATCAAAGATTTAAATGTGGTGAATAAAGTAAAATACTCAGGTCATATTATTAGGAGTGATTTAAATGATAATTATGATTGATTGATGATTATGTGCAGCATACGCATAAGCAAATATGCTGGCTCGCAGATTTCATATCAAGTGCTCAAATTAAGTTAAAAAGGTTAGAGCATATACTGTAATCCACGGTACAGGGCATTTGTAGTGCAAAACAAGTACAGTAAAGCTCAAATGAAAAGTCTTCAGGAGGCATTTAATGATGCACTAAGAATTCTGCTTAAAATCCCACAGTAAGTGCCAGCCAAGTGTATCATATAATGTCCAACCCTTACATGCTAAATGTATCATTTTATGTTGTTTACTAAATTAAAAAAAAAAAAAAAGTAATTATAATGTTCTTAAACTATCCTAGATTCTTCCTGGAAAACATTGGAACAAAAGGTTGTACGTTTTTCATTGAATGTGACCGTTTTTTGATATGGACATTTGAGTCTGAAATAAAGTGAAAGTATATCTTGATTTAAGAATGTTTAGATATTTGTACTGGAAAACAAGAAAAAAAACTATTTCTGCAATATACATAGTGAAATTTATCTTTGGACGAATAGAGCAAAAATTTGTTTCATTATGAATCACAACACCACAATGACAGATAAAACATTGATTCTAAAGTAATAAAATGACAGTTATAATTTAAGAGAAAACTAAAAATGTTTGCTCATAGTTAATAATATCAAGGGGACGGGGTATTCTTTTATTACAAAGGACATTATAATGTAATGATTTTCATGTCATAAATACTGTATATTATCATGTCAAACTTTTTGAGATTAAGTTAAGTTGATGTGCATAAATGTTTTATATTAAAAAGTGACAGCTGAGAAATTTCAAAGTGAGAGAGAGAAAAAGGGGTGTAAAAAATGGCAAGGTTAATAACACCAGCATAGAGTGTGGCACATGTTCTCCATGGAGAAAGTGATTTTTCACTCACACTGAGCTTGTTACAACATCCTGTACTTCTGAACTTTAGGGGCGAGACTGTCCCTCCCACCTCGACTATCTGTAAATACAACTCCTGAGGCAAGAGAAGAAGTTAGCAGATGCTGCACTCGCACAAACTGTTGCCCCTCGACCAAACCTCCATGCAAAGGGGAAGCGGAGTCCCGTGCGATTACGGTCCTCTGGAGTTGTTGTTAAGCAAGGCATGATAACAAGCACTGGGTCTACATCTCCATCTCCTCTCGCCATTCACGTTTCAGTGTGGGCGTCTGATAGCTGGCTCGAGCAGGCTTGCTTTCCTGTCCCTCACTCGTTCATTTGCTAGTTCACTCTGGCGAGCTCTCCCTACCCCCACACATTCTCACAGGCTGCTGCACAAGCTTTTTTTTCGAGAGAGAGATGTAGGTCAGCACAGCTGAGCGCCCCTCTCCACGCTGCGGCAGTGAGACGCTCGCAACAACACCCAGGGAAGGAAGCGACACACGATATCATCGTCTTTCGGTCATGCTGTCATCTGGATTGGACTACTGATTATTTACTCATTGAGTTGAGAAAAAGAAAACAAAAAGCTTTAGAAGACAATAAAGCTACTTATCATCAACAGATGCATTGTATTTACATCAATTACCTGCCTTGAGATTTAGATAAAACATTTAGTTCATTTTAAAATTAGATGGATTTTTCACCAATCAACCCACTTGGCACGTTTGGGTCGATTAAAACGACTCCTGGTGAAATTGCTCTGTTAGTGCGGTTCATTTGAATAAGTGTGAACGCTTTCCATCCGAACCCTGGTGCGCATCAAACAAGTGGACCGAGTCTGCTGCAAAGATGGGTCTCATCCGAGCGCAGTTCGGTAAGTTCCGTCATTAAATACACATAATAAAAGCCGACCAATCCGGTTGTGAAAATATACCTGTGCCTTTAGGTTCGGTCTCTTTAGGTTCGGTGTGAATGCTAAGCGGACAAGGAATACAATTTTTTTGGTCCGGACCCGACCAAACAAATCAAGTGAACAAAACTGCATGTTTAAACACACCCAGAGTAAAAAACACAAAGAAAAACTGAAAGCCAGGCCAATGCATTCAACTGCTTAGAAATATTTGCATGACTATCAAACTATTTACATGACTCCTTAAAATCAAAGACAATTCATATCCACTGTAGATTGTGAGTCGACTGCATTGAAATAAAGTCATAAGGCAGCTACAAACTGCTGTTTAGCCAAACTAAAGCAAACAGAATACAATTCGAAAACAAGTTCACATCTTATATCACTCCCCTGGCAGGTTCATGTAAAGGACATGCTTAAATGAATATGTGCTGGAATGTAGAGGAGTGACAGTGAACTGCGAATTCTGACCATGCACAAGCTTTACATGATATTGTGGGGCCTTTAAAAAGTATTAAAGAATTTTCAAGTGGCAAAAAAAAGAAAAACATTTATGCCAGAATAAAAGCATATTTGATGCACTTGATCAATCAAGGATGGTAAAATAATGACAACAAATTATTATAATTATAGTTTTGTTCTCAGTTATAATAATATTAAAACTGTATAACTATATTACTATTTTGTTACTATTATTATTATTACTATTAAAGTTGTTATGAACTCATTACTTTCATTAAAGTCAAATATTTGAAAGCTCTATAGTAGTCTCTCCCTATATTGCATCTAAATCAATGCACTTAAAAAAGCAAACAGAATGATACATACCAGGATAAAAGCAGATTTTATGCACCTGATTAGACAATAACAACATCCATAATTGGCTAGTAAAATAATTACAACAATTATTATTATTTTGATTATTGGTTTTACTGCCAATAATAACAATTATAATTGTTATCATAATTATTGACAAAAACAACCATTAATAATAGTATTAATAATAACAAAAGATGAATGTTGTTCGAAAATCTATTACTCATAATTTACTGAAACACCAAACTGCAGTATCTCCATTCACCACACAAAAAACAATGCACTTCAAGTGAAATATGAAATATAAGATGAAAAATATTATCAGAAAAGAACAGCATCAATAATTAGTATAATTGTTATAAAAGTAAAAAATAGTGTACAAAATAATCAAAACAATAATTATTGTTATTTTATTGACAAATAAAAAAATAACACTTATATTAACACTTATCTATAAATACTGATTATACATAATAATAAGTCATTAAACAACAATATATAATTGTTATTGTTGACAGCAATAATTATACGTATATTATTATAAAAATAATATTAATACCAAGTTACAGAAGCTGAATATCGTCAGAAAATCCTATTCCTCTAATTAAACTTATCAAATTATTGAAAGACCTAACTCCAGTCTCAACTAAATCAAAGCACTTCAGTTTCAAACGCTGTCAACCCTGAGGTGTCAGAATCCCTTGACATGACATTAGCTTGCTCTTCAAGCACTGAGAAAAATGAGAAACACATCGAATTCAAAGCCTTCAATGCATGAACGGTAGAAATGATCACTTGCATTTCTGATCACTCAAACTAAGCTGTATCTTTCCCACCTGTCTGGTCAACAAGACCATATCTCTATGCAATGTGTTTATTATGGCTGTTCAGAGCAAGCAACCTCTAGCTGGTTCAGTCCTGCCACATGATCTCTTCGCTCAACATCAACAAATACACAACATGAATGCATTCCAGTTACCTCTTCAGTCCGTTCTCTTACAGATGCTCGTTGAACTTTGAGAAGGCTAGAGGATGATGTTTTCTGGCAAATACTGCCAGATGGAGCGATTAGTTATGCATTCAGTCAAATGCAAATATTTCTACAAGCCCAGCGCCTACAACCGAGCTTGCATTTGAGAGGGAAGTCGAGAAAAGCGGAGCTCATCTTACTTAGACAGAATAATTCCGTTAATGTAGTGCCGTGGTGTCCGTTAAACCTTCCAGTTGAAGGCTAGCTAAGCTAACGAGGTTAGCGGGCTAAATTCAGGAGCTAGTATTAAATCCAGGACGCAGTTTTTCCCTCGTTGGATTCTGGATGTTTGTTGTTGCAAATGCACTTGGTTAACGATAAGCTACTTCTTTATTCCGTCGTGAAGCTGCAGTGCTGCTGTCATCCAAATCAAGTGGTCATTTGTATGTTTAATTCTCGCGTTCATCTCTCCCCACCGCCATTTTCATCCTCGAGCTACACAAACAAACAGGAGGATCGCTCACGTCACGCAGAAGTTACGCGACTGCGATGATCTCTATGGCATAGTTCGAGGCGGTTGCATAGCGACGCATGATTTGGAGATCTGATTGGCTGGGCAGGAGGTCTGTGTGATTCTGTCATTGAGGAATCGCTGGGTTGTGTAACTTGCGTAGTGCATGAACGTACAATGACGGGAGGCCCATCATGCTCCAAGTTTTCGTTGAATTTGCCGTGAACTTCACCTGATTGTTGTGTTTTTCCTCTTGTTTGCTTTTCCGATGTATACAAACTATATCTGAAACTATTATGATTATGTTTGACAACGCTGGGTTTATTGGGTGGCAGACCTGTTTTGATTTTGGCTTCCCACGTGGTCAATTTCAGTGAGTTCCACAGTAGGAAGGGGAATTAAAGTCACCATTAAATCAAAATTGACAGTAAAATACTGCAGTATTTTTAATGAAATGCTGCAATATTTATTATGATTTATCCTTGCACATGGTTTTTAATTCATGTAGCCATGCAACCCTTACCCTTGTAATCTATATTCAAAATAACTTTCCCTCTCCCTTAAAGGGTTAGTTTACCCCAAAATTAAAGTGTTGTAATCATTTACTCACTCACAAATTCTTTCATTTCTTTTATTTAAAGAATGTCAGTAACCAAACAGTTGACGGCACCCATTGACTTCCATAGAATTTATTCCTAAATGGAAGTCAATTGCTACCATCAACTGTTTGATTTCCTACAATCCAACAAAAAAAGAAACTCATACAGGTTTAGACCAATTTGAGGGTGAGTAAATTATAATAACATTTTCATTTTGGGGGGAACTATTCCTTTAAAACATTATATCTTCTCGGGTGATGTGTTTACTGGTGTGATGGCGGGACAACCTGTCACTTACTAGAGATCACAGCAATAACAATCCAACCATCCAATCAATTCCAGATGGACAAAATCAAGTCTTTTTCTTTTCATTGCCCAAAGAGAAGGAAATGAATAGTTGAAATAAAGTCATTATTTATGTTTGTTTTTGCGCACAAAAAGTATTCTCGTCGATTGATAAAGTTAAAGGAGTACTTCACTTTAAAAAAAACTTTTGCTGATAATTTACTAACCCCCATGTCATCCAAGATCAGGGGCGTGGTAGTGGGGGGAAAAGTGGACCTGACTACCCAGGGCCCCGTCTAGGGAGAGGGCCCTTTGAAATCCCACCAATTTTTAAAAAAAAAATTTTTAAACCTAATTAGAATTAATTGGGCCCTCCAATTGATATCATTAATAATAATTAAAAAAAATATATTGACCAAAATGAACTCAGTGCCAGACACTCTGGACCCCCTTCCAAATGGTTTAGTCCGCAACGCGTCGACCGCCCATAGACGCAGCGGGCGGCAAACAAGTAATAACGCAGTGAGTCTAGAGCCTGTAACGGGAGCCTGATCTGATCATGCTGTGCAAAAAGCCCAAATCGGGCTTTAAAAAAAAGAAAGAGAGGAAAGAAAAAGATGGGAAGCAGAATGCGGGGAAGCAGCTGATGACTGCTTTCTTCCCAAAAGGTGAACTGAGTTTGCTATATGCACCTAACGTTACATCCAATTAAAGTTAACGTAACTTAGTCAACTCCAGACAGCTGCTGCTAATGCAGGGTTCCAGACTGCGACCAAATTGGTCTCATATGCGACCATTTTTTTGAGAATTTGATTGTGCGAGTTAAAATTGTATGTGATGTGGTCGCGTCGCGTATATACGAGTGGACGCTCGCGCAAAAGAACACCGACCATTGTATCAGCTGCTGCAGACTGCAGTCCGTAACTTATGTTCAAAACGAACGAGTAGGCTACATCATGAATCCATTTTCCAAACCGTGTTTTTGACTTATCCTGAATCACTACGCCTGTTATAAGTGTTTATATTCGGACTATTTTTTTGACTCGGATGCGAAGTTGCCCAGTGACTGCGTGACTCGCCATAGACATTATGGAGAGAAGTAGCTCCGGCAACAGTGTTCTTCCGCAAGACACATAGACGTCACGCGTGCATTGCACACTGATGGTGGAACACGCCAATTACGAATTCATTAATAAAAATATAAAATTAAAATGTCTCAGGAAACAAATTATATGCAGGAGGTAAGGAGTGTGAGATTTCTGATTTTTGAACTAACTTATAAAATTTGATAACGAAAAATCTGTTTTAGCTTGTTGTAATACTCTAATCTTTTAAAATGTAATGTACATTTGAATGTTTAATGATTTTTAAAAGATAGAAATATGATGCTAATAGAAAAATGACAGACACAGAAGATTATGATTCAAATGTAAATAGATAGATTGAATGTAATTCAAATGTAAAATTCTTAAAATTACAGATTAAAATTACTGTCCAAAATCCATGCAAATCCTGAAATTTGGCAATGATAATTAATATATTACAGGTATTTATGGTAAGCCTTTGCTGGCTTTGGTCCATTAAAACCACTATTCATCGGCATGCATTGATTAATCCCATGGCATGTAGCAAAAAAAATTAAAAATAACCGCGACGAAATCAAATGCTGATGCGACCAACTGAGAAAGTTGGTAGCATCAGTTTAACCTGGTTTCTGAGGGTACAGTTGTCTCTCGTGTTCTTGTGTTCTCCTATTTAAAAATAAATGTTTTTCATTTAAAACTTGCATCAGTATCATGGATCAAAATGTTAGTACACAAAACCGATGTAGCCTAAGGTTTAAAGGTATTTGAGCACATAGTAGGCCAAATGCATCAATTCAGGTGGTGAATGAAAGAACCAGTCATTACTATAATCTGATTTTATTATTTAAACACTGTTTATATTTGTTTATATTCAAATAATTAAAAAAATACATTTCATTCAAAATTGAATTTTCACTTTGCTAACCCGCATCGTAAAATGCCATGTGTAGGGGGCCCATTGACATTGAGAGTGTACAGGGCCCAGAATTTGGTGCTACGCCCCTGTCCAAGATATCCATGTCATTCTTTCTTCAGTCGAAAAGAAATTAAGGTTTTTGATGAAAACATTCCAGGATTTTTCTCCATATAATGGACTTCAATGGGAACCAAACGGTTCAAGGTCCAAAAGACAGTTTCAGTGCAAACTGTTCAAAGGGCTTTAAACGACACCAGATGATGAATAAGGGTCTTATCAATATCAAGTGAAACGATTGCTCATTAAAAAAAAAAAAAAGTTTGAGTTTTATAAGCTCAAATGGTCGCCTTGCTCTGTTTTGAGAATTGAGAAGAGAATTGAGCCGTCACTTGGACTATTTTAACAATGTCTTTAATAACTTTTCGAGGCTGGCAAATTTCAGTCCCTCAAGAAGCCTGTGATCCAGCTTTCAGATTGATCCAGCTTTCAGATTTCATAAAAAAATATCTTAATCACAGGGTTGGAACAACATGATGAGGGTGAGTAAATACTGACAGAATTTTCATTTTTGGGTGAACTAACACTTTAAAAATGCATGCGTTGTAAAAAATGCATTTTTGTTTTTAGCAATGATTTTATTCCACATAAATCCCCAAAATAAGTAACAAATCATTTAGCAAATCTGCACGGACTCTGTAGGATATAATTAAATTAATTGACTAAAGAATGCAGAGAAGATCATTAGATTACTGTAATAGATTTTAAAAATAGCCACAAATAGATGCTGAAAGGTATGAATGTAATATTCTTAAATAAATGTTTGATTAACAGACTGCAGAAGGTTTGCTGAAGCATTTGAAGCATCTGAAGATTAGCCTATTGCTGGCGAATTTATTATTATTTGCTTATTGTTATTATTATTAAATAACTAAAACAGGCACCAAGTCCCTCCAAGCAGATTTAAAAAAAGACGCCAAATACAGATTCATTTTCGTTTCTCAAACCATGTACCTTTTACTTTTTATAGCTAAAGTAACTTAATTAGCCTAAAAGTTAACTTAATTTTTTTTAGTATGACGTTATTGTAAATTAATGTTTTTGTTAAAATTCACAACGTGTGCAAATGTTAATGTTATATCGGTGGAGTAATCACATGGTGGTGAAGTGGTGAACGTGAGTGTGAGAAACAGATCCTCCTAGTGAGTGAAATGTGTAATAGTCACTCCAAAGCGAAAGGCGGCAGTATTACAAAGAATACTGGTGTAAACAATACGTCATCTGCGTGCGACGGGGTCACAGCAAAAGCGATGGCAGAACCTGGGTGCGTATTTAAGTTGACAGAATAATCTTAAACAATCTGTGATGAACTTTTAAAATATCCTTTCGTAATTTAGCTTTTTAGTATCCATATAATGTCACTATGTTTGTGGTACAAATATTTTTTTACGGGTAACGCGATATAAACCGAAGAATATTGGGTTAAGTTGAACATCATGTTTTCACATGGAGTCTCTGAGCTGATAGCAGCTTATCAGCAGGTCGCTGATTTAGTTATTATGTTCATACATGACTATTCTGTTGTGTTTAGGACTGATTGTCCGTACTCTAATGTGTAGATACTTATTTTGGATGGTTTTTTTTTTCTGGGAATTGGTGTTCCTGGCGGCACACCAACACTGCGCGTATTTGTCTCCCTTATTATCAAACACACCCGATTCAACTCAACAGCTCATAATCAGATGGGTTAATGAGCTGATGAGTTGAATCAGGTGTGTTTGATTATGGAGACAAAAAATACCCGCAGTGTTGGTGTGCCGCCAGGAACGGTGTTGGGAAAAGTATCAGCATGACGTCAATTTAAAGTTTGGAGAAAATAACTTGCTTTGGCTTTTTCATTTGCACTAGAGCAAATAGTATGCAGTATTAGATTCATTTGTACTGACAGCATTTTCTCTCACCTGAAAACCCATGGAATTGCATTTATTGACCACAGGATGTCATGTTCAGTTGAAGCACTGAAAGCATAAGGTTTTATTTACCGCTTCATGTCTTATCAAGGTGACAGACATAAAGTTAGTGCTGAATTCCCGAGGAGTCGGAACAATAATTTGATTAAAATTATTCATATTTTGTCTTGTTCAGAGCTGAGAGAGTAATCAAGCTTGTTCCTGAGAATCTTCTCAAGAAACGCAAGGCGTACCAGGCAATCAAAGCCACTCAAGCTAAACTTGCTTTGCAGCAGAAGAGAAAAGTGAGAATTCCCCCCTTGTAACCAGTTTTTGTTTATGGTTCAATAATGGTTCCAGAACAGAACTGAAATTGTCAAATTTTCACAGGACAAAAAAGGAATCCCCTTAAAGTTTAAGCGCTTGGAGGAGTTTTTGAAAAACAGCAAGAGGAAGCATCGAGATGACACACGACTCGCCAGACTCAAACAAAGACCTCCACCGGCCATGCCACCAGCGAAGAACGGTCTGGTGTTCGCTGCCCGCATCAGAGAGTAATTTCTACTTCTGCATCGTTCACATTGACATTAAAAGTATAGTTCACCCAAAAATAAAAATTGAAATCATTGACTCATTCTCATGCCATTTCAAACCTGACTAAAAAAACCCCACAACAAACACATTTTGTGTTCAACAGAAGATAGACACTCATACAGGTTTGAAACATCATGTGGGTGAGTAAATGATGACAGAATGTTTGTTTTGGGGTCCATTATGTTCTGTTCCACATCTGCTTGGTGATTTAATTGTTTAATTTTCCCGTCTGATTTGCTTGTAGGATCAAAGGTGTGAGCCCCAAAGTGATGAAGGTCGTTCAGATGCTGAGGCTGAGAAAGATCTTCAGTGGCACCTTTGTGAAAGTCAACAAGACTTCCATAAAAATGCTTAAGACTGTGGAACCTTATGTTGCCTGGGGGTGAGTAAATATAATGTTTCTTTTTTGCACATAACGACTAAAGGCTAAAGAGTCTGTTTTATTCCCTATTTTGATGTATATCCAAGTGGGACTTGATTGAAAACGTGTATTAACACAAGCTCAAAATATCAAACGTGTTTAATTTCCTCCGATTGGATGGATTCATAGACTGAAGGTAAAAAAAGAGTTTGTTCCCATCATACACTACGCAGTTTACTGTGGAATAGTTAAAACTCAGATTGGCTCTGACTTTCCACAAATAGCATAGACTTTGAAATGATTGAATTTAAAATATATGAAAGTTTAATTTTTATCATTACATTATGGAAATTAATGACTTATCACAATATGCTATTTTTTTTTAGAAGGACCTGTATTTCTTTAATTGATTTTAACTGGTTTGATGTATTGTTTTGATCTCTTTAACAGGTATCCCAACTTGAAATCAGTCCGTGAGCTCATATTAAAAAGAGGTCAGACTAAGATTGCCAAGAGAAAGATTCCTCTGACCGACAATGCATTTATAGAGAAGCATCTCGGTAAGTAATTGATGTGCTATACGTCTCATTCAGTGGGATGCTGAGCAATTCCGGCTACAAAACATAAAACTTTTAAGAAGGGGCTTAAACAAGGAAAAGGAAATGTGTAATCACCATTGGCAAATGATGTTTGTTTGTTGTTGTTTTTTAAGATGGGGCAAACTAAATTGGACTTGACTGCAAAATTCCTTTTACTCACTTGTGAATTTAGTTTTTACTTAAGTTTGAAAGACTCAGTGCTGAATAAATTCTGAAATATTCTGCAATGACATGATTGTCTAATAGTGTTCATATACTTAGTAGCAATTAAAAAAGTAAATACAATGAATAGTCTGAATATGTTTGTTTTCTTTGTTTCTCAAGGACAATATGGAATCATCTGTTTGGAGGACCTCATACATGAGATTTATTCTGCTGGTAAGAACTTCAGGGTGGCAAACAACTTCCTGGTGCCATTCCATTTGTCAGTACCAAGACATGCTGCTAGAGACAAAGTTGGACTGCTGAAAGATGTTGGAGAGCCTGGACCCAGAGCTGAGGATATAAATAGTGTCATCAGGAAACTCAACTGAGCTAATGGACTCTCATGGACTGTTTTGTTGCCGTCATCCAGATTGCACCATCAAAAAGGAGAGAACAGAGCCTGTTTCTCAATTCTGTTAAAACTGAACACGCAGTTTAAATGGACGTTTCCTTTGAATAATTCAGTGTTCAATATTGACACCTGAATAGAAGTAACGTGGGGAAGCATACAGCTGTATTTCAGTTTCTATGTAAACAAACTTTGTTTCTAATTGCAAAACTTATTGTGCATTATTTTTATTAAACAATGCAAAGTTTCAGTCTACATATGCTCCATTCCATTTTTAGGCTTCAGATTCCACAATGAGCTGATGAGGGTCAAAGACATCAAATTAGTAACAATTAACAGAAAACGTTGCAAAAATTGAAAAATTGAATTTCTTTGACATTATTAATAAAAAAAAGATGAGACTTCATGTATTTTTGTATACAAATCCTTTAGTTTTTCAAAAACTTGCTTCCAAGACAAATAACCACATAAATGTTGTGAAAAAATTGTGTATGTGTGTTTAAGTGACTTTGAATGTGGTATATGGTTGTAGATGCCAGATGTGCTGGTCTGAGTATTTTAGAAAATGATGATCTGCTGGAATTTTCACATACATCCATCTCTAGGGTTTACAGAGAATGTCCAGAAAAAGAAGATATCCAGAGAGCAGCAGCTTTGTGGGGTGGAGAATGGCCAGACTGGTTCGAGCTGATGAAAAGGCAACAACACACAACACGTCAAACCTTTCAGCAGAAGACACACTGGGTGACAATCCAGTCAGATAAGAACAGGAAACTGAGGCTACAATTCACACAGGGTTACAAAAATTGGCCAATAAAAGATTGGATAAATGTTGCCTGCTCTGATGAGCCTCAAGTTTCTGTGACATTCAGATGGTGGGGTTAGAATTTGGCCCAAACAACATGAAAGTATGGGTCCATCCTGCCTTGAATTAATGGTTCAGACTGGTAGTGATGTAATGGTGTGGGGAATATTTTCTTGGCACAATTGGTACCAATTGATCATCGTTTAAATGCCACAGCCTACTTGTGTTGTTAGAATTGTTGCTGATCATATCCATCTGCTTATGACCACAGTGTATTCATCTTCTGATGGCTACTTCCAGGCCAGCAGGATAACACACCATGGCATGTCACAAAGCTCAAATCATCTCAAACTATTTTCTTCAACATGATAATGTTGACACTTGTAAATTGTACTCAAATGGCCTCCACAGTCACCAGATCTCAATCCAATCCAAAACGTAACAGACGGGATCTGGTAATATCTGCGTTCTGTGTAGAGAAGCGTTGATGAACGCTGTTACCGGAAATTGCAGTGCAGTAACCATAGTAATAAGTAGAACGCGGAAGTAGTTGTGCAAGTTTCTCGCTTTGGAAAAAAAGCGTCCGATAAATTTTGCAATGGAAAAATGTAAATTTAATTTTATGAAATTAAAATATTAATATTGCAATAGAAATTACAATTAACAGTACATATTTTGGAGGATTTTCAAGCATATACATTCAAACATATTTCACAATGTAACACCCCCATGTAGGAAAAAAAGTATTTACGGTACATGAAAGATCTCGTCATATCTCTTCAAAAAATAAGGTCACATTTTTATTATTAATTATGGTTTTCTGGTCGTGAGTGAGCGTGAGTGAGGTAGTGACATGACGTTTCATCGTGACGTCAGAAGCACATGTGCTACTCAATGGAAAGCAACCTTTGCGTGATGTCAAGGAGAGTGGGGGTGGTCTGAACCGAGACTGGTTTAAACCTTTCTCCATTTATCACTCATCATTCATCGCATGAACTCTGACCAAGGTAAGATAATACATGATAGCTGAGCAGAATGAATAACAAACAAGGTCGCTAAAAACACTCTAAAAACTGCTAGCGGACATTGCGCACTGCAGCGTAGGCAGCTTCGTTTGTTAAAATTGGACATTTCTATTTGTATACGTTGCAGTGTACACTTATTATCACTGTATATAGGGACTGCGCACATTGCGTTTTTACCGTGACGAAATTGTGTCACCCTTTTACATCAGCATGCCATTTCCTTTAGTCAGAGTGGTATTTTCCGATTGCATGTTAAAGGACTGTCATTCACAGCACGTTGTGGCAACCAGAAACACAGCTTTTCTTAGCTTTACGCAAAATCGGGTTAAACCTTTAACTTATGAAATCAAATATGCATACCCGTTCATTCTTAACAGTTCACGCGCGCGATCTATTCCTTCTCGAGCTCGTGGCTCTGTTGCTCGTGTTGGTTGAGAGAAACCATGGTTGAGACATTGACCGCCCGGTAACAGTGAACGATTTTCTTTTTTAACGCCATTATCTTTGATGATGCGTACATCAAATGTCGTTTAGATTACAATATAAAGGGAAAAGTGTCGTATCCCGCCATTGAAATGCATACGGCAAATGTCATGGTCTCACTGACAACACGCGCGCGACATGTCAGTGTTTGCAGAACTGTTTTCATGAAATATTTATAATAGGTTACTTTATCTGTGAGATGATTCAAATATGATTTAAATAACTTATCAAAAATCCAGGTTGTATTTTATTTTTCAATAAAATAAGAAAACTGTTATATGCCTTTTAATATAATTTAAAAAAGTGTCTGGGACATTAGTTTGTCTTTGTCATTATGAATCAATGTGCTAGTAAAGGGCTGTCATTATGGCGAAGTGCTTGGATTTATCAGATGTCATTTGGACTGATCTTGATCTTTAAACCGATAAAGTTTAATAGTATTGGAACCAAATCAGCCACATTGCTGTCGGGTTAGCTGTTGTAAAAAATATGTACAGCCCCAATAAATATTTTGTTGCTGGAGAAATTTAAAGGTATAGTTCATCGGGACTACAATGGAAATAAGCCCTAGGGCTTAATTGTGTTATCCTGACTTTGTTTTGTTTCTTTTAATCCATGGTGCAAAGATGTATCATATTTTAAACAAAAGGGTCAAATAAAATCAATCAATCAATCAGTCAATCAACCCAAAAATGAAAATACAGTCATTAAAGTGTCAGAGTAGCTATATTGTGATTTGTGTTTCTCCACTAACATTACCATGGTGCTACACAAGACAAACACAGAATGCAGGACTACAAAAAATAAATTACATACACACATTATATTAAATGGGCTAAACATAGCAGTTAAATAAGAACTAAAAATGAGCAAAAATAAGAGTTGAACATTATACGCGGACTACGCACAACTATAAAGTGCACATGTGCATACCTGAACAAACTACAATATTTACCGTACTTACCCTGGTGTTGTTCTAATGCCACATGAACTTATGTTTATCGATATAATGGCAATGAATACACAAAAAGATGCAAAAGAATGATCCCACCGGCTACTGCTGTATTGTCCAAGTGTTCTGAGGGAATATGTTAGGATTAGGTGAAAAACAAACCAAAATCTAATTTATTATTTAGTGAAACAAACAACTGTGATTAACTGCGTTTGGTTTGTTCTTTTCACTCATTATTTGTCTTTTCATTGAGGGGGGGGGGCTAAAAATGCAATTTCTTTTAACCAGCTGGCCATTTTAGTGGACATAGTCAGTTCCCACAGCTGTCCAGAAAATGTAGATCCCAGAAAATATAGTTTATTACATTAACTCCACTAATTTTTATAACGTTTATAACATATATTCCACTAATGTTTGGCGATCAGAAACCAATACTCTTTGTCTGATAACTGATAACTGATAAATGTCAAGAGTTTTTGTTCTATCAATAAAATAAAAAAAGCATACATGCTTAGCTATATCGGCACAGCATTGGGTTTCAGGGTTAAGGTCTTTGGGTTTTGAGGAAATGATGACAGAATTTTCCCTTTCACAGCCCATTTCTCTCAAGTTGCTAATCCTGATGGTGGCAAAACAATGACTTTTCAGTTTTCAGGCATTGTTAATCATGTTGGTTGGCCTGCTAGCATGCTGTGAGCTTGGCATTTTAAGTTGCGTGACAGCTTTTTCACTCACTTAATTTCACCAGAACTTATTTCATGTCAGAACTTGTTCTATTAAAATCACTGTCCTGTTTTATTTTCTGATATCTGATGTCAGAGTCCAAAAGTGTCTTGAGTTTGAGGTTTTTTTTAAAGGTAGTTTTTCTTAATTGTAAAGCTGTGTCTATCAGTGATATGTCTGATTATTAGCTGATCATTATTATTCGTTTTTCAATTTTAATTGGTTTAATTAGGTCCTTATTTATGTCATTTTTATTTACTTAAATGATGCATACCTTAAGGTGGCAGTTTGAGAATTCATTTCTGAGATCTGTAATATTAGAACATCAGAAATTAGAAACTGTTATGAAAATCAAAATAAAGATAAAAAATATATAAAATATGAAAAAATATATTGTTATTATTATATAAAAGGTTTCTGAATGACAGCCTCACCATGTAACTAGAGCTACAAATTGAAAGTTGGACTTAAAGCCTGATTTACTCTTTTAATATTAGAATTAGTGGAGTTAATCACACTCAATACTAAAGCCTAAATTTTCGAGGGACACATGCTGAACTAGCACAAATAATGGGACAGTTGGATTGTTAGTTGATTGGATGGTTAGAACAGCTTATGTTTACTATTTGATCATCTTGATCAGGGCTTGCTGTGTTGCACAGTGAGTTCTGATGCTGTTCATGAGTCATTAACTGTGTTTAATAAGCAGGAGCAGAGAGGCTTGATCATAGAGGCTAAAGAAAATCCGACAGACTGCACATTTATCCCACTGTTTGATCATCAAAAGCCTTGTGACCATAGGAAGGATTCAGGCTTGTCTCTTTTTTGCCCTGGATACATATCCATAACAGATTTAGATTTTATTTATTTTTTTACTAAAAAAACAATGGTTTTCCACCATGACAAGAAAGAAAGGTCGACAAATCTTGGCCTGCGTCCTTGCATTTTCTTCACTGTTCTTTAGATAAGACTTTCTTTTCTTTCAAATAAGAAATTAGGAAGATTAAATGGATGTGAAACCTTCCATCCCAGCCCAAACATCTCTTGTGTGGTGTTGTTATCGGAGATATAGAGCTTCTAGGTCAGAGTCTTATAATGCCGTATTGTGAGACTTATCTTTTTGCACACTAGCCAACGCAACAGCTTTTATCACACTAAATGAATCTTGAATTGAGCTTTTGCTTGATAATATACTGTAAATGTCTGACTATCAAATCCAATAAAATGATAAAATAATGTTATCTTTATTATTATTATTTGCTCAGATTACAGAGAACTGATTGTTCAAAGCTCACCTGATGGATGCTGTCAGAGATCCAATTCATTCACTTTGTGTGCGTGAGATTCATTAAAAAAATACTGATTCATCCAGTAATGAAACATGTTAAGTATTAATGAGTGAGTCATTAAATCATTCATTCAAATAGATTTGTTTTGTATTCAAACCTAAATAAATTAAACATTTTTTTTAAAGACTGAGAACCTCGAATAAATAACATGCTATTTTGTTTAGTTTGTCTGTTCAGAATCGTGATCTCTATTTGAAACAAGAAATCGTGATTCTCAATTTATCCAGAATCGTGCAGCTCTACCTAAAAATGAAAAATCCCATATTTGCTGTGGTCCCCTGTCTGCTGATTACTAGAATCACATGGTTTTTCACTGTAGGACATATTGTTCCTCTAGACAGGATTGTATGCAACTAATTTACTGATTTTTGCACTTGTAATCGGTAAATGAGTTAGCAAACTTACACAGTTCCAAGAAATTTTAGTATCATGTTTGACCTTTAACCATTTTATGGTATTATATGTAACTTGCCTGCTACTAAATGTGTGCTGATGAATTTAAAACAGTGGAAACGGTCAACAAAATGAAATATTTCTCCTTTCTGATCATCATTGAGGTTTACTGTTAGGTGTTGTTAAGATTTTAATGTTTTTGAAAGAAGTCTCTTAATCTCACATGTCATCCGCATCATCCTCTCAGCATCACCTATTACAATTTTTTTTTTTCATTCCCCATGATTCATTTCTGACTTGAATTATGGACTGAATACACTAAACCGCATGCTTTTTGCATTCAGCACATGTTTGTGTGAATAAGCCTGAACCTTACACAATGTCAGAATTTGTTAGAATAGACAGGAAGCCGTAGAGGCACGAGAGCTTATTCAATTAAAAAAAAAAAATCTCTATGTCACATGATGACTCATAATGCGCCTCACAAGACCAGTAGGTTGTGTGATTGATAAACTGGTGTTTTAATAAGACAATGAGTCTGGAACTTCATAGAATAGTGATAACAAGATTGCATAGCTTTTAAATGATTTTCTGCACTTGCATACGTTTTGAGTGGATCAGAATCAGATTAATCTTTAGCATAGATAAGGTGTCTTCTGATGTCAAATAATATTGGACTGCTAAAATCAGTCCTAAGGCCACCTACCAGCAGGTCAGAAAACATAATGTAGAGCTTTTATCAAATGGAGGCAAGCCAATAGTGCTTCAGCTTTAAATCTAGTGATATTTCTGTGCAGCAGCAATTCTATTAATTCTACTGATACTGAAAAATAAATTGGCAGCTGTAGTAACAGTGTATTTCTCCAATCAATCAAACGACTGCAAGCTTGCATTGATTTTTGAGAGCAACAAAATAGTGATTTAAAATGTTGTGTGTGTTTTGAGCCATTTTGTGTAATGCATTAGTGTAAATGTTTCTTTTTGCCTACAAAGTATAATTTGAATATTCTGTTTGCATTTTGACCTAAACGGTCTTTTAATTTTTTACAGCACGTCCCCTGCAATCCTTCACGATGACCCAATGTGTAACTATCCACTGACCCTTCACTGATCATCCAGGAGCCACATCACTGTGTGCGCTCCACCTCACGGCATCATGGGGGACGTAGTTCAAATGCACTTCAGCACGGTGGATTACGTGATTTTCGTCTTGCTGCTAGTGGCCTCCGCTGGAATCGGCCTTTACTACGCCTTGTCAGGGGGTCGCCAGAGTACCACACAGGAGTTTCTGCTGGCCGACCGCAGCATGCGCTGCCTTCCGGTGTCTCTTTCACTACTGGCCACTTTTCAGTCAGCGGTGGCCATCCTGGGCGCCCCATCGGAGATTTACACACATGGCACGCAGTACTGGTTCCTGGGCTGCTCCTACTTCCTGGGCCTGCTCATCCCTGCACACATTTTCATTCCGGTTTTCTATCGGCTCCGCCTCAGCAGCGCCTATGAGGTAACACTATAGAAATTCACTTTATTAGATTGTTTGAAAGACTGGAGTCAGTCACAGATTGGGAATCAAAGTTGGTTCTTTTTTTAATGAATCAATGAATCCGGTTCAGAAATCAGTCAGCGAATGATTCATTAGTGATGTAGTCTTTTTTAAAGGGGACCTATTATGCCCCTTTTCACAAGATGTAAAACGAATATTTGATGTCCCCAGAGTGTGTATGTGAAGTCTTAGCTCAAAAGCTCAAAAAGCATTTTAAAATTGCCAAATTTGGGCTTGTGCAAAAACGCACTGTTTTAGCGTGTTTCTCTTTAAATGCTAATGAGCTACTGCTCCCGCCCCACTTTAAGTATACTGTTTTATGACAGTAAATTAGGTGTACACTACCTTTCCAAAGTTTGGGGTCGGCAAGATTTTTTAATGTTTCTAAAAAAGTCTCTCACCAAGAATGCATCTATTTGATAAAAATACAGTAAAAAATTGCAATTTAAGTGTATAATTGCAATTTAATTATATGTTCTATTTTATTATAAAATGTAAAAATGTAATTTATTCCTGTGAATTTCCAGCAGACATTGCTCCAATCTTTAGTGTTACATGATCCTTCAGAAATCATTCTAATGTGCTGATTTAGTGCTAAAGGAACATTTCTTCTTATTATCATTGTTGATTGAACATAATTTGTTCAGTTCTACGTTACAATTTTGTAAATTGCTGTTATAAAACTGAACGTAGAACTGCTCTATTGTGTTTCTATCTATATTAAATTGCATTCTTTTTCCTCTTCATAGTATCTGGAGCTTCGTTTTTGTAAAAGTGTTCGGATATGTGGCACTGCGACCTTCATCTTTCAGATGGTGAGTCATGAGCAGCACCTGAAGGAGTAATAATCTAATAATCTAAAGTAATATTGTCTTTTACTCCAGTTTTGCTAGGCACAAAGACTCCCTGTTGTCAATATAAAAACTTGAACTTACACCTACAGATCTACTCTGACACCCCCCATTGATATAGACAATATTTTACTCACCGTTATGGATCTAAAGTGTAATGATTCTCAAAACTATCAGTTACTAGATGTGTAAATTCAGAGAAAAAAGTTATAATGTCCCAAAGCAGTCTAATGTGTCTGTAGAAAAGCATCCGTTACATCTGTCTATTGATGTATTTTTCCACAGGTTATCTATATGGGAGTCGTTCTGTATGCTCCCGCACTTGCACTAAATGCAGGTAAATGAGATTATTTATGCATTACTAGAAATCCATGTTGCTGTATATCAGATCAGATTTCATGTTTTGTTTCTCTGGTAAATGTTTCTTTGAATTTGTTTGTGATCGCAGTAACAGGTTTTGACCTTTGGGGGGCAGTGCTAGCCATGGGATTGGTGAGCACGCTTTATACTGCATTGGTAAGTTGGAGAGGCAATTACTCAGAAGTGACATTGATAATGTTAAAACGCTACTATTCTAAACCTACCCATCACAGAAAATATTCGCCATTCCTACATTAAAAAAAAAAATATCACTTGTTTTTCTCTGGACTGGAGTAATGAAGCTGAAAATTCAGCTTTGCTATCACAGGAATAATTTTTACATTTGCAATACCTTTGAATGGTAGTCTACATCCTAACTCACCTGTTCCTCTCTTGTCTGTGCCAGGGGGGTCTGAAAGCAGTGATCTGGACAGACGTGTTCCAGACAATCGTGATGTTTGCGGGGCAGCTGGCAGTGATCGTGGTGGGCACCCACCAGGCAGGTGGCATCGCCGAAGTATGGAGGAAAGCACAAAACGGCAGCCGTATCTCAGGCCTTGAGTGAGTTTTGCATTTTTCTATAATTTTATGAGTTGACTTCAAGGAACGGTTTACCCAAAAACTAGTTTTGTCATTATTAACTCAGCCTAATTTCATTCATTTTGGGCGAACTGTACCAGAATTGTAATGGAAGCCTGCATTCATTGTTTTGTGGTCCCCTGTGGCAGCCTAAACCCTGACCCGTTAGAAAGGCACACGTTTTGGACTCTAGGAGTGGGGGGCGTTTTCCTCATGCTGGCCCTGTATGGAGTGAATCAGGCGCAGGTCCAGAGATATCTCAGCTCCCGCTCAGAGAAAGAGGCCATCATGTAAGAAAACATCACACTCTGGTCAAGTCAATAGAACTTGAAACTGTAAACTTGTTTTGTGTACCATTTGCACATTTGTTATATTAAATTACTGCAACAAAACTCTATGATTTCAGAGCACCACAGTGGCATGCTTTATTATTATTGTATTTTGGTGGTTAATGTTTGTTTTCATAAAGTGGCCAGTACATTCTGAAAGGCTTTTGGGGTGTCTTGTTCTCCAGGTCCTGCTATGCGGTGTTTCCATGCCAACAGGTTGTGCTCACATTGGGCTGTCTAATGGGTCTTGTTATGTACGCTCGATATGGGGAGGAGAGCCCCCTGGATAAGGGCTACGTCAAAACCAATGACCAGGTCTTAAAATAATAACTATATTTTTTAGTTTAAATCTTATTGTTTTTGTTGTTGTTTTCCTCTGAAGTGTTATACCATTTACCATTCCCTTGTGTGTGTGAGAGTTTATAATTTTATTCAAAATTTTATAAAATTTCCCCTTTTATTCAGCACACTGTTGTTGAATTTACACTATCGTACAAGTTTGGAGTCAGTAAGATTTGACTCTTTTGACTTTTTTTTAATTTTTTTAAAAGAAGTCTCTTATGCTCACCAAGGCTGCATTTATTTGATCACAAATACAGTAATATTATTCAATTTTATTGCTATGTAAAATAACTGTTTTCTAGTTTAATATATTTTAAAAACGCAATTTATTCCTGTGATGGCAAAACTGAATTTTCAGCATCATTACCGCAGTCTTCATTTATTTAAAAAAAAAAATAAAAAAATTCAGGATTCTTATTTGAAACTGCTATTTTTTGTAACATTATAAATGTCTTTACTGTTACTTTTAATCAATCTAATGCATTATTGCTGAATAAAAGTATTAACTCCTTATAAATAAATCTTACTGAGTTCAAACTTTTGATTAGTAATGTATGTTAATTTGATCAATGGGATCAAGAGAAAGTCACTCTCCACCTCTCTCTCTCTCTCTGTAGATGGTACTGTACTTTGTAATGGATGTGTTGAGAGATCTTCCCGGTTTACCAGGACTATTTGTTGCCTGCCTGTTTAGTGGAGCTCTCAGGTATCAACCAGAGTTTGTGATAATTTGTCTTCCGTAATCTTAATGTCATTTTATATATATTTTTAAACATTCTTCTTTAAATGGTGTTTGCTTTATCTTATAGCACAATCTCATCTGCCTTCAACTCTCTGGCAACAGTTACCATGGAGGACTTGATCAAACCACATGTCCCTGCCATGACGGAGGCTCGTGCCACCCTGTTATCAAAAATGTTGGGTAAGTGAATTTTCAATAACTGTCTGGCAGATATTTTTTGATTTTTCTATGAGTGGTCCATCTCCTCCCCTTATGTTCCTGGTTATAGTACAGTGATATTAAAAAAATATATATTGTCCATACTTACAGCGATTGGCTATGGGCTTGTGTGTCTAGCTATGGCATACCTCGCATCCCTAATGGGCTCTGTGCTGCAGGTGAGGTCCATGATTATCATAACATGATATAATAATAAGATAAACACAAGTAAATTTAAGGTGTCATTTAATTAAATGTAATCGTACAGTTAACACTCTTTCTGTCTATCTCTGTGTTTTTTCCCTTCTGTTAAATCCTTAAGGCGGCACTCAGTATATTTGGGATGGTAGGAGGACCTCTTCTTGGCCTTTTCTGTCTTGGGATGTTTTTTCCTTGGGCCAATTCCACTGTAAGTCATAAAGCTGTTCAAAAGTTTGGGTCGATAAGTTTTAAAAAATGTGAAAGACGTTTCTTATACTCAAGGCTGCATTTATTTGATTAAAAATACAGCAAAACAGTAATATTGTGAAATATTATTATGTAATTTAAATAAACTGTTTACTGTGGTAATATATGTTAAAATAATTCATTAATTCATGTGATGGCAATGGTGAATTTTCAGCAACTACTCCAGTCTTCAGTGTCACATGATCCTCCAGAAATCATTTTAAATTATGATTTAGTGTTTAGTGTTCATTTGTTCATTTGATTTAAAAAAAAAAACATTTTTATGATTATTTAATGTATAGATAGTTCAAAAGAACAGCGTTTATTGAAACAGAAAACTTTTGTAACATTATAACAGTATCACTGTGGATCAATATAATGCATCTTTGCTGACAGTAATTTATGTTAAAAATAAATCTTACTGACCCAAAACAGCTTTGTAAATCTTTTTTACTAAGTATCCTGTCACTAATGCACTGAAATTGAGTATATTTAATGGTATGATTTCATTTGATGGACTGAGTGTGTTTTCAGGGTGCTCTGGTTGGACTGGCATCAGGGCTGGTCATGGCTTTCTGGATCGGTATCGGCAGTTTTGTTTCACGTATGTCTCCACCTGGGATAAATGCCACCATCATGCCTGATGTAGGAAACATGACAACAGCTGTCATGACGACGCTCATCACAACTAAACCCAGGTGTGTATTTATAAGAAATGGCGCTTCATGGCGACTAAATGGCATTGTGCAGCTGGTCCCTGATTACAATTCATAAAGCCTTTTCAAAATGATAGCTATATTACAGACTTAACCGGCCTATTTATTGTGTCTTTTTGTCTTTTCAGGCCCTCTGGAGTTCAGGCTCTGTACTCTTTATCATACATGTGGTACAGTGCTCATAATTCTACCACGGTTGTGGTGGTGGGACTACTGGTCAGCTTTCTCACTGGTAAAGTGTGTTTCTAAACACTTCAACATAGGGACAACTTAAATTGTTACTCTTAAATGATATAAATGTTGGGTAGATACACTGCTAATTTGCTTTAGTACAATGACATATTAAAGCAAATTATTTATTTTTGGAAACATGTTGTTTTAATAATATAAAATGTCCTGTTTCAACACATAAAAAAAGGAAAAATTACCACATAAAAATATATAGATGCCTTTAAATTTTAGTAAAGGGGTCCCTCACAATGGCATCATCATACAAAGGGGTCCTTAATGTTTGAAAACCCCTGGTCTACAATGACATTTTTAGCAGTTGTATATTGGTATTATTTATATAATATTTTAGTGTTTATTAAAATGTTTAATTAGCTTTTATTTTTATATTTTCAGTTTTTATTGTAGTTTGAGTAATTGTAAATGCTTTTGTCATTTTTATTAGTTTTTATTGAGGTTATATATGTATATATATATATATATATATATATATATATTCATTTATTATTTTTTATTAGCTTTATTTCAGTTACTGAACGCAATCTTTAATAGTTTAGTTTTAGTTAACAATAACAACACAGTTTATTATGCTGCAAAAAATAAATAAACCATATTGTGGTCTGTGTCCACTCAGGGCCATGGAAGGAGAAGGACTTAAACCCAGGTACTATTTACCCTGTTCTTGGCACTTTGCTGTTCTTTCTGCCAGAACGGTACAGGGAGAAACTCTGCTGTGTAACCCCACTGGAAGACAAGGTAACTCATCACTTTCAAAGTTGACATCACTTTCAAAATCCAGTTTCATTTACAACATTCCTACTTTCATTATGGGGTACAGCCCAAAGGTCTGGACCTCCAGCCTTACCTGATTGCCCAGATAAAGAGCAACGGTGTTGCCTGCACTAGTGAAGAAGACAAGATCAGGGAAGAGGAGGGAGAACAGATAACCGCCCAGCCAACTTGTAACCTGGCCCATATGGTGCAGGAAACAGCCTTGTGAAATCTCCTACACTATGACAGACCTAAAGCACACTTAGTTTCCCACAGGCTCAAGGGGAAAAACATCTGTTAGAATGTCAACAGATGCCAGCGATGGAGGTGAGAGGTTGTCTTGTTTATATGTGATACTTAATGATGTCAGTGGTCTGTCATAAAAATCGTATTGTGTTTGAGATCCTGTTGAACAAATTGAGACGTGTTGAGCTGATGTGATCACCTAAATCTTTTAGTTTACATGTCCTAAATTTAATCTTAAGATTACTCGTTTGAAAATTGCTGGGTCGTGATATACGCGTCGCACACGCACAAATCAAAGAGACCATGCTGAACGGCGGGTTTAAGATGGAGGGTTTATTACGTACAAGAAAGACCACAGTTTGCACAAATCTTTAGTCGTTAAATGTCACTGCCATTCAAGTTTCGGGGTTTCTCTCTCCCAAAGATTTTGTTTCGTCCAAAGTTCACTACCATTAGCCTTTCCATTCTGTTTGCCTTTGAAAGCACTACAGATGAGTTCACTAAACCGAGTTAAGTTTACAGCAAATGAAGTATGGCTGGTATCGAAAAATGTAAATGTAGTGAACTTTCAACGTGTCATCAACAGTGAAGATGTGCCATATTGTGATCAAACCAATGAATCTAATGCATGTTTAATCTGTAGTTACCTCTTTGAAGCCCATTGTTTGTGACAAGTGCCTCCTCATATGAATGTATGATGTAGTTTTGTGACTGGATTGCTTCTTTAGTTTGTCGTTTCGTAGTCTAAGCCAAATGGAGAATGGCCCTGACCATGATAAGATGTTTTTTAAGCATCTGGATGCCCCTCTATTTTATTCCCATGATGCTTTGCATTGTGAGAGCCTGGATAACTATACTTTAACATCTCAAAAAATTTATAATTATGTTTGCCTAGATTGCATATTATTTTAAAATAGATCAAACCATCTTGATTCTGACCCTGATAAGATGGTTTTTAAGCATCTGGATGCCCCTCTATTTAATTCCCATAATGCTTTTCATTGTTAGAGCATGGCTAACTTTAGTTTAACATCTTAAAAAAATCTATATATTGCATATTATTTTGGTATAGATGATTATTTAGGAAACGGTCATGTTTAGAAATGTTCTTTAAAGGAACGCATCGACTTTTTGGGACTTTAGCTTATTCACCGTATCCCTCAGAGTTAGATAAGTCCATACATACCATTTTTATCTCTATGCGTTCTGTAACTCTGTCAGACACACACACCGCTAGCCTAGCTTAGCACAAAGACTGGAAGTAAATGGCTACAGCTAGCATACTGCTCCCAATAAGTGACAAAATAACTCCAACATTTTCCTATTTATGTGTTGTGATTTGTATAGTCACAGTGTGTAAAAATAACAAGGTCACATGAAACACAGCCATCTTTTAACCGTATACATACTGGGAACTATATTCTCAGAAGGCAAAGCACTTCTACTTGGGCGGAGTGATTTGCGCTGTGCTAATCACTCCATCCAAGTAGCAGTGCTTTGCTTTCTAAGAATTTAGTTCCCAGTATGTATACGGTAGACTTATCTAACTCTGAGTCTGGGGGATACGTTACATAAGCTAAAGTCTCAAAAAGTCGCTGTGTTCCTTTAAAGTTACAATAGCCTATGATTCACGTATTTGATCTTAGATTTAGTAGTAAAGATGCTTGTTATAGTATCAAGAGTACTATGATGAAGACTAACTTCATAGAATTGAAACCTCAGTGCTGGTTACTGACCATAATTAGCAGTATTAGCATATGAATTGATATGGTTGCACTTGGGTACTTGTAATTTGATTCGTTTTTGATGTTATAGTGGCATTTTCTGTGCTTTGCTGTCTATTTCAAATTCAAACCTCAGTCTAAGCCATACCATTTGTAGTTGCTATAGGCTTCCTAGGTCCTTGTATTGTGCCTATACTGGAACGAGAACTTTCTCTCAACTGTCACAATCTCACAAACAGATATTCTATTATAGTCTATTATATTTTCAGGTTATGTGCGCTCTGGCTGGGCCAACAGTTTGTGGAAGTCTTGCAGTTTTTGTTTGTTTGTTTATTGTTGGTGTCTCATCTTGGTCTGGTGACAGTTTTCATCCTATGTGGAATCATGATCGTTTCATGGTGACTTTAAAATGAATTTCTTAAGCAAACATGCTGTTACACCACGCCTTGCTGTTGTTTCAACAACCTGCTTTTTTAAAATAGCATGCGATGATTAACAAAAAACAGAACATTTTTTTTAAAGGGTCTCGAGAACAGTGTTGGGGAGATTTATTTTTAAATGCATTACAGTATTGCGTTACTCCCTAAAAAAGTAACTAATTGTGTTACTTTTTCTTACCTAGGCTGGGCTTGTTTGTTTTTACTAACAAAAAGTTCCATTTTTGTTACGGTTTCGTTTAGAGCCAGACCGAGATATCGGTCGGCCGATATTAGGCATTTTCCAAAATATCGGTAGCGGCAGCTATAATGGCAGATAAATGAATATTTAAAAAATAAAATAAAAACGGACGAAACACGCTTTAATCATCTCTCCTTGGCCTGTTATATTGAAAATGTATGTTTTAAAATTTGCAGTATGATGTTATCTATTGTTAAATTATGGCTCATCATAGACTAGCTAACCACAAAGCTAGCTAATGCCACTATCATCAGTGGAAGACCGCTAACGTTAACATTCATGAGCTTGGAAACAACAATGAACTTTTTCTGCCTAAATAAAGTAATGATTACTGTGTATTTTTAACTAGCACATCCCTAGTTACAGTCAAGTTATACTTGCGAGGAGTGAACATTTAGACATAGAGAAAAAGTATCAAACGTATCTTGTGCAGAAAAGTTAGCTTTTCTTTTACACGTGTGTGAAATCCAACAATACTTAATAAAAAAAAATATCGGCCGATATATCGGAATATCGGATTTTAAAACCCAAAAATATTTGTATCCGGTATCGGCCTTCAAAATCCTTTATCGGTCGGGCTCTAGTTTCGTTTTTAGTTTATTAGTGTGGTTGAATTGGATCATCAAAGGTCAGAAGCATAGACTTTTGGTTATTAAAGAGAGATTAAATACTTAAAGTATATTTGTATTATTCAAGATATTTAATTATTGCAGGTTAGCCAAGTATTCTGGGTTAGCAATTCAGTTATTAATTTGAGAAATTTGTTTTTGTGCAGTTGAGATGAGTAAATGGCTGCTCATTACTTGAAAAGTAATCTAATTATGTAACTCAAATTATTTTTAATCACATTTTAACTCAAACACTGCTCGAGATCCTGCGTTCTCTCCATTTCGTAGCGCTGTCTCGGATGTCTCTTTTTCTGCACTGCTTCTTGCTCGTCCTGTATTCAGTTCGATTTCGTTATGATCCATCTTTCTGTGTTTGAAAGTTACTTTGTGTCCAGCCTTTTCTTCATATTGTTCGATGAACGGCATATTTTTAATGACGCTATTTCAAGTTATACAATTTCTAACTTTTTAAACACATCCTTACATTCCATTGCAGTCTTTTGTTTTCGAATGGAAGTACGCGTCCTGTGTGAAGTAACGGCCCCAAGAGTTAGTTGAGTGATGATGACCACTCCACATTTCATAAGATCTTCACTCCTTAAGAAATATATTGACAGCAATGAGTCACGACACATTTAGTTTTCTGCTACGGTGTGTGTTCAGTTCAGTGTCAGTATTCTTGACACTATATTTAATCCATCCAGTTCAAGCTTTTAGATTGATAATGATATTTATTTCAGGTATGAAAATAAAGAAATTTGTTTGGGATTTAGAAACTTGAGCATTCCACTCACATGGTCCGATAGAGATTATCCCTTTAATGTAAAATGTAAACATTGATTTCTCATGTTCTCCTATTACATTCATTGTGTAAAAGACATTGTTCTTAACATTACTAGTGTCATAATGTAGTACGTGTAAGACTGGATCAATTGCATGTTGAGTTGCCATCCGTCATACCTGAAATTACTTGAATTATGTGTGTAAATTGCTTTCAAACACCTGAACTTTTAAAAGTATTGAGCACTTGATTTTACAGACTGAATATTGTATCTAAATTGTTCCACTGATGAATTTTTCTCTCTCCCAAGAGTGTCTTAATTCAGAATGCGATGAAATAAGGATTAAATCACCACAGACACATTTTAAATCTACATACAACAGGACTAATTGTTAAGGCACAGGCAGGGACTGAACTATTATAAGCTATGCTGTCCTACAATCTAAAACTGTGTAACCCTAAGAGAATCAACCTTGGGGGGCCTATGTGGATAAAAGACACTGAGCTCTACTGTGAGAATAGTTTTTTTATGACATTTTAATATACATTTTATATGGGAAGCACAACACTCGTTAGTACAAAATAAATATTTAAATACGTAATATTTATGTTTGTATAAATATTATGAGAATATTTATTTTTATGGAAGTTTTCCTATTTTATTTTCCCAAATATGCATTCCAAAAAACCATAAGCAATGGAGTCTGACCAGCTTGATTGCTTTGGGCGTGCCTTCACTTAAGTGTCTCTTGATTTGATTGGTCGTGAAAGTTCCCGCAGAGAACTTTCCTTTATGTGAAAAAGAGACAGTTGCATTGGCCTGCAGAGCGTCTATAGCGATGATTGTTTTATTTAAATAGATGAATGCAGAATAAAGGATCCGATAGCCACTCTAGTGGGCATTACTTTGAACCATGAACACTTTTTTTTCCTCTTGATGAATTGTTTGTAATAAGAATGTGATATAAAATTTGTCTTGATAAAAATAAAAATGTCTTCCTGACTGTCTTCTGTGATTTCTGTCATTGCCACATATCTCTAGGATTCAGTAACTGTGCTTCAATAAAGGATAGGCTAAAGTAAAATTTCATATCATAATTATATTGGTCTTGTGATCCCATTCAAAAACACCTCAGCATCTTCATAAATAATCACATCACAAGCAAGCTCCTGTCAATATATAATTGTTTAATTACAATAAAACAAAGGCGCATTCCGTAGTAAGTTACTATCATTAAACAGCGCTATTACCATACCTAAAAATAAATGTAATGCATTTAATAGTGTTGATTAGCAGATTGCTGTGGTACAAGGATTGTTTTTTTTACTTCATGGTCATCACTGTTCAGATGCATTTATGAGAGTCCCATGGATATGAATAAGAGTACATAGAATGACTCATTTCCTCTTTCTCTTCTCTACAATCTTGACAAAGTTCTGAACATCCTCTGCCAGTAACTGCGGCTCCTCCATAGCAGCAAAATGTCCCCCACGGGCCATGGGAGTGTAAGTCTTGAGCCTACGGTATTTCTGTGTCACCCACAATTTAGGGGTGTGCATCAACTCATTGGGGAAAGAGGCCACACCAGTTGGAACATAAACTGGAAGCCTAATGGGTGAAAGAGAAATAGCACATTAATTAAGCGATCTCGCATTATGCACTACCATTCAAAACTTTAGGGTCAGTAAGATATTTTTTTCATTAAATCAATTCAGCAAGGGTACAATACATTTATTTACTGAGTGACGGCAAAAAATGTATCCATCACAAAATCCAGAAAAAAGTACCACAGTATCAAAAATAAAAACATTAAGCAGCTCAACTGTAGGATCATGTGACACTGAAGACTGGAGTAATGATGCTGAAAATTCAGCTTTGTCATCACAGGAATAAATTACTTTTTTGGTGAGCATAAGAAACTTTAAAAACATAAATTCTTAATCAATCCCAGATGGTAGTGTGCATATTTACATGTAGAGCAGTTCCTGTGTCTAATATATACAAATAATTCTGGGAACACAATTAAGCTTCATGTTAATCAAAGCCTGTATTTCTCTTACTTTGCATGGGGCTGGTCTAAGCCTTTGCCAAAGTTCTCTTTGTAGAAGCGCATGGAGGATATGATGCACCTAGAGGTCCAGTAGATCATCACATTCGTCAGTAGATCATCAAGAGAAAACTTCCTGTTGGGGAATCAACAGATTTTTTTAACTGAACACACATTTCACTGACTATATATATATATATATACTACCTCTCCAGTCCACCATCCTCAAGTTTCTTAAATTCAGGATCAGTCCAGGTTGAAAATTTCTCCAAAATGTAGGCAGCCAAACCAACAGGAGAGTCATTCAATCCACGACCTGTGCAATACAGAAAAGCGTCAAATTAAATTTCAAATTCTGTTACATAAACCCAAATATATAATCCAGTGGACTAATGTCACAACAGATTTATATGTGGAGTCTTGAGTGCAACAGCGACCGTCCCTTTTTTCAGTGGCACTGGTTCCAGTATTTTTACATTCATTTTTTCTATTGGGATTTTTTTAAGTCTTCATTAAAGAGTTATAAGCCATGCTTTAGTTATAAGCAACTGATTTGAAGCATTGTTTTTTTTTTTTTAGAAAAGTACACAAAAAGACAAAGGTACAAGACTGTACTTATAGGGTTTAGTTAGATTGAAGAAAAACTACAATCCCATGAAGCACTGCGAACAGCATAATCGAATTAAAATGACAGAGAAATATAAAACTTCATTTCAAATGTAGATTATATATATATATATATATATAAAACTTCATTTCAAATGTAGATTATATATATATATATATATATATATATAGTAGGAATGGGCATTTTTCAAAAATATTGTATTTGAATATTTGGGCTAAAAAGCAATGCGTTTATTTAAATGACGTTTAACGAGAAATACCTTATTTTTTATTACCGGTAGTTAGTTTTTCACAAGGATTTCCACTGTTAAGCAATTATTTTAAAAATACCCTGAAATAATGTAGGCTGATGGCTTGAGCAGAAGCACATATCATGGATTAAAAACCTTGTAGCTCATAGTAGGTCTAAGTAAGTTATTGATCAATTTCACTATGGAGAAAATGAATGTTTTTACTTCCACAGCCGGACAGTTCTGCACTCTATTCAAAGATGCACATTTTTATCCATTTAATTCACTTTATAAAGGTCTCTCACCCACAGTGTCAGGTTTAGTGGCTTGTATGTGCATGTATCCAGTCTCCTTCACAGAATTCACTACAAGCTTTTCCATACGAGGGAAAAGGCGTTTCACGTCATGTTCAGTGAAGCCAAAGAGTTTGGGGAATCGTTGACCAAAAAGTATAGACAACACCATGAGAAGGCCTGGTTTTGCAGGTGGAGCAAAGTTAACGTGGAGGCCTTTCACAGCACTAAAAAGAAAGGTGAACAACAAGAGTACTTATTGAAATCTTTTATCTTCCTTTAATATATCTGACTTTAATTTACTGCATTCTATGTGATGATTTCAATGAAATTAAATACTTTAATACAGTGTTTCTCACCCACTAGGGGGCCTCAGCAAACCTCCAGAGAGCCCCGACAAGTCTTAAAATCAATGTTGTTCTTTTAACATAATCTTAAATAAATGTTGATTTAAGTACTAAAGATATATATCAGTTAAAATAGGAGTGCCTTCTTTGAATATTGTCTTGGACAAAGTTTGGGCCTTAAAGTCAAAAAAGTTGAGAACCAATGCTTTTATACATACTTGGGCTCCAGCTGGGTCATATTGGTGGTAATAAGCCAACCCCAGTCTCCTCCCTGAACGTAGTACTGGTTAAAACCAAGACGCTTCATCAGTTTATTAAATATGTGCGCTGCACATACAGAGTCGAACCCTGTGCAAAACACATTATGATCATAAAAAATGGAATTGTATGGAAAACAAACCAATTTACATGTTTTTGAAACAAATATCTGTTGGGTTGGGTTGTTTGCCATTTACCTTTCTTATGTGGGGCCTCTGAGAAACCATAACCAGGTATTGAGGGACAGATGACTTCGAAGGCTATGTCATCAGGGCTGGCTGGCTCCGTAAGCAGGGGGATGATCCCATAAAACTCATAGAAGGAGCCTGGCCATCCATGGACCATCATCAGAGGTACAGCTCGGGTTCCCTCTGGCAGGTTCTTCGGTTTCACGTGAACATAGTGAATATCAATACCTTTTTTTTAATAGAGGACAATACAACACAGAACAACAATGAAATCTGTTGTAGTGTAGTATAATATATGCAAAATGTAAGTGTCTATCTGTGAAAAATAGTAGGTCTGCCCTGGATGATATTTCCTGAATAAAAAGATTTATTTCTTAGTATTTTTGTGGTGATGATTCAAAAAATAGTGCCAATTTTCTCACTAAAACGTGTTGTGCATTTCATAGCATTTTTGCTTTCAACAGTCTTGTATCATCCATAAGTCATCATAAAAACTGCCACAAAGACATGATTCCTATCTTTCTCTGAGCCATGTTAGAGTTATTTGTTTAGTTCTCTGCTGATTTTCACTTGTATAACATTATTTTAGACCAAATCCTGAAACAGAGGTGAATGTACAGTGACATTTTGAAGTTTATATTTTAATTTAATTTTGTATTACTACTTCCAAACAGCATTTGGTAAAAAGTGTGGGGGAAAACGTTTTTCTGTTTATGTAAAGTTCTTTGACAGTATTTGAACACTCCAAAGTGTTTAAAAAAAGGTTAAAATATACATTTTATATACTTCTTTTTGTCATTAAAACGAAACCTTTGACATTTGACTGCTTTTGCTATTTTGATTGGTTCATTGAAAAAAAAATCATCTTTTCACGTTTGTAAAAAATAAGTACATCATTAATTTTCAATTCAGCATCATCAAATTAGATATATATTTGCTTTTTTTATGGAAATCAGCTGATTTTTTTTCCAAGATCCAGACATGTATATTTCTCTCTATAGCAGCGTACTAGTTAAGACTCACCTTCGATTTTGGTTTTGAAATGAGGATATTTGTTCAGTTTATCCACTTGTTTGCTCCAACTAAAATCATTCCTCCAATAAGACACAACCTTATCAAGGTATTTGGAGTTGAAGCCATAGTTAAACTGACTATCTTCAAGAGAAGGAAAAGAGCGGGTCTGATCCAGCCTGCGGTGCAAATCCTAAGGAATATAAAGGAGCTTTTTCTAAAGACAAATCCAAAAAGTATATCTCCACTGAAATAATTATTCAAAATTTTATTCTGATGACATCACATCAGGATTTACCTCAATCTCTTCTGGAGTTGTCTCAACTTTAAACGGGCGGATACTATCGTCCTCGGGTCCTTGGGGACAAGCTCCCACACCCCACCACCCATCCTGAGCTTTCAGGACATTCTTTCTCGTCTTCAAGAATACCAGAGCAATCACTGCTCCGAGCCCCAATGCCACTGCCAACTCTAGGTACATGGTTTAAGGGCCTGGATGGAATAAAGCAAAATTACAGTTATCGACTAGCTTTAACCTGACATGTCTTGCTCAAGGGTTAATTGAATATGAACCAGCAAACTTTCATCCTCTAGGCAACATGATTTTAATGCATGCATGCAAGAAAATGGAGCAAAGGTTTATTGTTGCACAACATTCCCAGCACTGGGATTAGGGTGGACAAAGCTCGGTGGTAACAACATGTGGGTCACAATGCATGACAAAGCTTTTCTCTGTCCAACTCCTAATGCACAGTAAATACCTTGTGAATAGCAATCTGTTGATTTGATCTGTGCTGTGCTAATTTATGAATTTTTCACAGAAATATCATAAGACATGACCTCACCTGACATTTTTTTTCTGCAGTTAAATGATATAAAAAAAATTATATCTGAATATTAATTTATTCTAACAGGCTAGATAATTCTGGTGGAATTAAAGCAATAGACTAAGCTAAATTATTCTCAATCTTTATCTTGAAAGAAACGATGAGTCGCAGACAGAACCTGTACATAAGTTACTTGCAAATCCATTTACCCTAATAAAGTTATTATTAAAAGCTGTATAACAATGAAGTTGTTGCATAATGAGTTTTATTTCATGAAAAAAAAAAATAACTGAGCTACATCAACATCAGGAATAGCAACACACTGACAGTATGTTGTTGCAAAATGAACATTAATTTACAACGTAACTAGGTAAAACATGCAAAAACGCCATGATTATTAACACCAGACGTGATGCCCACTCACCTCAATGTAGCAAAGTTGCTGTGTGATCGTTTAGCACCAAGACGCAGTAACTTACGCACAATGCACTATGGGAAATGTAGTCACAAAACGCGCTGTGATCACTTCCTTTGGAAAACACATGTCTGTCATTCTGTTCTGTGAAATCATTTTAGTAACTGCACACCAAGCAAACGTTTTCACATTTCACGATATGGTATTTTGATTGCAGTTATTATATGACCCTGTAATTAAGTTAGATATGCCTAATAGTTAAGACGTTCTCTTTTTAAAATCAAAACATTAAAAAGGTAAAAAAAATAAAACTATTTTTAAAAAAACTGCCCAACATTTAACTTACGCGAATTATGATTTTTCCATGATTTTTGAACGGATATTATAAATAACATTAACCGTTTTTTCAACGGCTCTGGTGTGTGGGAAAGACTGAAAGGGCGAAGTTTCTCACTCACGAAAAAAACGCTAACGTTACTGTAACTGACTGGACTGAAGCAGTGCGCGCAAAAAGACAAGCAAAAGTGCCTGGGAAGTGGGAAGGGTTGACGGGCTTTCTGAGGTAAAACACATTTGTCTGACAACAAATTATTCCAGAACCTCATTCACACAAACGTGAGTTTTACAATAATATTTTAGGTGAAGGTTACCTGGAGTTGCGGAACGACAACGCTGAAAAAAATCTACCAAGATGGCCTACAAAATACTTTCTCCATAGTGGTACGGAAGGAACACATATTAAAAAAGGTATATTCAATGTGACAATATGTGCTAGGCTAGTTTGGTACATTTGTAACTGTACATCCTTATATTTTTTTCCATGAGGAAATATGAAAAACAAAGAAAAAACAAACATGCATGTAAACATGACAGATAATACTTGGTCATGCTGAACGGATAACTTTAAGCCAGATAGTGAGAACAGTAAATTGTATCCATGTACGACACTGAAGTCCTACCAAATATAAAAACAAAAAGGTAAGGTTAACATTGTTTAGAAAAAAAAATAGATTAAAATGATGTCACTGTACACAAATGTTGAGTGTCAATAATTACACATTAATTTAACCGTAAAAGCATTGTTACATGTTTGTAGACTCTAATGCTGTTAGAAAGTAAGAGTCAAATAAAATAGGATGGAAAAAAAAAAGAGAAATTTATTTAGGTTCAAATGTACATCATGCATAGACATACAAACTAGATTGCAATGAAATCCAAATGAAGAAGGTCCTGTTTCGAAATGTATTCCCTTGATGTTGGTGCAGTTAAAACCCACTTTTTCCGAACATTTAATAATAGGCAGACCAACTGAAACTACTGTATAACCATTACAAGGTTGTCCGACCTCCAGAATAACACAAATATCAGCATCTTGTATAGGGTGTTTCCTCTTGTCTTGCTGCTTGCTCTCCAAACGAGCATAATCTTCAACATTCTCAGTATACAGTCAGTTACACATCAACCAAACTTCATCTCCATCCTCCTGTAGATCCGTCTCTCTTCATTGTCAGTAAGATTGAATAACAAACAACTGTCCAATCCCAACAGGTTCTTTGATTCATTCAGTCCGTTTCCATAGAACCACTGTGGGTCTCTTTGGAGACCATTAATCTCATCAACTTCCCATGCAGTTTCTCGATTTTCTTTACATCTTGGGCCTGGTCGGTCTTGTACTGTAAACACTAAGAAGAAACGTACAGTGAATCTAACATGATCTACATAAGACCACACACAAAACAGGACTTCTTGCAAGGGCTAAAAACATACATACCACAGCATCATCTGTGACCTTCATACAGATATTTCCATCACAGTGTCGATATTTCAGAACCACTCTGACCTGAATGGACAACATTAACAAGACAGTTACAGTGCATCAGAAGAACATGTAACGTTAAGGTTTGAATATTGCAGTCTTTCTCTGGCTGACACTTCAGGCATTCATAAGCACGATAGTGTTTGTACTTGCAGACAACAATTCGAATACGAATTTATTGTTTAAATTTATTTATGAGTGTAAAATATGTGCTTGTAGCCGGTAGCCTGAAAATAAAACTAAAGGTTGTTTATCAATTACCTTCATCGGGTCCGTCAAATAAAGTTTTTCTGCTGCTCGTGCAAATTCTTCCCACGTCTGGTAATAAGGCATGATGTGATAAACACTAAATTTAGGGTATTCTGGTAAATACTTTAGAGGCGTAGCAATACACAGCTGTTTGAAGTAAAACCCAGGTGGCATAAAATATGGCCACTTTGAGTCGTAGAAAAACGCACTCTGATTGGTCAGAACCCGAACTGGCCAATATAAAACGTGCACACTGACGAGTAATCACTACGTAGTCTACGTGGTCTGATTTGAGGATTGTGATTGGTTCATTGAAATAGAATGAGCGCTAGAATGAAAAGAAAGGCGGGGCTTAGCCCCGTTGTCACGTGGTACCTGTGACGTTTAAATCACAGTCAGGGCGGATCAATCATAAGTATTTGTGATGACTTCATTTAAAATAATTTGATAGAAATTGCTAAATATCATTTACATGGTGATGTACATAGACATAGCCATTGGAATAGAATATTTTAAACGATTAGTTATTGTAGTTACAAATGCATTTAGTAAGACACAAAACGTCATGTGATTTGAATGCGGCTTTGAGGAGGATTCGGTATTTTGAGCCACTGTGCGCGCTCCCTGCTGGTAAACAACCGTCTCATCGTATCCAAGACAAGCACTAACTTCTAATATTTCCCGTAAAGGGCCGGTGTATATGGGCCAGGAATATAAAGGACTGTTATTTTGAACTGTTAATTCATTAATTCAGAATATTTGGGACATTTTTCCCAATCATTTTAATGGCAAAATGTGTCTCAATTTACCGAAATACATGAAACAGTGTCATTTTCAAATCTCGCAAAGCAGTATATAGGCAAATTTTAAATGTTTGTTAATGTTTTTTCTCTGTGTTCTTATACTGCTTTGTAAATACATGCATTTGTGACATTCGTGGCTTGAACACGATAATGGTTTAGCATACCAAATTATATAAGAGTGCACCAGTAGATGGCAGTGTAGACCTTTTTTTAAAGGCTGGAAATTTAAACCAAAAATTCAAATTGTATACCAAATGTTTTCCCTTTCATGCTCCCTTCAGTCATTGACCATATCCACATATAGCCAAATATTCATATAGTTCATTAGAGTCAGAGATGCATGAGTGACAGTGCTAGTTGATCTGGTAACTGAGATGTGGGGCCCTAGTCGCAAGATTTGAACACTTGTGATGAACCATCAGATCCTTCACTTGTGCCATCAAAGCAAGCACACCATTGGCTCTTTTTATGAACAGCTGACAGCAAACAGATTATAGTCAGATAACATACACTTATTAATTGTAAAGTATCGTAATATACTGAAGGCTTGAATGAATGTGATCAAATGCACTATGAATTATAATCTTTAATACAATGTTCTGCCATTTTTTTTAAATCGATAAGACTATGACATATAACACACACACACACACACACACACACACACACACACACACACACACACACACACACACAAACAAACACACATATAAACAGAGAGAAGTAAAAAGGAATAAATATATAAAGTAAAAAGGAATATATATATATATATATATATATATATTAGGGCTGCCAAACGATTAATCGCGATTAATCGCATCTAAAATAAAAGTTTGTGTTTACATAATATATGCGGGTGTACACACACATGCCTGTATATTTAAGGAAAAAAAAAAAATATATATATATATATATATATATATATACATACATACATATGTATAGAGAGAGAGATAGAAAGGAAATAATAAATAAATAAATATTTATATAGTTATATATGATCAGTTTTCCCTTTATCTTAATATTTTACAAGTATAGTGTCAGACTAAATCATAAATGCCTGATAAATTGTCAAATGGGGGCGTGACCTGTGCGTCCCTTGCGTGGTGACGTAGGCCAGTAAAGCAATGCGTCTGTGCTGTGGCTGTAGAAGGGGATCCCAGCGGCACGTTGCCGCTATTAGAAGATCAGGCGTTTGCAAGACCAAACAGAAAATTACATTCTCACTTACATTTTTTGTGCTGCAGCATCCACACACAGCTGCAATGCGGTAGATCATGTAGATCAAGTTATTTTTTTTTATTTACTTTGATTTTTATTTTTTACTTTTCGCGATACAAACTCACTCTGGTCCTGCCGCGGTTCATTCATATCTTTTGTGATCAAGTGCGAACTTTGCAAACTCTCTGAAATTATATAACACCGAATAAATCGCGGAAATCACCATGAGGTAAGTAAAATCTAGTTTAATCTCAACCCAAAGGCATATGCGCTGCTCATGTTTGGGGAACAATTTATGCGTGGCTATTTGCGCACTGCCTATAAATAATTCATAAACAAACAGTTTATTAAATAAATGCTGTTTATGATATAGATTGTCCTAGCATTTGTACTGCAATTAATTTTTAGTGGGCTACTGTTAAAAGTAATCATTTCAATTATTACAGCTAAAATGATCAATTAGTGAAATCAATTTGAGCGCCTGTAGCCTATATTGCATAACGTTACTTGATATGGGGTGTGAGGAAAATACGCATATATGTATAAGCATATCTGCATATGAAGTGTCATGTAAATATGCAGTTCAATGCAGCATGGCACTGAACTTGAGAGATCTTGTTTGTTTAGTATACATCATGCTGAGCTTATATGACTCTTCTGTTCATGTTATAAAGTAAATGAGCATAACAATGTGTTAGCACCTTGGCTTCATTTTCGAGGACGATGCTCATTCAGATCAGTAATTTCCCTGCCTTTATTATTAGATTGAAATATTGCTGTTTCCTTTTTTAAATGTAGTGACGTTTGACTCTGATTTAAAATGTATATATATAGTCATACACTGTTTGGTAATAACGATTGACTAAGCTGGATTGGATCCATTACATTACATTGTGATGTAGGCATGTTCCCAGTGTCTGGCGATCTGGTGAGAGCATGTGTTTAAATGTTCAAGCCTTGCTTTGATTATCAGAATAACTAAGTATCTCCTCCCACACTTCCACTGAAGACATATGAAGAAAGAGCCAGCTGTTGGCAGCCTCCCTTCAGCAGAAACAAGCTGCCTTTAAAGCAGAGTTTGAATGATATGACATAACCTTTCCCTTAGGTTTAGATTAATCTCTTCTGTATTTGTATTATTTGGCCTGTCTTCCCACGAACCATGGTGTTACATAGTAAAGCACCTTAGATGTACGTGGGTTGCCTCTTGTGTCAAAACAGGATTGTCTCTCGCTCGAGAGTGATTGAGCGGAGGCGAATGTTCATGTTTGTTAGCCGTAACAGGTGTGGTTTTGTGTGATTTTAAGACCCAGACTGTTCCCTCTTACTCATCACGAGCATGTGTTGGGAAGTGTCAAGCTTTTAACTGTGTGACACGACCGTAGGTTTATAATAATAATAATAATAATAATAATAATTCGTTACATTTATATAGCGCTTTTCTGGACACTCAAAGCGCTTCACATAGAAGGGGGGGATCTCCTCAATGTATAATGTGTATGAGGAATTAACCTTATTGTATTAACAACCTTTTTGTGAATCAAATTCATTAATTTAGGACAAATTTGTTTCTCGTGATCTTAAAAAGTGCATGGGCATGAATTTCTGTACACAGCTAAATTTGTAAATAAACTTATTTAGTTATTTTTTATAAATGATAAATCTTTTTAAATGGTCTAATTAGTTAATGGAAATTATCCAGTGTCCAACATGCAAATGACTCAAAACAATTTTTTTTTAAAACTTTTACATTTTTTCTTAAATGTGGAAAAAGTAGCAATCACTCTGTAAAAAACAATCTTTTCATGATTAGTTATCACAATTTTTTTTTCTTTTGTCAAATCAACTTAAATCATTTATTTAGTTCAGAGAACATATAATTTTGAGTTTCTGATGATTAAATCATTCTCCTTCATTGTATTAACTCACTTTTTCCAGTTCAATGAACTTAAAATTTTAAGGCAACCAGGTTACCTACTTTTTTAAGTTAAACCAACAATATATTTTTACAGTCATGAGTAGTGTCAACTTGTGACTGGTAGTCTATCTATACTTTAGGTTAGTAACTATATTTAATCAACCCCCTGAACGGCTTGTTGCATGATTTCCAAAATTCCAGGAAGGCCAGGTCAGTAACACTGCTGTCTGGTTCATAGATCATGAAAGTGTCTTTCAATATAGAGATAGAGAACTGAATGGACACGAATAAGTCATGTCATTTTTGTGTTTCATTAGTGCATAACTGAACTCTTGAGCACTTCTGCCTTTTTTCCCCAGCAAATTCAAATCAGGCTGCTCTGATCTTTAGGCCTAATCAAGTCTTTTTGAGTTTTGTAGATGGAAAAGTGTCCATATGAATTCATCAGTGTGCTCTCGCTTTATCTTTCTGCCATTAGAAAAGACAAATCCCCTCAGAATATTCATGCCTAATCAGAACAGAATTATACGTGAGCGCAATTGTATTGAAGGAGCCATTTAAACTTTTCCTTTTCTCCTTATGTAATTACTCTCTTTGGTAGAGATACTGTGTCTACCTAATCTGCCCCCCACCCCACCGCACCACCTCCACCCTTCTCTCTCTATTACACCCTGTCACCTATTATATTTTCCATTTCATCTCTCATTTAGATACAGAGCCCTCTGTGAAAGTTCTTTATCTTTGACGTCAGTGGCTCAGACTCATCCTGTTGCACTCCTCTCCTACCACCACATTGTTTCTAGAGGAATTTAGATAAAGCAATCAAGAATGCATTTAATCATAGTGGATTACCACTGATTTGTACTTTGTTTAAAGCAAGTTCATAACGTCATTTAATATCTGTGCTTTGAATGTACCAAAGTAGGTCCTGAATATGTTTGGTTAACATCATTTTGCTATACTGCATGCTTACTTGGTTTCGTTACATTCAGTATTGCACTCTAAACTGCATTCTATTTATTTTTTCTGTAATATTACAGATAGATTTGAACTGTTGATGAATTCCGTTTTCTCTTTGATTATCACAAAATGGAACATGCATTAGTCTTAATTTTTCGTGTTTTTTTAGGTAACATACTACAATAATGTCACATTTGTAATTTTAATAGATGATCTATGATACAATAATTTCCCCCTAACTCTCATTGTTGATAGTCTGTGAGACACTGAAGCATGACTTTTAGCTAGGAGTCACATTGAAACTTAGGCTTACTTTTTGGTAGGCATTGAATTGAATCAGATGGTGTAGGTTGTGTGGTCTTGTCTTATTGACAGGTGTTTTTAGAAAAAATGTTTTTTGGCTATAGCTTTGTTCCGTCTTCATCTTAGATATCTCTTGCTATCAGACATAAAAATCAACTAGACAATATAAAGAAAATGAAAAGTGTTTCTGACTGAGTTTAGAGCAAAACACTCTCTATTAGCTCCAGAAATGCCTGTGATTGTGAAATCCAACAGCCTGTCATGGTTTTGTTGGTCCATTATGAGCAAAGTGCTCCATGTTTGACTGCATTTGAGTGGTCTTTACAAATCCTTTACAGTTGCTGCTCTTATAAATTCAGTTTATTCATTTATTTTTGCCAGGGATGATGATGATCACACCTGCCATCATGGCGCTCTGCGTGTTGGATTTTTAATGAACCGATTCAGTGGCAAGCATCAAGTTGAGTGATTCTGATGACCTCTTATGCCCAAGTCTTCTCCCAGATGCCTCAGATGCTTTATAGGCCAATAAGCATTCCAGAGTGTTTAAAATAGGCTTCTCATGAATAGGTTTGATAGGATCTGTATACACTACAGTTCCTGTTACATTTGCATAAGAACTTGTTTGTAGCATAACTCCTTTTCCTCCTAAGGTCTGATTTACAGTGAACATGCAGTTGTTGCATAGGTTAAAGGTTGGATCAAGCTAGCCTCTGTTTTGTTTGACAATACTTCAAATGTCCACAAGAAGTGACGTCACCCAACATCGCTTGGAGCACTTCAAACCGTAGAGAAAATTATTTCTGGGTTACTAGTGCAGAAATAGTGGCCAATTGTTGATTGAATGTATCTTAGCTGTTCAAAACAGCTTATGCTGCTTGATATTGCAAACTGGATGGCTGAACTTAACTGCTGCCCATGGGCACTGCCGAGTAGGGGGCCCCGCCTTTACCTGTTTATGTTTGTTTGATTTGTTTAGTTATATGCTAGTCAGAAATTGTTAGCCGCATTTCCACTGTCGGTCGGCTGTGGCTAAAACCCTCCAACTGAGAACTTTGAGGCCATAATCAAACGGCGTAAACTGGTACCTAACATTATTTCACGTAGAATCCATTAGCCATCCATTAGTTTTAGATTTGTGGTACATTTTTACTATATTTTCTAAATGTCGATTAAAAAGCTATTGCGAAATGACAGCGTTTGTTATGCGACTAACACATTATATTTTTCCTCTTGTGATAAGTCATTTCAAGAATCATGGCAATGGATGTTAGTATGGTTAAGTTTATCACAGCCACTGCACTAGCCATTATTTTAATCAAAGGACACGTATGCATGTTATCCAAACATTAATGGCAAGGAAAGCCCCTTATACTTGGGAGCGGCCTCTTCGCATAAAGGATGGTAAAAATGAGCTCAGCACCAAAACGGAAACTCTTTTTGCACCTATAGAGGCTTGCTTGTGTGGGCAGTGTGAACCCTCTAACCTATTAGGATGGGATACCAAAATAAATATGAGCTGCTTTTGCGTGTGGTATGTAACCAGCCTAAGTTCCTCTCAGCACCTGGCTGACTCTACAACATGTGGGTCTCTGAATTGTTGAGAGGTAGCAGGAACTGTCTATCTGCCATATGGGTTTACTTGGGTTTCTTTATTTTCCTTATTTTATTTCCTTTACCCATTATATAGTGCTCACAGTAAGCACCTGTTCAGAGTCTGTGAAAGCGGCGACCAGTGAGCTTTTTTGTGGATTTTTCATTGGAAATGTTTTGGTTTTGCCCATAGCTTTTTGTCTAAAGTACCCTTGTGTTTGGGCATGAAACTTATGTTCTGTTGTTTATACACTCTCAGAAAAAAAAGGTACAAAAGCTGTCACTAGGGCTGTACCTTTTCAAAAGATAAACTTTTGTCAATTGTAGGTCCTAAAATGTACATTATTAGGTGTTAATATGTACATTTTAGGTGCTAATAAGTACATTTTTAGGTGGTAATATGTACATTTTAGGTCTTAATATGTATATTTTAGGTGCTAATATGTACCACTAGGTACTAATATGCAGCCTTTGGGTACAAAAGTGTACCTTTTGAAAAGGTACAGCCCCAGTGACAGCTTTTGTACCTTTTTTTCCTGAGAGTGTACCTTAAATGCCTTCTCAATCAATGAATGTCATCAAGTGATTGAGTGATATTCTACCCTCAGTCCAAATATGCTTACTTATGGATCTGAGAAAGGCTAATAGTGATCCATCTTTGTACTAAATGGGACGTCTGTCTGTCCTGAAGTGAATGCATTGTCTAACTATTGCATGATTTCTTAGTTTAAACAACTGCATATGCTGTATCCTTTGAGGACTGTTCATGAATGTGAAATTTTTGATCCATGCACCCTTTTACCTTTTTTTGGTGGAGCTTAATGTTATGAGTTAGCACTAGATGAATTGCATTTAAAGTGATTCTCTCTTCATTTTTGTCTTTGCATTGCTTTTGTTTGATTCATTTCAATTGACGTCATAATTCCTAGTTCTAAAAATCCTACTTTGGAAAACCACTTTGGAACTGTCACGTGACCAGGGCTCATGTCTCAAGAGTATGGGAATATAGGATTAGCTGCCAGGGATCTGTTTTTGAAGTGCTAAGTCTGTTGGATTGATTAAAAAATTAAAAAAAAAATTGCAGGAGAGTGCTGGGGAGGTGTAACCAGCTGGTTAGTTGTGTTTATTCGTGATCTTTCTCTCCAAACATTATGCAGTATGCATTAAAGCCTTGGGGCTCATCTCTACTTCCTATGAAAGGAACAATGCTACAGTTTTCCACCTCTTGTTGGTTAAATTACAGTCAATCAGCATCCGTTAATCAACAGCTCTAGGTGGAAAAATTATGCTGGGCCTATTTAGCTTTTTGACTTCAGGCAATGAAATGTTGTGTGAACATACTCCACCGGTTTTTCCAAATTAAACTGTTACTCCCTTAACTAAGAGGACTCTCGTCTCAGTGCGTGCACTCAATCGCTCTGGCGCGTGAGACACTTTGATCGCACTTAACTGGCCCAGTTCATTCAATATGGGCCAAGCAGAGAAGCGACCAAACACCTCCGTGTTCCCTATTTAAATACAGTTACACGAGTAGAGTAACTCGACCAAGAATGGTGATACAAAATTAAACGTGGCAATTTTCTGAGCGTGTAAAGTGTAGAACTATAATGTATGGTGGAATACCACAGCAAGTGCTTGGACAGGACAGCTAGACAGGAAGTGAGGTGAGAGAGGGGGGATGGATAGGAAAGGTCCACAAGCCGGGACTCGAACTCAGGTTGCCCGAAGCGCAATGGCGCTACATTTTGGAGCACTTTCCCACAAGGCTATCGGCATTGACAAGTGACCAATCCTGAGTGGTGACGTCACTACACGTATTCTACCAGCGCGGTTAGCCAACCATGCTGAGAATTCCGAGCCAAGAACGGTTTGTAATCGTTAGAGTCAAAAAGTACTGACTTCGGTGCCAAGTCGGTATTGAAATTTAAATATTGTGACGCTTTGAGCGCTTTTGAGCGGAATCGTAAACGCCTCTGATTAGGGGTGTAACGGTACACAAAAATCACGGTTCGGTACGAACTTCGGTTTTAAAGTCACGGTTCGGTACGTTTTCGATACAGCAAAAAGCAAGAAATGCCAGAGAAATTTCCTATTTGTTTAAAGAAAAAATATTTTTAAATAAGTGTGAGTTTTGATCCTAGATCTTGAAACTTTCAGGTTTATAAATAGGGGTCATCTTTGAAGGATGAACAAATAATGTTTTGGTCATCACATTAAAAATAACATTTAAATATATATTTATTTATATAATATTTGAATTTTGAAGTGCTGGAAAAAGATGTGTGAAGTACTTGAAAGCATTTCACCATTCCAGCCAAACTGGTTACAGTTAGTGTTACTATATTAAATCCATGGTGAATGTTGCTGGTCTGTGGACGTAAAGTACTAGTTCATTCACGGCACAATGTTTCTCCTGGTTTCCATGACAGCGCTGTTTGATCTAATAGAGATCTACGGTTAATAACGGAGAAATGTGAATGCATCTCACTAGATCTCGCAGCGATGTTATTACCTCAGTGGCGAATTCAAATGTTTTCTTTACAGGATCTCTTAGCGCGGTGTGGTAACAGTGTTGCTGATCGAGATCGGCTCGCGCTGCACAGATGTTGCTGGTCCGAACTGATAAACGATCCGTGAAGCACATAACAAGGAGCGCAGTTTCGTTCTGCTTTCATTACCCTTGCCATTTGGATGTTGCGCAACGTTGTGTTGGCCGTGTCAGCACGAATTTTGCCGGCAAGAAAAATGGTCCAAGCAATCGTTCGGTTTGTATGCGTACCGAACCGGAAGCCTCGAACCGAAACGGTTCAATACAAATACATGTTCCGTTACACCCCTACCTCTGATTGGCCGTTGTGTTCATGTGCTCATCAGATAATTCTGTGATTGGCTAAAATGATCAACGCATGGGAGCGTTTGAGAGCACATAGAAGTGTTTAAAAGTGTTTTTAAAAACGGGATCAACCTCAATCAATAAGAATCCCCAATATCTGCATTCTGTTCAGAATCTCTGCATCAAAATTAAGGCCTTTTCACTTCGAACAGATACAGCATCTGCATTAAAGATGAAATGTTTGTGTATCTGTGTGTGGGTGCATTCGGTTTAGAAATCTGGCCAGCTTCCCTCATCTTGTTTTCAAGATGGCTTGCTACACAGCACAACAGCAAGCGACGGATTCGTTACTGTCGTCCAACAGCATCCTTTCCACCACCGTCCCTCTGTGAAGCTGTTTCTGTAGTTGGAACAACTGTTCAGCAGGCACTCTCCCTTTAGGCTGCTGTGAAAGGACACTTTTTCGATGTGAAGTTTGGGTTTGTAAGAAGCTTAAGGGGCAGCGCGTGGTGCTGGGATTTCGCCTCTGCGGAGGAGGACATGGATAATTACTCTAATGTGTAGAGTGTTGAAACAGCTGTGAATGTTATCACAACACAGAATTCTGATGAGTTTGCACAGTTGTACAGCCATCTCAAAGACGACTTGGATAAGAACTTTTCTTTATCAGCACATGCATTCCTTGCTATGGCAAGGTTTTCAAAATCCTTCAGTATTGAAAATCAGCACTTTTTAAAAGTACTTAATTCTGATTGGTCAATTCAATCGCGGTATTCAACAGTCAGATGTCTCCTATGGCGTATATCCGTCTGAGTAACTGAAACTGGCGCTACTTTCACATCTTGCATATCACACCACAGTCCTCTACGCACACCTTAGCAATAGAAGAATATCTGAACGTACACTTAACATCAGTCGATCAAGCATTATATTATGATAATCAAGCACTATTTAATGATTGAACTTCAGTAATTATAACTAAAACTTAGTAACCATGTATGAATGCATATTTGTAATTTGAACTGAACTTAGGATTGGTGGTGCTTAAGATATTTTTGGTCAGCATTTCTATCATGCAAACATCACAAGAAGATTTATATGCGAGTGATTTGTAGAAGGTTGCACTACTCGTTTAAAAAAAAGAAAAGAAAAGAAAATCCAACTGGCGCCAACTTGCATTTCAATTATTTGCTGTAGTAAAGATGACCTTAAAATTTAAAAATGTAGTTAGCACACAATATCCAACTAGGATGCTTTGGTGGCATTGAATGAAATTAGAATTTGTTGATGCACTGATGCCTATTAAAAACAAAAGCAGCTAAAGCTGCACAATCGATAGAAGGTTGAGAGGCAATCGGTCCGCATTCCTTGTCGCCAGGCCCCTGATGCCCTACATAATATAGTGCCCTGCTATTGTGAATAAAACATCTCCCTTTTGTGAGTGCAACAATAGAGCTGGACCCTGAAACTGGATTGTTGGACACTGGCTATAAAACCGTCTCTTGCTTTTGTGGCTGATTAACAAAACATTCCCAATGATAGAGGAACCATCAAATTGAACTTCTGGATTCTAAAGACTTTTAATCAAAAACAGCCTTGAAAGATCAAATCGCATTATTGGAGATTGAGGGACTGTTATATCTCACTTTGTCATTTGGTAAAAATGGCCTACTTGAACAAGCACAAGAGTTTATCAATCTGATATTTTCCCCCAAATTCTTTATGGTTAGTCGGCTCTTGCTTCTTTCTCATATGTCATTAATGTGAGCTCGTCTCTAGTCTTTTTTTAATCTCTCTTTTTGCCCTTTTATCAATATCGGATTGAATGTAAAGGATACATCTGCATTCCCCATTTAATATGCCACCGCTAAGAAGCTTCATGTGATCCTTCAGCCTGTACGCCATGTAGCAGCTCCGTGTCATCCCTTGTGCTTCTAAAAGATCTGAGCACAGCCTAATCCAGCTGCATGATTGAACCCAGCAGTCCATCTGCCTTCTGCCCACCTCAAGCTGTGCCATTCAGAGCACACAAGCCAAGAGAACATCCCTGAAAAAAAAACATAACATGAAAACAGCATCACAAACGACTTAATCAGACTCATAATGACACTGCCTGCTTATGTACGCAATAATTCAGAGTTGGATCTTCACAATGCCACAAGTTCGTTCATAAATGCAACCATTTTAGAGAACTGACTTCGCATCGTTGTTTGCTGTGACATTTTTGAAGTTGACGTCACACAATTAATGTGTTTTCTTCATTTCTCATGTCCATCCTTTGCCAGAAGCATATTTTTTCTGTTGTCTGAGATGGTTGATGTGCCATGAGATTGTGAGCTGTTTTTGTGAGATAAATCATCTTTGGAACGACCATCTTTATTATAGGTGTGTCTCGTTGTGTGTCGTATATCTGTGAAATTGTTGAAGGGTTGACTAGAGGATTTGACCTTAGGAGTTTATGGTGTGATATCTCTCTTTCCATGATATTTATCTTCGGAATTACTTGTTTTTGCTGTGCTCCGGTACTGTAATTTGAGATTGGCCATTTCAGCACTTTTCAGTCGATGGTTGATGACGCCTTTAATCATAGTTGTGTGTGTGTTTGAACCATGACCTGCTTGTCAGCTCTGTTAGAATATCTAAACATCCTTGAGAAATTTACTTGGTTGAGGATATGAATTGAATATGATTTTCTTGGTACTTTATTTCTTGTTTGAAGCATACATGTAAATATAAATATAAATGTAAAATTATATATATATAGCAATGTAGTGGGGTAAACAAGAAAAAAAATTATGATTGTCTGATAAGTTTAGTTTTAACTTCTTAGATTAGTTTTCTTCAAGTAAATGTTTCTTATTTCATGGATTTTTATTGGAAAACAAGACTAAAAATGATGATTAAGTAAATTAACATTAATATTTTGGGTGGATTGTTCTTCCTGTCTACAGCAAACCCGATTTTCTTTTCTTCTGCAGTGGAAATGTGCCCGTGTCCTTTCCTCCAATCAGTCCTCTCTTTTGCACACTGCTTATCTTTATATCTATTTTTAGTACATCAGTTAATTTAAATGATTAACATTCTTGGGAATTTTCTAAGTTGAAACATGAATAGAACCAGAAACTTTTGCTCTTTCTTTCAATAGAGTATATTTAGTGTTGATCTTGTGGAGAATTTCAGACAATCATGATTTAATGCACTATTTAATGCTCTACATGATAAAACACACATTGTCCTGTGGTTGACCAGTGGGCAGAAACAAGCATATGTCAGCCCAGGGCTTAAAGACACTTATTACAACAGATGTTGTGACTGAAAAATGTAAGGCTTTTGTGTTGTAGCATTTGTCTTTTCCGCACAGCAAAGAATACTTGACTCCTCTGCACCATGTTTTATCCCTGTCGGATTCTCTTTGGGGTTTAATAACATACATTCTTCCATCCATGCGGGGCAATTTGCATTTCTTTATGAGCACATTTCTTATTCAGAGTTTCATGAAATCTTTTGTCTGTAGTTTGGGATCTCTCAGGGTTCATGTACTGAACAGGTGGTCTTCATGTTGACCCATCTGTCCGAAAGAAAGGGCAGCTGCCCTGCAGACGAGTGTTTTCCTAGTCTGAGAGTTAAGTTACGTTTCTGCTGGTACTAGGCTTTCTGACCTCTTTCCTTTATTATTGTTCCAGGGTTTGGGTGTGTGCCGAGGTTAGTAGGACATGCTCTGCACCTGTCTTATAGAAAGTGGCATGTTCATGTAAACTCCACACCTTCAAGGTGCACTTCTTTCTCTTTGACCTTTCAGAGGTTTCATAAATTAGGTGAATCTTAAGAAAGCCGTCAAGAGAAATGTTTCAAAAACAATGTCAGTTAAGCACAATATAGCCACAATTCCCATTACCATAATGCAATTTTTGAATACATTACATTGCATATGCATTACAAATTATTAAAAGACATGTACAAAATTATTCTAGTAGATTGTTTACCATAGCTACAAATTGAGCATCAGCGCTGAATATAAAAATGACAATTTAATTGATTTGAGTTGTTATTATAAAAAAAAAAAAATGATACACTCAATATTACTAACATTGACATTAGTGATGCACGATATATCGTCCACCATATTGTTATCGGATGAAATCATTTTTAAAGTTATTGTTGTCGGCCTGATAAGAAAATTAGTTTTATGTATTAAAGCTGATAAATAATGTGTTATTTCCTTCAGCTGATGCACTTCTGAATGCGCACTGTTCACTTTGATTGTTTTGAATTGCTTGAAATATTTTTAAAATCTCTTGAAGTGCAACATGTGCAGCGCAAGTCTGTCATATAGGCTACATAGTTATGAGAACATCATTATAAAAATTTGGCCTATATGTTGGTTATTGGCTTTCAAATATTAAGAGTCATCGGTATCAGCCAAAATGTTAATATCGGTGCATCCCTAATTGACATACCAGCATTGAAGGTTTTAAAACAGCTGAACATACTTCGGTATGCAGTTGTCATTTCTCTGCCTGTCCTTGTCAATCCCAAACACACTCGCACCAGTGGGAGAAACAGGTGAGCCTCAACAGGGCCTTCCCTTTCATTAGGCCATCAACAGCTTAATGTTCTAACACCTGTCAGCCCTCCCAGAGAGGGTTAATGAAGACTAACAGGGTTTCATGGACCGATGCATAGAATCATCCAGACTATTTACCAGTATGTGCCAGTTGGTGGCCAGTATTCTGTGTTCACAATGCATTTTCATGCACATGATCCCATTACCATTAGTTCAATTAAGATGGTCATTACAACTACCGTCTGTCACACATCTATGACCAGTGTGCTGCTGGTCATCTGGGGCAGTCTAGAGGACAGTGCAGTTTCCCTGCTCCTGCTGGCCAGAGGGAGCACATTAGGAATTTGGTGTAGTTTCATTGCGGCATCCAGTCTGACTGTGTTGTGCTGTCAGAATATTAACCAGCCCTCCCACTTCTCCTTCCCTTCTCTTCTTCACCCCCCCCCCATCCCCCCATCCTCCCACTGGGCCTCTGGAGTGTTTTCATGGCACGTGGCCAGCCCTGGAGTGAATGTGAAGAATTTCCCCTTTCTCTTCTTTCCCCTTTCTCATTTGATCAATGCTCTCTCCGCTGTCCGCGAGGGAATACGATGCTCGGCGCAGAGCAAAGGAAGAGTGTTAGCAGCTCGTAATTAATAGGAAGAAATTATCATTTAAGAGGAATAAGACGTTGAAGGGGTTCCTCACATGGTCTCGACACGTTCTGCTAATCACGAGCCAAGTATTAAATCGTTTTTTTGCTTGAGAAAAATTTCCCAATATGCTTTATTCTCAATGAAAAGGAGTTGCACAAATGTATGAATGGTCCTCCTGATCATTTTGCAGTGTTTGAATTTAGACAATCTAGACATTAAGCATTGGCAGTAGATTTAAAAAAAAATGTAAACAATCAAGGATTATGTTAATATAACTAATTTATTTGTTGGTCTGTTGTTTGGATAAGTTAAATGAGCACGTACTATAGCATTGATTAACATTTGTTGAGTCTGATGAATGCGTTTCTGTCTTGAAGGGGGCATATTTCTATTTCCAGCCACATGAAAGAATAAAACCCTTTAAGCGGGTGAGATGGTATAATTTTAAAGTCAATTAATATCTAAATCAATTACATACTCCATAGGCTCTGAGAACAAATTGCAAAAATGTGAATATGGTCGTGTTCCACTGAGGAATTTTTCCTTTCAGATGGCTTAAAAATGCTCGGGCTGCAGTCTTGCTGAAAACCCCCGAAGCGGACTCTTTGGCTGACTTGAGAGTCTGGGCTGACTTAAGAGCCGTGCAGCGCACAGCGTGATTAACTACAGCTTGCCCGTTAAAGCCATAGAGTTGTTGAATGACTGGATACACTACTTTTTTCTCTTTAAAACACTCTACAAAGAACACTTTATATAATGGCTGAATCTTGAAGGTGAAGTACACTTCTTAATAATGCTCTTTTATGATGGATCAAATTCCAAATAATACTGAATATTCATCAAATAAACAATGAATGGATCAGTTGCATCTTTAATGTAAATGACAAAGAAAAGTCTTCACTCTCACTGTAAAAAATCCAACTTACATTTTGTTTGACAAATTCTGTTTTTAAAGTTAATTCAACTATTTAACATGAAAACGTCTGTACAACTAATGACTTGCTATTGCCTTAATTAAGTTTTCTCAACTTTTTTTTTTTTACAGTGAGAGATGATTGTTGGTATAATCTACGCTATCTCACGACCAATTCGTACAAATTCGTACAAGTGATTAAAAAGTGGATAATTCGTACTAATTCATACGACCTCACTCGTACGAATTCATACGATTTGTCTAAACCCACGTGACGGTTATGTTTAGGGGCGGGGTCAGGAGTAGGTCATTCGTACGAATTCATACGAATTGGCTAATTCGTAAAATATGTACGATTTAGCAAAATCGTACTAATTCGTACGAGTGAGGTCGTACGAATTGTTACGAATTAGCCACCTCGTAAAATTCATACGAATTCCCGTGAGATCGGGTTGGTATAATATAGCATTAAACCGAGGGAATCAGTATGGTCTTGAGTGAATACAGTTTGCAGTGGGTGTTCGCACATGGCCAGGCTGGGGTCACATGGCCGTGGCTGGCTTCTGCTTCGTAGTTAAGGTCCCGCAGCCAGTTGGTATTTAATTAAGACAACTGCTGATCAGTTAGCATTATTATCAAATGTGCCTTGGATCACACTCTGTCTTGTCTTATATAATCTTTGTTGCACATGAGGGTATTTGTTCATCCTCTGAGATGCTTGAGTGTGCTCAGGACACGCCAACTAGTTTTAAAGGGTCTATATTCTACACTTTTACGGTTGGGGTTAGTTGTAGGCTTGCATATAATGCACCCTTTGGTTATTTTCGGTCTTTTCTTGGTCAAGAGGGCACCAAATGAAAAAATTCTTTTACATTTTGACTACATATATGATTCACTTTCAATAAAGATTAATGTTGAAATGGTTGAAATGCTCCTTTAAGCACCAAATCAGCATATTAGAAATAACCCTAACCCTTTATTAAGGATCATATTTTAAACCAAGATAAAATATTAAAATGGTAACGGCTATTTAAATTTATAGCATATTTAACACTGTTACTGTTTTTACTGTATTTTTGGAAAAACAAATGCTATGAGTGTAAGAGACTTCTTTCAAAAACATAAAAAAAACTTTTAAATGGTAGTGTATGTGTAAAAGATCTCTGTTCGGATTGATTAACCACAACAATCTGGCATGGTTTATTGTCTTTCATCACTGAAAGTTTACCTATCGTGGAGATTTTTCTTTGAAGTTTCTTTGTGGTTTTCGCTTTCTGCATGGTTGAAGTATACTGTGCTGCTTTGGTGCTCAGTATCAGTTTGGTGCCCCCGTGACTGATAGCCTGAAGAAGTGGAAAGTATGCAGTGATTTAAAGGGGGGGGGTTCTCTTTGGAGTAGCCTCAGCTTACTATGAGTTTAACAATCAAGATCACTTAAAGTTCCAGCTTTGAGTGGAATGTAGAGACCTGCACGCATCCAGATCTCTGACTCCTGAGTTATTCTCCGTGAGTGAAAAATTGAGAGCAGGGAGTTTAAGGCAGCTTAAAGGGGAGCATGACTCATCACACTCTGATTGCCATGTTTGGTACCGGAGCGGCTCGCTCTCACCTCCATGTGGACTTGATTACCTCATGAAAGCAGGATAGAAAGACTTAAACAGTGGGACTCTGGACTCAGAGGGGTATTAATGAAACATTATTTCAGTTTGCTTCAGAGTTTATTTTGGGGGAGATGACTGCTCTGCTTTTGTTTTTGTAGTAACGTGCTCATATTTTATATTTAGTGATTTATTATTATACTTATTTGATTTAGCCTATAGATTTAGGGAATCCAAAAAAAAGAAGAAGAAATGTTCTGGCTCATCATCAAATATCATATGCAATCTGCTGCCTAGTGTCATCATATTGTTCATATTATTTATTTACACAAGTATTGTTGTTTAAAATGATTTTGGAATAGATTGCCTATTTCTCCTAAAAGCTTAAACCATTAGTTGTTGTTTGCTGGTTGGCGACCACTTATGTACACAATTTAGTTCAAAATAATAGTGTTTTTTTTGTGTCCTATGTAGTCTTTATGCTGAACAATGTGTTAAAGAATTATAGATGATCATGACCTTGTAGATTTAAGTGTGGATTATTGTGTATCTTTTTGTGTCAGATGTTAACACACTTTTTATGATCTGAGAAATGGACCTAAACAGACCTTGAAGTGCACCAAAGACTTTGTGAGTACTCACCACCACCATTAAGATGGTGGGTCTCCAAGTGATAATCATTTATAAATATAATTATTTTTCACAAATTTCTGCACATTTAATCTCTTATTTACTTAATTGTTTGTTATAATGATAAGATTTGAGAAACCACTCACTGCTCAAAATTCTGGAGTTTTTGTCCAGTTCTATTGTGCTAACCTCTGATTGGCCATTGCGCTCAAAATCAACTGATTTGTTTGAGATTGGCTACATTGCTTAATGCTGAATAAAAAACATGTTGAAAATAGAAACCTTTGATGTTCTCCAGAGCACAAGCCCATACACACAGGATTGTTTGCATGATGTTTTGCCAATATGCAATTATTACAGAGTTAACTGATCTTAGACCAGCAGCTACGGCCAGCTTTTCCCTTTGAAAGCAATCTGGAAGCAGCAGCAGTTATAGGTTTGAGTGAGAAAATTATATTCTAGTCTCACGTCTGTGGCCTTTTGTTATCGAATACACGAATGGCCAAATCCACAAATTATTTTTTTGCACTCAGAAGTAAGTTTGAGTCCACCAAAGTATACTATTGACAAAATACATTTGTTTTTTGTCAATAGCCAATTTTTCTTGTTGCATTTCCAGCAAGAATAGATGTTTGAGACGTACTGTTACTCCATGAAATGATTTTGTCATACCTCCGACTATCTATTATTGACCCAGCTGTTAGACCTCATCTTTGTCCATGAATTTTCTCTCCTCTGTCTGAATTTTCTACATGATATTAAAAGATTTAGGGATTATTGTCTCAGCATCACTGAAGCGCTAGATCCAGCTTGTGCCTGTTGAAATCTGCTGGTAAGCTGAGTGACAGAGCACCGAGAGTGACCTGGGTTTTTTTAGTTGACCCAGTCAGGAGGAGCCAAGGCTTTTACAGCCTAGACGAAATGTGTTTTGTTCCCTGTGATTTGTAAGGGTGTCCTCTTTGATCCAGATGTTTTTCCTTAATTTTAACCTTAGTTGCATTAGGCATCATGAACAAACTTTTCACAGCATAAATTTATCTTGGTTCATTTCAAAATAACATTTGTCCATTGTTAAAGGGAAAGTCACACTAAAATGAAAATGATCCCTTACTCAGCATATATTGTTCCAAAACTAACTCCTTAAAGGGATACTCCACTTTTTTTTGGAAATACGCTCATTTTTACAACTCTCCCCGAGTTAGACTGTTGAGTTTTACCTTTTTTGAATCCATTCAGCCGATCTCCGGTTCTGGCGGTACCACTTTTAGCATAGCTTAGCATACATCATTGAAGTGCACAGGACCATTAGCATTTCTCCCAAAAAAAAAATTACCAAAGTGTTTCAATATTTTTCCTATTTAAAACTTGACTCTTCTGTAGTTACATCGTGCACTAAGACCGACGGAAAATGTAAAGTTGCAATTTTCTAGGCTGATATGACTAGGAACTATACTCGCATTCCTGCGTAATAATCAGGAAACTTACTTCCGTACCATGAGTGCAGCAGGCGTAATGTTATGACGCAGCGCCTGAAAATAGTGCCCAGCTTCCAACGTGACCGGGACTACGTTTTTGTAGTCATCGCGCCTGCTGCACTGATGTTTCTGCTGCAGTAAAGTTTCTTGATTATTACGCAGGAATGAGAGTATAGTTCCCTGCATATCAGCCTAGAAAATCACAACTTTACATTTTCCATCTGTCTTAGTGCACGATGTAACTATAGACCATTTCACAAGATGTAAACAACACTGGTCCAGAAGCACTTCCTGTTTCAGTTTGTAACTGTTTTCTTTATTTCACATGTAAAGAAAACATCTTAAAGATGATTGTTTAACTTTTTGATTCAGTTTTATATGTTCTGTTGGTTGTATTTTATCCCAGCTCTTATGTAGTGTTAAAAAAATGAAACAGGAAGTGCTTCTGGACCAGTGTTGTTTACATCTTGTGAAATGGTCTATAGAAGAGTCAAGTTTTAAATAGGAAAAATATCGAAACTCTTTGGTCATTTTTTTTTTAAATGCTAATGGTCTTGTGCACTTCAATAATGTATGCTAAGCTATGCTAAAAGTGGTACCGCCAGAACCGGAGATCGGCTGAATGGATTCAAAAAAAGGTAAACTCTGTTTTACTTAACAGTTACTTTAACAGTTTAACTCTGGGGGAGTTGTAAAATGAGCGTATTTCCCCAAAAAAGTGGAGTATCTCTTTAAGGCCGTGTGTCCACCAAAGCATTTATAGTCAGCTGAAAACGCTTGACGCTATGCCGAAGACGCCGTGCTTTGGGCGCTTGATAGCGTTTTGGCAGCGCAGCGTTTTTTCCGTTGAGACGTTTTGTTGCTATGATACAGAATATCCACAGCACAGTTTACTTGTAACTGATTTCGCATATAGTTTGTTTCATACTAAATATTTATTTTTCATCCATTTTGTTTGGTTCGCTCTGTTGGTTGATGTAGTTGTACAGAAAGAATGTTGTGACAGTTGGTCAGTGTGGTTTAGTCCCACCCATCCTCCGCTGTGATTGGACGGCTGGGTAAAAAGTGACAGTGATGAGCGCTGCGTTTTATCCAAAGTTGAACATTTTTCAACTCTCGGCGACCTGTAAAAAACGCCGGGCACTTCAGTGTAAAAAAACCGCTCAGCGACTCGTCACGCTCATGGCGTTTAAAAAACGCAGCACTCCCATTGAAAACAATTGAAAACATATGGCAAGCACGTGGAAAAACGCTTTGGATGTTAGTTCATAATACATTAGCTTTTATTAATTTATAAAACTTAAAATGTTAATAATGTACGCTTTAAATGTATTGTGGATAATTTCATGATACCTAATGCGTCCACTGATGTTACCAAATTAAACCTCACTTGTAAAGCGTTACTAAAGAAATGATTGGATATCTAGTGTAATAGGCTAATAGCTGCGATGTACATGGAGAATGTGCTTTATTTTCCTTTTGAATATTGAACTGATTCCATGTAACAGCAGCTCTCTGTGCTTTGATATAGAAAGGAAAGTGCATCTGAAAGCAGTGTCTAGCGGCTACTTTGGTTGTATAGAGATCAGAATGCTGATGGCCAGAGGCTGATGTAGTATTTCCTGAGAAACTGGGTGTAGAGCTGTGTAGTCAGCGCTTTGTCAACAACTAGACACAAGTTTGGCAGCTGCTACAAGAAGGCCACTGCCTGAAGTGTATGTTTCAAAATTACCCTTGATTTGTTTTCTGTCATAATTTATGTTCAGAAATAGAGATAGTTTTTTTTTTTTTTTTTTTTTAAGCAGTGCCAGTAAACCCAGTGTTGTCACCTGCGGTTGGTTGATTGTCACATTATTGTGGGCATCGGTTGCACTTTTGTGAGACATTTTTGGCAACATTTCATCATCTCAGAGACGAAACTGCATTTCACAGTGTGCTTTACCTTCATGTTGTTGTAGCAACACCCTGTCGCTAGCAAACACTCCTTGCCACAGATGTTTTTATTTGAGGCTTCAGATCAAATCCTTCCAGACTACATGCTTGAATTATTGTATTGCTCCTCAGTTCCTCAATAACAACATGCAGGCCCTCACTGTGGTTGCTGTATGGGATTTCACCCATGCTTTACTTGCTATGTGAAACACCACAAAAACTCTCAACTGTTCCAAACCAGAGGTGGAGAAAATGATTTTGGCTGTCCTTCTGAATGTTGCAACCAAGTTCCAGATAGTCTGAGAACAGCAAAAGTTTTGTTCTCTTTTCTTTCCAATCCCCTCCAAGTCTATCGGTCCCATCTCTTCAGATGGACGGACGAGGCCAAGTCACCATAGAGACGAGTTAAACAAATGGCCTGGATTAAAAGGTTAGCTTGGAGAAAGATACAGGGTTGTCTGCATTTTAAGGGATCTATTTAATAGTGGCCCTCTGTTCGGATCCCAGCTCATTCAGATTTGCAGTTTGGTTTCGCTGGCCCTGTGCGTTCTCTTTCGAGGATAGGATTTCACCGCAGAGCTCCTCACCATGGTAACTTTAGAAAAGCTTCTACGGACTGAAGGACTAACCCCTTGTCTGCCAGTTACATCACTACGACATGTACTGAAGTTGCTTGCTTGAGTGTAAATAGACCTTAAGGGTTGAGTTCAGAGTGTTTACCCTTTTGTTCCTTGCCACTTGGAACATTTGAAAGTAGAAGTAAATGCGTGCGCTGAAGAATGCCGTTTAAATACCAAATCAATTCATTGCTATTAGCAAATTTGCTATTTTGAATGTAGGCCTATGTTTATGATGAATTACAAGTCATTTTGATTTTCATTCAAATGAATAATTCAAAGAATTAAAAAAAAAAAATGCTGGGTTGTTTCAACCGATATTTGGGTCAAATATGGACAAACCCAACACAACCATTGGTTTAAATTGAAACGGTTGGGTTTGTCCATATTTGACCCAAACTTCGGTTGAAACACCCCAATATATTTTTTTTGCATGTGGGTAATTCATATTAATTCAAAGTAGAATTTAGAAATGTGCAAAACTTAAACTAAAAAAATAACCAGAAAAACGGCTGAAAGAGAAAAGAGTTAAATGTGGGCTTGAAAAAATATGGTTTTCAAAGATTTAAATGAATGTATGAATGAATGAAGGAACACTTTATGCATTACTTGCAGTTTCTTTGTATTACAATAGACCTTAATCAGTGTACCCAGATAGCAAACTGACATTGAATCAACGTGGAAACGACGTCTCTCATGACATTGAAACAACGTTGATTTGCTCATCGAATTAACGTTGAACCAACGTCAGACGCGGCATTCTTCAAAGCTAAATGAAATCGAAAATTGGTTTGCTTTCATAACGTTGAAACAACGCGTTGATTTCAAGTTGATTTTCCGTTAGTTTTGAAAGAATGACGCATCTGACGTTGGTTCAACGTTACTTCGATGAGCAAAACAATGTCAGATCAACGTTGTTTCGATGTCATATTTCCACGTTGATTCAATGTCAGTCTGCTATCTGGGTAGTGCCATATATATATATATATATATATATATACAATTTTTTTTTATTTTTTTTATTTTTTTTAAGGAATGAAAACAAGGCTGTGAGGAAAAGAAATAATAGTGTTCAAACCATTTGACCGTTCGCAAAGACCCACCTCCTTTAGTTACTACTCTTGCTATGTCCGACAAGCCAAGCCGCTCACACGCCATGTTCTCACACCAGGACAATAATGTGTCTTGACAGATCGTTGTAGAGCCTCAGTTAAAGCTGTCCATGAACCATTAATCTCTTCCATCTAGTTAATTTATAGCATCAAATAAACATGAATGAACAACAACGGTGGAATGAACAAGTGATGTTTCAACCGTGGAGAGACGTCAGCGTTGTTCAAATACACCGTTTACTCCAATTCTCCTGACTGCATTGTCGGACAAAAATGGCGGATTATGATTGGCTGAACCAAAACTCCCTGCAAAGGGTGAGCTGTAAACATTGGGCAGGAGTCTGTGGTTTGTAGCCCTCTTGTGACCTTCATGGAAGCATAGCTTTTTAACTACCAGTCATCATTTATGCTTCAGACTTCAATCATCCCATCTGGGTTTGATTTTAATGGACAGTAAATGAACTGTCACTGCTCCACTGCCCCAGTTGGGAAACGAATGAGAGACGTAGGGCGAAAGAGGGAAAAAAAAGTCAGTGAGCTCATGACACCCTTCAGTCAGCAGGTTTATTTTTGGGAGAAGGGGACATTCTTGAGGGGACTGCCCAGCCAGACCGATTTAACTCATGAGGGAGGGGTCCCAACGGCAAAGCTTGTCCCAGCTTCGTATCAGAGTCCCACAGACCCTTCAGGAGGCTGACCGCTTCGAGGACACCTCGGGCTCAGAGGAATCTGGAAACTTTAGAGAAGAACAGTGGTAGGCAGACTCCTTGCGGGTGGAGGATTGGAACGCGCAGCGATGACACATGGCGTGTAAGTCTCCTAGAAAGTGGTCATTTGAGGCCTGTAAGAGCTAGTGGACATGTTGAGGATTTATTGTAAATGAATTCTGGATATTTCTGTATCATGAACATGTGGAAAAGTAATCATACTTGGTGGCTTTCCTGATAGCTAATCTTGGTCTTCTCTGGTGTCCGAGTAAAAATAGAGACGTACCCTTTGGCTTTTGCTGATAAGGTTTTAACTTGAAGTAAAAGTGTATTGAGGTTATCCCAACATAAAGTGAATATTGAACTCAACCACCTTATGTTAAATTTAGGATGAGCACAGTGACCAACCAAATTATTTTGAGCTTAGAGAAGGGCGTAAAGCACCAAAATAGAGAGCACTTATCAAAGTGTGACGTGATTACAGTAGCTTGTTCAGTTAAGACAATATAATACTTGGTCAATAATATACATTTTAATTATTTTTATATTAATTAGATATCATAAATTATGAGTTTAACAAATATTATATATGCTGTACCTGTTTTTAGCTTCTAAATTTCGTCATTTTTATGATGTTTGTTGTTGCATTTAAAGTATAAAGTGTAACTTTATACTTTTTGTGAAAAAAAAAAAATCCTTATGCAGTGATGCAGTTTTGTTATGAGATATTATTCATGTTTTGCCAAATGAAAGCAGTGTTGGTGTATCCAGGCAAGTTCTATTTTTGTATTAATTAATTTAAACCTTTCTCACTAGATATTGTGGGTAATGTGTTAGTCCTCACTGGTATCGTGAATCAATGGATTCTAATAGTCATTGTGGTTTGCTTTCTCCCCCCACAGCCAGCTGGGTTTTGATGTTTTTGTTGAACTATACTCCTGTGTTAAAAAATAAATTAGCAACTCGCCAGCATGTGCATATATCCTTAGCAGATGGCGATGTTTGTTTTTTTTTCTTCTCAGTTTCTATGTAAATTAGCTCAGCAGTGTAGTCAGGGACAGGTTTTATGTATACAGTACAAAACATTTTATTCAGAATCACTATCTTGTTTTAGCTTTTTTTGTAGTCACTTTTGCCTTTTTATCACTAGGGGTACTAAGACACTATTTTCTGTCTGCTTTGAAGCAATATGCATTGTGAAAAACTATGTGACTTGTTTCAATCTATTTGACAGTCACCTCTGTCAAAGTGGTTTCTGTAAGACAAGTCTCGCAGGTCTGGTATTTATAAGTTTACAATTCCCCTGAAGGTTTTTTTTTTTTGTTTTTTTGCAGAATTTTAAAAAAAAGTTAAAGTATTTTTCCACTTTTTTGATTTACTTGTTTTATCTACAGATGAGCACCATGTGTAACCATTTCTAAAATCTGTTAAAGTACTGACTTGTCATTTATTGATTTCAGAATTTGTAGTGGTTTGTGCTTGAGAAACATATATAAACAACTAGGGCTGTCAAAAAAACTCCTCAAAAAAAAAAAAAAAATGCAGGTTAATCCATTTCGTATTGACCTTTGACCCGGAGCCGTTCTAGCCCCCATTCGACTTTAAAATAAAGGAGGGTGACGAGAACATTTACTTATAAAAAACAGCTTGATACAAGTATTGATAAAAAAAGTCGTCTGCATTGTCTGCCGCAAGGAATTTGCATATCACCGGAGTTCGTCAACTCTAGCGGTCACCGTCATCTTCAAACTTAAACCACACTTGAGCAAACACTGAAGCGCAAACTTAGCAAATCTGCGTGAGTGTGTGTGTGTCTGAGAGAAAGAGTGTGTGTGGTAACAGTGACTGGCCGAAGGAGAAGTTTAAAATTGAACTTCAAATTTAAAATTGTTGCTTTGTTGTTGTTTTTTTGTGTGAAATATTGTAGGGGCTGATTTTTTTTTTTTTTTTTTTTTTTATAATTTTTTTTTATTGAAGGTTTATGTTCAATTGCACAAAATAGCCCTGGAATTGATATTGCACTATGTTAAACTTTTGGTCTCTTGAGTTTTTTTCATGGCACATACAAGAGAAATGGTGTTGACATTGAGGGCAGTGTTCATTTATTCATTGTGTCCCTAGGTTATTACTGTGGCTTGAGATGCCTTTTACAGAATAAATTATTTCCTCAGCATATTATTAGGTCATATTGTTGGTTGTTATAGCCATTATTTGAACAGTGAAAATAATAATAAAAGATTTTTTGAACTTTAAATGTCACTAATGCTGATTATTTATTGATTCGTTTGAATTGAAAATGAAATATGTAAAATATTTTCACTGCAAAAAATGATGTATGTGATTAATTCAGATTGAATTAATCAGAGTATGTAATTAGATAAAAATTAATCGATTGACAGCCCTAATAAACATTAATTATTACTAATAAACTTTTTTTCATACTTCCTATATTTGCAAGTGGATGGGAAATCCTGCTATTATTATTATTTTTTTTTTAAACTTTTTTTTAATCTGTGTTTGAATGTTTACACGATGCGTGCTATTTCAAGAGATTCTTTCTCGGCTTTGTGATTATTATATAATGGGATTCGGCTGCATTTTTTCTGTATGCAAATGAGTGTCTAAAAATAAAATCTGTTGGTTTATAATGTACTCTGTCATGACGCAGCAGGCGTCTGGCATGTACAGCCTTTATAGTTTGCTGAGCTGATTAAAGTGATTGCTGAATAAGTCACCTGAAATCGCCGTATGCGTTTGTTTGAGATATTGATGCTCTGCATGGGTCTTTGTGTCTGTACTGCAGTAGATCATTAGCATTGCCTTGCTTGTCCTGCTCGGTCTAAGTCTCATTCTACCCCTCTGCATAGCTGGCGTCCCGGTGAAATCATCTGTAATGCTTCCTCGACTAACATCTCAACACGTAACCTGTCATTATTATTATTATCATAAGGTTGTTGATGTCATGAATCTTTACACAAGGTAAAATGTGTATTTGAGGAAGAACGGTCGAATATGTACAGTGCCGCATTACGTGCCTCCGTTTGTTATTCTGAGGGTGATGTGCGGTACTGATCTGGGGATTTTTCTGTCTGTCTGCTTCCGAGAGTGCAGAGAACACAAGAGCCCTCTGGCCTTCTGCTGTTCTTTTTGCACATTTGAAGGGCACAGTCATCTTTTTGAAGTGCAAGTTTGAATTATCAGTTACCCCTTTTCCACCAAAAAAAGAACTGGTTCGGAACTCGGAACTCAGAACATAACGATGTAAGTAAATTAGCCTAAGGCTAACTCTGGTGTAATGCATCAAATGTTTACATTTATGTTATTAATTGCACATGGTCCCTTTTAAATAAAAATCGAATCGAATCGAAAACCTGGTGCTGGTTCAAAGTTGGTTCGGAGTTGGTTCAGTAGAGCGCCCAGGGAACGACTTCGTTACGTCACTGTGTATGTCGCCATACGTCTTAGCTAGAAACGCTTGCAAGTACAACATTACTTTGGGATTATCTCTAACTTGTGTACCAAGGAGGCTTTAAAAACAATTGAAATATTTAAGTCTTTTAATCTTTTCGTTTGATATGTAATCTTTTCTGATAAGTTATGTACCCCTGTCTTGTCTTTTTTTTCTTTCCATTTATTTGTTCTATATTGTGACTGTTTTCTTCTTTGCTTATTATGTCTTCAATAAAAAAAAATACAAAAATAGAAACGCTTGCGCCAACTTCAAGCATAACAATTACAAAGGCGGACTCCATCGTGTTTCTGCAAATGTTTCTCCTAGCTTTGCGATCCTTTATTATGGTCAGAAAAGATGTTTAGAACACATCTAAACCCGCCCCAGCCCCCGACTTAAGCATGACGTGGTAAAAGAACGGTTCTAGTCCAGCAGAGTTGGTGCCGCTTTGGAACCAGTTCCCCTGGCCGAGAACCGGTTCTTTGGCTGTCGAAACACAAAGAACTCGTTCGCGTGCAGGCTCCGGCTCAGAACCGGCTCTCAAAATGCTTTGGTGGAAAAGGGGCTAGTGGAGTCAAAAACTGGTTCTTTTTCAGAGTGTGAGCTAATATCGAAACCTGATTTGTTAAAAACCTTGTGATTATCATCTTTAGTGAAATTATGTGTATACAAACCAAAAATAACAATGAATCCGTACTATATCTTGACTTTCTACCATGCTGGGGTGTGTTTTCCAAAAGCCATGGTCTCAATTTCCGTTGTTACCAATAGAGTTCAATGGAACTTGCGACCATAGTTGCATAACGATGCTTTTGAGAAACGTAAACCAGGTCATTATTGTAAGGGTTTGCCTGTAAGTGTTGGTACTATGAAAAAACTCTGCTGTCAGCACTATTCAGAAGACAGTTTAGTCTAAGGGCGGATGAGTCGTATCCTCACCACTTCAGAATGATTCATGGTCTTTTTACTGTTAGGGGTTATACTGTTGTATTGAGTTACAGTGCATTTGAAAATAAAGTTATAACTCAAGTCCAAAAAGTATTATGTAAAGCAATACAGTGATTCATGATGGGTTTTAGTGTCATTTAATGCCTATTGTAGAATTTAGTTTTTCATGTGACCTTGAGATGGTTTGAGTTTTGTTTGGGATCCTGCTTGGAGCCAGACCCTAGCAGTCAGTCTGTCTGTCTTTCACATGTATTAGAATATAGCAGCATGCTGGGAGGTTGTTGCTAGGGGCAGGATAGAGCACTTACATATGTAAGGTAAATCCATTTGCATGGTTTTGCATTTCAGCTTTGAGCAGCTCAATATTTGGATCACAGTTAGAGGTGTAAAAATAAATCGATTCATAATGAATCTGCTAAAAATGAAGTAAGATTTAATATTCAATTTACTCAAAGTATTTAAATTAAGAATCTTTATTATATTTTTGATTGTAAATTTTTACTCAATCCAGATTTCCAATTTAATTTTTTATTGGCACAATATTATCACTTTTACTAAAACTATTGATTTGGAACAAAACAAGCTGGCCAAGTTTTATATTTTATAGTGCATTGTAATTTTGTAGGTGCTAATAATAGAATCCAGTAGGGCTACACAATAATCATTAAATCGTTCACTTAATAGGCCTGTAGGTGGCGTATGGAGTTTATTTAACCAACACAACAATGATAGTTTTATCAAACGAAAAATCCAGCCCGTTCTCATCCAAAGGCGTCATATACTGACACTATTGACATTTCGTCTACATCGAATACACATGGCACCCTTTAGCGTCAATATGAGACGCAGATGTATATGGGCCAGAAGGCGCCTCCTAAACCTACCCACAACTGAACAAATATCTGTGCGTGTTATATTGGCACTAAAGGGTGCCATGTGGGTTGGATTTAGATGAAATTTCAAAAGCGTCACTTTATGACGACGTAGGATGAGAACGCGTTGAAAAATCAATACAAAAAATTCCAAATGTTACATTTTTTACTTTCTATTGTAGCACAGAGGTTGCATAAGTGTATTAATTCACCAACCATGATCTCAAATAGGCTGAGATTCATGTTTGGATTTATTACAATTCACTCGCAGGTTTAGTAGCAGCAAATCGCAGAAGCAGCCTCGTGAAAGAACACCGACTGACTGACTTTCATTTGTGCAGAATTTCACAATAGAAATCAATAAATTTCAACATACACTGTGACGCTTAATATTCAACAATATTATCGATCTGACTATACTGATGCTGTTGTATGAGAGCTGAATTGAGCTGGACGATGACATCATTTTTTGCAGAACTGCTTTATAGATGAAATGAACTTGTAAATGGTCTTTACAACAGAACTGAACACTGAACTAACCTCCGCTGCCGAAATGCAACATTTTCCTACTATCACTGTAAAGCTGCTTTGAAACAATCTGATTTGTATAAAATGCTATATAAATAAAGGTGATTTGACTTGTCAGGGAAAAAAAAGAGTGTGTGCGTATGGTTGCCTGGTTGGGGAAGATAAAGTAAAACACTGGACCGAAAGCGTATCCTTTTAAGAGAAAAGCTCTGTTTGGAGGATTTATACTCTTGACATCTGGCAACCCAGAGCAGGAAAGAAAGTGGAGGCTCGTTACCAATGCAAGATAATGGAAATGTCAAATTGTCAAAGTTTTTCAGGACAGATAACCTCCAGGCCCATTTGACGGCGATTATTTGTAATTAATCGAGAGCAGCAGATATTGTTATCACGATTAAAATATGATTAATCATGCAGCCCTAGAATCTAGTCATTTGCCAGAGTGAATATTTACCCGAAATCACAATATATCTAAATTATAGACATGACTGTGGGTTCTCATATTTTTAGATAAAAGGAACATTGTTTTGGAGCTTTTTTTATGGCCATGGTTGGGTTAACCAATGCATTTATGATTAACCACTATGCCTTTCTATAGAGAATTGAAGACACTCATAAAGTGACTTCAGTGGGTTTGACAGAAAGGGACAAGCCCAAACTGGTTCTATGGTGGTGTTGTCAGTGCCTGCAGAGGCATAAAGCTCCAAATGGCTGTGCCAGGCCTCCTGTGGACATGTGGTTTATAAGCAGAGGTGTTGCATGCATCCTCCCATGCACCATGTGTTCCGCCGATGGCGGCTCAAGGTTTCACACTCTCCCAGCCTGACCCGACTGCGCCACCCACTCACGGGAACCTGGTGCTGCAGGTGGCTCTCATCGCCTGACAAGTCTATGTGAGATTCGAAAGGTCTACATTTACTGTTGAAGTAGTTCATAGCGTATTAGCGTCATGCTCGCAGGTCCAGAGTAGCTAATTGATTCCTGCATTGTTGCGTTGCTCTCAAAACGGGAGAGTCTGTTGTGACTGTGCTTGACTTGCACATTTACTGGAGTGCGATATAACACTCAATGGTCTGAAACAGTTGTGGCTTTTCCATTAATGAAATGGAAAATAAGAGTGAACATTTTCTGCTTTCAGCAAGTGTTAAATCCAGCCCAACAATTTGTAAAATTTGCCAGCATGGAGCTCATGCAGTGTACTCCCAATTTTTGTATTCTATCTAGATAGACTGTGGCCTGGCCACATATAAATATAAAATTTCAGGAGTCACAACTGCATTTAAATATGGCAGTGAAATGAATCCCTTTAATAAAGGCAACGTCTGACAGCACGCAAATACTGAATTGAGCTCTCTTTCACATCGTCTTCTGCTTGAACAGACAATTTCACACAAAATTATGAGAAAATGACTGACTTGGTGAGTATACTAGTAAACAGTCGTTTTTTTTGGTAAGTGAAAATAAACCGTCGAGAGATAAAACGCATGTGTACAGTATCAATATATTGTATCCCTAAAGTGACGGCAGCCTAATATTCCTGCTACTGTCTGTGTTTTTAATGTTAATCAAGCAAAAGACTGACTGCAAAAATATCACTTCACAGAATAACTACTGTATAATAAGGGTTCATCTATATTTAATTTATACAGTGCAGACTATTCAGTGACAGTGTTTTTATTTATTTTTTTACATTTGATTTACTTAATTCATTTTACATAATCACCTAATATGTATCTAACTACTGTTGTTAGATCTACCTGTAAAACCTGTTTATTTCATATGTATCTTTGTTCTATTGCTTGTAGTTTATGTTCTTAATTTGTTAGACTGTTTACTTAAATATAATATTAAATATAAAATATAAATTTCTAAAACTATTAATGTAGTTTTTTTCCATTTGTATTGTTCTGGCATTTCATGTAAAAAGTCTGGTGAGTAAGATACATTTACTAGCCAATGGTGACTTGAGTTCAGTGCATCAGTGGAGGGTTCATTCGTTGCAGTGTTGCTATGTCTACTAATTATAAGCATTTTGGCCATGTTGTTTGGACTTGGTGCAGGTCACAATACTTTGGTATTATTGAAAATATAAATCATTTAGATTTATTTTAGTTTTATTCTGGGCCGATTTTTGATTACTGTTTATTTTTGTAAGATCTGGCAATCAAAGCTCATACCTCTAACCCTGTGATTTTCTTGCAATCACTCTGGATACACACCACATAGAAATTTTGTAAGTGCTGTGACACTACCTGAATTTTAGTTAATTTGGTTGTAGAATGCAGTTCTCACTGATTACCGAACTGTGTGTGGCCTGCGGACAAAACAGTAATTACGTACTAAAAGGTGAATTAACAACCAAATGTTGTTGTTGTTGTTGTTATTATTAAATGTTGCATTAGATTTATATTCTTGCTGTAGTGTTGAAATGATGATGATGAAAATTATAATACAATTCAATAATTCAATTATTATTATTATTATATTATTAGCATATTTGCTGTGGCAATTAGTTTGAAATTCCACTGGTTTTGACTACTAAAAGTTTGGTATCTTGACAGCCCTATTGAAAATCGTCAAAGTCATATTGATTGCTCTTGCTGTCAACCCGTCCCTGTCAGTGATTGTTGATTTGGGTGGGTCCTTGACCGGTGCTGCCCTCGTCAGTGCCCGAGTGATTAATTGCCAAGTTTACAGACTGGACGCTCGGAGCGTGACCGTGCATTATGATCAGGCGTCGGCGCGCTGAACCCCTCCCTCAAAAATGACAAGGCCCTTCTTTTGCACCTGACCTGTCACTCACACCCATCTGTTCCTGTGGAGACAAGCCAGACAATCGCAAACCACAGGATCTGTGCCATGCACCAAACCACATGGTCCCAGAGTGCATCTGTCACATGTTTCCCTGTTTTACTGCTCAGAGATCATGCTTTCAAATAAGTAAATAATTGAATTGATTTGACTTTATTGCTTTCTTCGGCTCGGTGGCACTTTTGTATCATGTTAGAGAACAGGGTAGCGCACTGCAATTTTGTGTAGATTGATTGCTCATTCTTTGGCCTCCAGCAGTTGGAACAAAGCTGAACCAGTACCAGTGTGCTGGTCAATTCTGTTTTTGAAGGTGCAGTACCATGCAAAATGTTAAATTTAAAGGAATTATATTAAATGTTTTAAACAATAGTGCATATTATCGATGTATTGTCTTTCTCTAATGAGTGACTCAGGCCCAGACCCTATACAAGTATGTGAACACAAACGTTACCATATCAACACAAGCGTATCAGATCAGGGTTGTTAGCCTAGATTTCATAGCATTTTATAAGGTGCACTACTGTAATGGCAGGATGAAGCGTTGAGCAATCAAATCTATATTTCTGAAAGAGAAATTCACAATACCAATGATAAATGGGATTTGACCTACATTAAAACGATCGAATACGTGTTGCTAAAAACTCAAAGGTTTTTTGTGACGTATTAATTGACCCTTCGCTAAGCCACGCCCGAAAACCGCCACTGGCCAATCATGTCTTAGCAACCGTAACTATGTGCGGGAGGTCTGGCAAGCTTTCGAACGAGGGAACATGCTGAAGCATTGTGCGTATCATGGATTGTGCAAATCTGATACCGGTATACTAAAAGTTTGGACGGGGGAGAGGAATTGTTTTCCTTCCAGAAAATCTAAAAGCCAAGGGGAGAAATGATTGGTGCGATCTAGCATATGTGCGAGACCCATTCTGGTAAATGTCGACATGCTTAACAAAAACACCTATTGCTTGGAAATATTGACGGTTCTTTGGTCATAATGATAACGTAAAATAAGACGATTAAAGTCAGAGACGAGACAAAGGCTCACTGACATTAAAATATATTTCAGCATTTTGTTAATCAACGTCCTACTAACGTTACCCCTTACTAAGTAACTTAACCCAATCCGATCGCGGCTCTCCCGGTATTAGTGTTATTATTCCACAAGATTTATTGATAAGCTGTTTGATTTATAATTATTAAGATTATTTTCACATACCCTGCTGTGGATGAACACAGCTGTTCCTCAATTTGTGTTTTCCATTTGAACGGTCAGCGTATGAGGCGCTGCTGCTTGCGCTGGGACTATAACGTTAGGCTTTAACTTCAATTTTTAAGAAATTATTCTCTAATCGGTTGCATATAATGTCGTGAATATATCCCTCGAATGCATACTGTAGTCCCTTTTGTCTTGCTCTCTCAGATATTTCACTTGTTCGCCGAAAATTACTAATTATCTCATTGGGAATGTCTGACACCGGGTGCATCCACACTATAATAGATGGGCCAGCCGCGAAAGCTTGACAGGCGTAGCAACAGTAACTAGGGAGGGCGGGGCTTAGCGAAGAGTCAATTGTAGTAGTCACCAAAAAACAGCTCATCACTAAGCAACTTTTTATCTTTTGTCAAATCAACTTAGATAATGTGATAAAGTTTCTGTTGATTTAAACTAATATTCTTCATTTTATTAACTCATTTTTTTATTTCAACGAACTCAACATTTTAAGGCAATTAGATAAAGTTAAACCAACAATAATTTTACAGTGCTACTACTAATTTCATTAGACAGCATTTTTGATAATAAATTTGTATTCAATCAATCGCGAAATAATATTATGGATTTTATAGTGCCTTAAATTAAAAGGTAGCTAGCTTTGTAGAGTATACATAACAAACATGTTGAATGCTTCGCCATCAGTGGGATGAATTTTTGTGATGATATCGTTGGTCATATCGCCCAGCCCTGGGCAGTTTTGAAAAAAATCTTTTATCAACTTTAAGTCAATATATCAACTTACCTGAATACTAACACATAATGGCAACTCTAGCGACCCCTTGGCCTTGAGTACTGGCAGGCCAACGTAAGCGCTTAACACTCACATTTACGGATATACTTAAACTATGTTTGAGACCTGGGAGGTCACTTAAGGCCAAAATTAAGTGTTTCCTTCTTTTTGATGGCAAAGCTACCTCTCAATCATTAAATATTTAGGCTAGCGTTTTGCATATCATGCGTTTGAAATGATGTTTACCTCATACTGCGCAGATCACTGCATGCACATGCTGCTTCAAAACAAAGCTTAGCCAGTAAATATAAATCACTATTGAAACCGAGCAGCACAGAATAAAGAGAGAGGAGGGTGGGGGTAGGAAAGACCAGAGCAAGGGAGAGAGAAAGGGAGAGAGGCAGGGCGGGAAAAAGCCTGCTCAGTTGAGCAGTATTAACACAGCGTAGCAATTTCATCTTCCCAAACGTGATCTCCTTTAACAACTGTGAGCACTCAAATGCCTGTTGCCAGGTTACCGTCCAGCACTGTGAAAAGCGGGATTGTGTACGCGAGCAGCATGGAGAAGCGCCGCTGACTTGCGCCCATCTCTAAATAATGAATCACCGATGCATTCTGAATAGAGGGAACGCGATGAATAGGCGTGTGTGATTGGGATCGAATCCGCAGCTTCGGAGCCGGGGGAAGCCATGCAGCTCCAGTCTGCTGCACAATGCAAGGTGTCCGGCTTCATACTGAATGAGAGATGCGCCCAGTCTCCGAAAATGGAAGTCCACCGGTATGTACACACACAGGCTTCATGGGTTTGTTTTCCTTTGCAACTGTTGCATCATTAATGTAGCTCAAAGACATTGTTGAAATGCATGTTTAGGCTCACGTCGGTTTACTTTCTACCTCAATTTTGCTCTCTGGGATTGTGGGTTTAATGAAGCAGTGCTCTATTGTAATATTGGTGGATGCGAGTTGCTTTAGGAAGTGTGGTGTAAAATGTTTTCTGTAAGATTACAGTTTCATTTGCACTAATAGCTCCCTGTGGAATGGATGAGAGATGCACAAATTGGCCTATAAAACCAGTGGCAGGCTACCAATATTTGTGCACTGCAAATTCATTCATCAAACATTCATGGCTAGTTTATCCCATCGCATAAATATGGCCAAATCAAAGTTCATTTTTTGTCTTATTTTTACTGTCATGGGGGTCTCAACTAAGTGAAATTGTTTTCTCACTACTGATAAGTGCTTGAAATTCTTTTGAAGGAAAGGTGTTTCCCCATGTGGCCACAATGAATGGGGTGTTTTTATAAACCATGCTGCCATGACTAAGTATCACTTATGACGTTCTTAAGGGGAGCCTCTATGCATCCAAACGGTTTGGTGTGAGAAGTCGCTGTGCATTCTTTGTGTGTGAATGGGCATCTCAGTGGAGGCAAAACAGGTCGCTGTCAGCACTCACCTGCTACTTTGTTAAAAAAGTAAATTGCATTGGTGTTTGCACAGTAAACACAGCATGAACCTGCTTTTCGGAGAGCCTCAGGTCATTCTGGAGGTGAGGTGTTGGTGGTAGCTTTTTCTGGAATGAGGCGTTTTTTTTGCTGATGTTTATGTTTTATAATACACTGCTGAGGAAAACCAGTAGGGCTGGTCCCGTTTTATGAGTTGGTGGGACTACTCTCATTCTTAAGATTTTTGTGTGTTTCTTTTGGGGTGAACACTATAGCTGTGTCTGAAACCGCTCACTCGTTCACTCATTCACTAATCCATATATAGTGTATGGCATTTGAGTGCACTATATCTGCAAGGAGTGAACGAGATGAAGTGAGTGAATTCGGACGCTGACGTTTACACTGTGCGTCGGAGAGTTGGAGCTGTCGCAGAAAAGGCTTTGTCACGCGTACTGATAAAACTCCTTTTATCTTACATTACCTACTTTATAAAATAATATTAACAACAATAACAATCATAATGACTTTATTTTGTAATTATACCTCCGTGCCAGCTTTGTAGTTTCATCGACTGAAATCGTCTGTTAACTCTCACGTTCACAGATGACGTGTCGTCGAGCGCCCTCCGGCGACCGTTATTATATTCAAAACGACGATTAACGGATATTTTTCAAATCCTCCACTGGATGTAATGTAATCACAGTTCTCTCCGCATTGGATTGTGGGAAATAGGGCTTCAGCAAGTGTACATCGAATGTACACTCGAATTCAGAGAGGATTGTGGGTAAAAGTAGTGAATGAATGTAGGGAATGATGTTGTTCACTCAGAATTCGGACACCACTACAAAATGGCCGACACCCGATATAGTGCACTATATAGTGGATAGGGAGCGATTTCAGACACAGCTTATTGCTTTGTAAACATTTACTCCACTTTAAATGCAAAAAACACAACAACATGTATTTATATAGATTATATTTTTCACATACTTATATAAACTATTTAATATGAATATTACGTTTATTTATATAAATGATGATGAATTATTTTTGGTTAACACCTTTGTTTTGGCAACACATTCAGTCCATTTTAAATTCCAACATATACACACATTTCAGCTTTCCATGATCTTGTCAAAGGTCACATTAATTGATGTCAGCTTGAGGTCCAGTTGTAATTGGAAAGCTATTGTAAAAGTTCCTCATGATTAAAAAGAGGGTATCTCTAAGACTTCATAATGCCATCCGTCTGGCTTTACAACACAATCACGAACCTCTTAACTTTCCTACATGTCAAACTGTGTGGATTATACCCGACACACTGCTTAGATAGGGATGACAGATGGCAGCTGTCAAAGAGAAAATGTATTTAGGATAGACGTATTTTGCTGATGTTTTTCAGTGACCAGTGAAACAAGGAAAAAATAAAGGAAGGCATAAATTTGTTCTGCAATAGATATTGACATTGTTGTAAATTAACATAGTGTCAGCCATCTTTTTTTGGAAGCTAAGGTAGCAGGCTCTTGTTCTGTGTAGAAGTCTGAGTAGTAGGGGTTACCATCCTCTTTTTCCCGGACATGTCTGGCCGTTGATGTCCGGGATTCAGCTTTTGCTTTCAGTAGTCGCCATTCATTATTTACATCGGGGTTTCTCAAACTCGGCCCTGGAGGGGTCCAGGTAGGTGTGTTTGAACAGGTTTGGAGCTAAACTCTGCAGGACAGTGGCCCTCCAGGACAGAGTTTGAGAAACCCTGGTTTACATGCACAGCTTTTGTTTCAATCTAACTGAATTGATTCTGATTGGTGAATCTGAATGTAGTGTTTACGTGAATGTTAAACAAGTGATCGGTTGATGAGCATTTTAACATTTCTAAGAAAATTCGCGCTTCTTTGTGAGAGATAAAAGCCGTTAGCAATTAGCAATGAGCAACACCGTCTCACTGGTGTTGCTCATTGCTAATAACGCCACCGGCCTCGCGCGGTTCTCCCATGGCCCTCAGTCGTCCTGCTCGCCAGTCGCCACAGTAAACATGACTCGCGGTGTTCTCCACACGGCCCTCACTCATCCTTTTTTCTGTGGCCCTTTTTTGGTAAAAGGTTCTATTGGCCAAGTATGGAACCCCAGGGTTCTATATAGAGCCCAGAGGAACCCTTTTTTAAGAGTGTATAGAACCTTTTAGGGGTTCCACATACATAGCGCTGATAGAACCTTTTCTTCTAAGAGTGTACACTCTTAGAAGAAATGGTTCTATTTAGAACCAGAAATGGTTCCATCTCCCGCTTCATATATGGAACTCCAAAATGGTTCTATATAGAACCGTTTTTTTTGGTAAAAGGTTCTATTGGCCAAGTATGGAACCTCAGGGTTCCATATAGAACCCAGAGGAACCCTTTTTTTAAGAGTGTATAGAACCTTTTAGGGGTTCCAAATACGTAGCGCTGATAGAACCTTTTATGGTTCTATATAGAACCTTTTCTTCTAAGAGTGTACCCCACTATGATGTCCAGACAAGTCTCAGTTGATTCACTAAAGTTAATGCTACGTTTGTCTGTATTTAATATTTGGCACATTTTTGTTTCTGACGGTGCTGACCTTCTTTTTCTCTTCCAGATTTTGTGTTCTGTGTTCGTACTCAAAAATGAGTGAATTAAAACTATATTAGCACTCTGCTCTCATTTATTTCTGCCCTTTTTTAAGTGTGTTCTTGTCCCCTTGCCAGTGGCTTAAAAGCAAACTCCTCTCACAAATAACTGCCCATGCAGAGAATGTCACCTGGGCTGTTTATACAGTGATGATGTCTCCCATTGTCCTGCAAAGCATGGCATGAATGAATCCGCACCGGCATCGACCGAAACGGGTGTTCTGCGTGACTCATGGTTTGTGAGTGGAGTGTATTTTTAAGCCAGTTTTTGCAGTTTCTGTGGAGGAGGTGAGGTGTTGGCATCTCAGGGACTCTCCATCTCGACCGTGGAAGGAAGCAGTCACTGTCATTAGCTGCAAAGGATCATAGTAAGGATGAACAATGAACTCCAGGCTGAGAGTATTAACGTTTTTTTTATATATTTTCATATAACTCAAGATAGATTTGGGGATAGACCAGTTTACTGTCTATTTAGCGCTGATCATTCAATCAAGGCTTGTGCTATAGAGGAAAACAAAAGGCAAGTGAAAAGCCTGAATGGCTCTGTACCCCCCCCCCCCCCCCTTCATAAAGATTTATTTTTCACAGTAATATGTAGGAGCTACACATAAAACCCACCCACGTACACAGTGTTGCTAAGGTGATGGCTTTAATTCCTCAGTCTATAAAAAGACCAAAAGAGAGCAAAAACACCAACGAGGGATTGTGACTTTATGAGGATGTCTCTCTCGACACCAGTGTGTGATCACTACGGAGTCTGAAATCTTTTGAATTGGAATGAAGATTGTGTCATGGATAGTATCCTCCTCAAAATGGAGGAAATTAAATGCAGGAAAACAGATACAAGTGCTGAATTTGTTGACATGCTGCTTCGTATAGTGAGTTCGACATCCTCCTCTTCCAAACTCCTCTTATACAGTCGCATAGGACGAGCAAAATTCATATTTCCTCACCTAGCCTGAGCACCTCTCAAAAGTGTTGGCTCACGCTTGTATTTATTTGAATGGGGTTCACTTGTAGACTAAAATTGTTATTTAAAGTAAAAAGGAGATTTCTTAAACGACTCGTTTTCAGTCTCAGTCTCTGATTCAGTTTCTCTAAGCCCCTTCCGCCGTTCTGAGAACTAGTCTTAACTTAACTCAACAGCGTGTGTCTGAAATGTCCATTACCAAATCTGAATGTCAGTTCCAGAGGCTTCCTGAATCCTCAACGATTGTACACACTGTAACGATGGCCTTGATTTTACCATATCAATTTGAGCTCGAGTCCGATGATGAAACATTTCAACCTGAACCTCCTTTAATTGACACAAAATGTAGGTAATACTGGGCCCACAGATGGTTGGCAGAACTATTTCAGTAAGACCGTAAAGGTGAGATAGGCGGTTAGCCGGAGACCTACATCTGCACTGGGTCTACAAAACAAAACTATGTATTTTGAACACTCGGGAGAAAATATTTACATGAATAATTAATCGTACTGAGTATAATTCAGAGGAGCAAGTTGGTACAGATAAAGTGGGGTACTGTCCCATCTTTTAATGGATCGTTTTGCGAATCCCGCGTTGACCTAGCCAAGAAGCAATCGACAGTAAAATGACCAAAACAAGAAAAAAGGTTCTACTGCATTAGTATCGCTGTGGTCATTTTAACTACTGACTTAAAACTGGAAGTGTATACAAAGAGGATTTGCGTTGGCAGTGCAGAAAACAGCAGGTCAAAGTAGACAAAGTTTGTGGGCAGCCGATGAAAACCATTGACTGGCAATGGCATAATGCAAATTTGTTGCGTATGAATGTTACGCAAAGTGAGACTGGAATTACTGATTATGACTCGGCAGGTCAGAATCGATTCTTTCTTTTGGGAGAAAATAACTTTATTTGTTGTGCACTTTTTTGAACTTTAAAACTTTGCTTACCGTTTACATTCACAAACAGCTGTACTACACACTGAAACTGTACTACACATGAAAGGGAATATCTGAAAAAGCATAAGGGGACTTTTATTCAATTGGTTCAAACCTGTAAGTTATTTTTTTTCAAATAACAAAATATTTAATATTTTTAACACAAAAGGAGATTTTTTTTTTAAGAATATTCATAGTCTTAGTGGAACGTCACTGAGGACTGCTGAAAATTCAGCTTTCCCATTAAAGGAATATCATTTTGTATGTATTGTATGTGTTATTTTTATATTATGTATGTATTTCAGTTCTATCATGATCTTATTTTGCAGACGGTGATCAGGGTTTCAGTTATTTGTCACTGTATGCCGATCTCACCTTGTGGCTGTGAGACAGTATGAATCTCACAGTGGGAGTTGGAGCCTATTTCCAGCTCCCTGCTACGCCTACACCATGCCGTGGACCCTCGAGCTCCCTGTGAGCAGTCAGCTCTCAGCCTGAGCCATCTCTGTTACAGGAGTATGGTTTAAAATAGCTCCTGTCTGCTCTTTCTCACGCACCTGTGGCTAGTTGAGTAGGTAAAACGCAGCAGAAGTGTTATTTTAGGAGTCCATGGCCCTCTTAGGGATTTGTAGAATCGTTTAAATGAGATATTCATGTTGCCATTGATTATTTGGTCCATTTTGCTATTAAACTTGAAGTGTAATTTTTTTGTTCTCGTGTTAAAGTGCTTTCTCGTATCCCAGCTTTAATATACTGAGATAAGTTAAACATGCTTAAATGCAAGTTAATATCCTTAAACATGATTATACTGTATTTGCTCAACCAAAGGCATGAGTTTGGAGTGGGACTACCTGTTTAACTGACCAATGCAGATTTTAGAGGGTACATTTCCTAGCCCTTCAATCTGGAAGATTTACCGCATGATTTCTGTGTTTCGCTGTGTCCTTGAAGATCTCTCTATTCTAGAGCCCGACGATAAAGGATTTTGAAGGCCGATACGATACAAATATTTTGGGGTTCCGATATATCGGCCGATATATATATATATATTTTTTTTCCAGAAACGCGCAACAAAACATTAACAGATTTCCCTAACATTAGTTATTTGTAGTTATTTATGAGTTTTAATTACAATAATATGATAATGCATTTTAGAAAGAAACTTGTTTATTTTTTTTGTTAGAACAGACTGATGGTAGTGGCATTAGCTAGCTTTGTGGTTAGCTAGCTAGTCTATGATGAGCCATAATTTAGCAATGGATAACGTCATACTGCAAATTGTAAAACATACATTTTCAATATAACAGGCCAAGGAGAGATGGTATGTCTCATTGCTATAACTGTCACATGCTATTAAAGAAATACTTCAGTTAAAAGGACAGTCAGTCAACTACACTATAACAACGTAACGTTACTATTACTAGCTAATTCCGCTTCACTCTTGGCTTATTTAACAGCAGCAAATCTGGACATGATAGTCACAAATTTTCTCATGCTTATTTGAGTTAAGAGAACTGATGGGGATGTTCTTTTAATTGTTATTCAAACAATGTATGTATCGTGACCAACTCAACGAGTGTTGCCAACAGGGACGGTGTAGAGTGCCCACTGGTGGACAAACTATACAACTCCAACACTCATGACATGGTTCATGTTTTTCGTCCGTTTTTATTTTATTTTTGAAATATTCATTTATCGGCAATTATAACTGCCGATACCGATAGTTTGGAAAATGCCTAATTTCGGCCGATAATATCGGTCTGCCGATATATCGGTCTGGCTCTACTCTATTCCTTCATTGTGTGAAACACATTGTGGTTTTGCATTACGTTTTTGGAGTTGTGGAGCCATCACACAAGAACAGGGTGATAATGTGATATCACGGTGGTAACCTTGACTGAGACTCAACTTTTTGATATTCTTTGTGAGAGATTTCAACAATACTTCAGAAATCCCTGAGAAGAGCAGGATTGCTCTGTAAATATATGGACCTGAGGTCAGTGGTTTCACTTGACTCGTGAGGCGGTTTGAATCCTTTTGCTTGCTAGAGTCTCAGAGGATTTGTGATGTGGCTTAGAGATGGCATGAGTTATAGTGTTAGACAATTCGCGCTGTGTAAACAAACTAAGTGTTAAAGTGTGAACGTGTCTGAGTCGGCCTTCGTGACATGCATGATTCATATCAAACCTTCAGGGCTATTCATCATACATTGAAACATATCTAGATCTATATTTAATTCTCATGTAGTGTTTTGTGACTTGTGAATTATAGAACATGAATGCATGATTTGAAATTCCTAAATGGACGTTTTATTTTATTTATTTATTTTTTTACATAAAAATAAAAGCGGTGACACTATCATTTCAACCTTTGTCGCCAGATACATTTTTAATGTTTAATGTCATGTTTTATGAAATTAAAAGAACAAATATTATATTATTTAGACAGATTATACAATATTTACCTGAGATGCATTTTTAATGTTTTCAAAAATTGCTTCTGTAAACTTTCAGTGATGATGCAAGCATATTGTTGAGTCAGAGCTGATTCATTGATTAAGGTTATAGTAAAACTAGTCTGATAGAATTACGGCTGAATAAAAAGCACATTAACATAAGTGATTTTAACAACGTTCCCTTTTTTTGTTTGGTGTTGTCGGCTTGCAGATTCCGCTTGTTTATTGGTTCAATGCCATTCTCACACATGCTGCGACAAGCATCCCTTCATCTTAACTTGTGTAGTTTATTTGTGAATGAGTGTGTTACACAGACAGGGACAATGGAGCTGTCATTGAGGACATTACTTTGAGCCGTGTTGAAGGTTGATGATTATTTCTCCTGATGTTGTGGGCGCTGGGTTGCATAATCAGATCTTGGTTTACCATGCTCTTCCCCAGAGCATTTTGCAGGCAGTGCTTGCTCTCGCGTCACTGCAGCCTCAGCACAAAGCCCTCTGATGTCGTATTTTTTAGCCGTTGAGACGTCAAGGCGATGAAGGAATGAAAATGTTGCTTTGGATGTTTTGTTGTTTGTGCATATAATAGGGTTTTTGATAACACATTTTTCATAGTGCTTCTTTACAGCCAAATTAATTCCTTTAAGCTTTAAACAAACAGTTTTTCATTTCGTCTTTGATCCATATGTCAAACACTTGAAATGCAACAGAGATTCAGAGAATTATTTGCCAATTCACATTAATATAATTATTGTTCACTTGAAGAAAGACAAATCATATAATGTTCAGCTTTATATTATACTTGAAACCCTGCATACTCACACACTACTAGTTTAACTTATTTATATTAAACTGCTTTTTTATTTGCATTCAATTCCAGGCTCCAGCACAGCGAAGCTTGTTATTTTGACAATTCCCTAAATGGTTTATTAATCCTATGATAGATAAAAAAAAAAAATGTGAGGATATAATTCCATAGCTGTCATAATTTTGGCCGTGTGCTTTATTCCATCATGTTGTTTTCCTTTCATTACAGAACCTTGTGTGCTTTCCTCTGTCTGTCCTTGGGATGTATTTGCACCTCAAATGAGATTGAATGGAAACATTATCTGTTTAAATGTTTTTGTTTTTTTTGCCAATTCAGAAAAAACGAATTGAACATTAATGGTGGATTGACACTGTTCTTTGTGTCGTCGTACTGTATGTTTTGAAATCCGCTGTTCTCCAGGCCTGCTGAAGTGTCAGATTGAATTTAGGCTCCATTTACACCTGTATTAAGATTGCGATAGACGAGGGAGACGAGACACAAACACATTTACAGCTCGTGTCCATGGCCTGATTTCTTTTAGGGGAGGATTTTTTCAGATCTTTCAACCTAATGGACTAAATAAGCTTGCGCAATTTATTATGACATAATTTGCAGCAGTTTTAGTTTCTGCTTTGATAGCTGCAAGACCACGCCGAAATTGGCGAGTTTGTGTTAGAAATCAGGAATGGTGAAGAGTACATTGAGCTTGGTACGTTTTTACATCTTCAAACCAAACTTGGGTCTCCAGCCAAAGTTTAAATCCCAACAGGCAAGCGTGCCTCCCATAATGTTTATGCATTATATATCATTAGGCGGAGAGTAGGCGGTCTTTAATGGCTGTTCGAACATGTGAGCGTTTCCACTACAAAAGCGTTTCCAACTACCTCTGGAAGTGGTCGAATGTGAACAAAATGTTTTAGACCCTGTTTTACAACCTCCACTTGTGGTCCACTTGACAAACGCATCTTAATACCAGGTGTAAATAGGACCTTACTTATGGCTCTTTTCCACTGCATGGTACGACTCGGCTCGACACGGCACGGCTTAGTTTGCTTTAGCTCGGTTGCTTTTCCACTGCAGTTAGTACCGCTTTAAAGTGGGTGGGATTTGGTTAATCGATAACAGCGGTGGCTGTTTCTGGCTATTTAAATCTAGCAGGTTTGGTTTCTCGTGTCGACGTCTATTGGTCGCAAATACAATGACGCTGATACTGACGATTCTGTCTGACCAATCAGTGATCGACCAGTTATCATTTAAAGCGAACCGAAGCGAGCCGTACTGTACCATCCATTGGAGAAGCGCCATTACAGTAGCAAAATTTGGGTGAAACGATCATTCCCAGGTATCATAAGATCAGCAAATTTCAGCCTGTGGCCTGTTTAGTCCTTGTATCTGTTGTCCTGACCCTCATTGATGCTCTTGAGGTCTATGATCTGAATCTGAGTGGAGTTTTGCTTATTACATATAAAATGTAGAAATAAAAAAAAAAATGTCTATGGTTAAAAAAATAGGTAATTTATCACAATTAAAAATTATCACAAAAGTGGCCGATACAGCACAAGCACTATATTCTTCAACCAGAGTCCAAAACCAAACATGTTTTATACTGTATGATCTCAGTAATAAAATAAAATTTGAAATAAAATAGAATTTTGGGTTTCAGAGTCATTCCTTTGTTTCTATGCTGCAGGATGTGAATGCTTTCTATTAGTCTTAGTTTTTTGTTGAAAGATTTATTTTTATTTTTATGTGTGTCATGGCTCCGTCCCATTGACCTGTTCTCCTGTAATAAGCATTTGCTCCCTGACTGTCTGCCATCAATTACACCGTAATATGACATCGAGCTCCGCAGAGTCCGTTCGGCCCACTCCGGCATGCTTCTTCCTTAATTAAAGTGTAGGGATTGGTCTCGGAGGACAATCCTGTTAGATTAGACCTTATCTGCTAGGCGGATGATCCCGGGATCTCATCTCAGTCCCCAGATTGATTTCAGGGAAAAGCAAAACAAAACACTCAACAGTCTGCTGATGTATATTCTCGAGCGCTTTGTTACGATTATTTAACTTATGTTAGGCATCTGATCTTGAAGTCTTTCCATCTCCCCAGATGTCCAAAGTCTTTTGTATGTGATTTTAAAAAAAAAACGTTTTTATGTGATATCAATACTTGTGAGGACTACTAGGTTAGTGTGTAATAATGGACATCAGGTTGTTGTTGTTGTTAGTTTTACACCGTGTTCTGGCTGACTAGAGCTACTGGGTGGAGAGAAACCAAGCAACCAAAAGAATGCGAGTGCTTAGTTAGGACATGAACATTTCCATAAAAACAAAGAGACAAAGAAAAATAGATATTAAGATGCATTGTCAAGGTTTCTAGAGTAGGGGTATGTAACCAGAAGTATTTTTTTTTTTTTTTTTACAAGTTCAGAGCACTTTTTCTTTAGCTTTCTCAGTCTCTCCTTTTGCCACCTGCATTAAAAGTGTTACTTCAATGTGATCACATGACAAGGAAATGCTTTCAGTGGCTCTTTTGCTTTTCTATTAACGCAGTGGGAGTTTGGAAGTCATTGTAAATAATTTAGTGTGATATGCAAGGTAGAGTTGCTCTATAGTACAAAGTGAGCAGAGAGATAGAAAATTGATTTCCAGTGTTTACATTTAATGGTGACTTCTTAATGAAAGGGTGACCTATAAAGGTGCAAAAACTGCACATGAGTGCCAAAGCAGGATCACATGACAGATGGTTACTTCATTGTGGTTCAAGGCGTTCTGTGATTGAAAGAACAATTAAAGTTTTTTTCATTGAATTTAATGACCTGGATCCCATATTTATTGCCATTTTAGACCAGAGGCTGTTCATTTGAGTTAATTTGAACCCTTTTAAAAACATTGTGAATAGTTTTCCATCATCCAATAATGCAATTGTCTCTCTTTTTCTTCTTTTCCAGTGAGCAGAGTATCTGTCAGGCGCGGGCTGCTGTCATGGTATATGACGACGCCAATAAGAAGTGGGTTCCGGCTGGTGGATCCACAGGCTTTAGTCGAGTCCACATCTATCACCACACTGGCAACAACGCCTTCAGAGTAGTCGGCCGTAAAATTCAGGACCACCAGGTAAGAGAAAGCGGGAGATGTGGTCTCCAATGAGTTGACAATTATTAAAAAGCATGATGGATTGACAAATAAATGCTCTTCACAGGGTAGGTCTGGGTATTGACACAAATTTCACAATTCGATTCGATTTCAATTCACAAGCTTGCAATTTGATTTCGATTTAATAATTGATTGTTTTGGATATCAGGTAAAATAAATGTGGCTGTCATAAAAAACTTGCCAGATTTAATCAAACATGCATTAAATATTGAAGAACATAAAAAATAATGAATATGTAATTTGGTGCATATATTTAGCTCCTCTCTAGAGTTAATTTTTTCTAGCTGACTAATGAGTTTATGGTCACTGGATGTTGTTTTTCTGAGGTAAATGTGATGTTGCATGACATTTACAAGCTGTTTTACTGACGTCTTTCCACGGTTGAAACACTGATTGAGCGATTCCATGTGACATGATATGGATTTCAATAAGTTTTACTCTATCTTTTAACACACTTTCAGGTGCTCAGTCATGTTTATTTCATAAGGTGGTTCAATAAGGTATTATTAAGGCGGAAGAGAAGATCACGTGTGCTCCATGCTACTGCTTCTCTTGAGCTGAACAGCGCCAGAGCGGCATTTATGTTTTTGAATTTCATAAGAAAATTGACGAAATTTGAAATCTGAGACTTTGTTTCATATCAATAGAAACAAAACACAAAGATTATTGCAAATTTATTGGATAGGATGCGCGCTACAATGTCCTAGTGATTCATCAACTGAAAACAGGATGACTAGCCTAATCGATTCTTGGGATTTAAGAATCAATATCGGTTTGTAAAAATGAGAATAGATTAAAATCGAGAAATCTATTTTTTTTACCCAGCCCTAGTAGAGAGGTCAATATTTAGCCTTAGTTTTATTTAAATGTTATTTATTGATACATATTTTTTTTAAATTTAGATTAATTATATAATCATTTTGGTCCACATTTCAAGATATTTTTAGGCATTTATGTTGCACTTATGCGTTATTTTTAATGTAGATATTTGCAATTTTAAAATAGAATGGCTTTAAAAAACAAGAAACCTCAAATTAATTGGGCTTATATTTTATAATATTTATTTATATTTTTATATTTTCTTAAAAGTCCCCCTATAAAAGACCTAAAAAGTCCCCCTGTAGTAAAAATCAAGCTTTAAAGGAACACTCCGACTTTTTGGGACTTTAGCCTATTCACCTTACCCCCCAGAGTTAGATAAGTCCATACATATCTTTTTCATCTCCGTGCGTGCTATAAGTCTGTTTGACGCACCCACCGCTAGCCTAGCTTAGCACAAAGACTGGATGTGACTGGTTGCAGCTTTCATACTAATCCAAATGAGTGACAAAATAACGCAAACGTTTTCCTATTTACATGTTGTGGTTTGTATAGTCACAGAGTGTGCAAATATCAAGGCCATATGAGACACAGACATCTTTTAACCGTATAAATACTATATTTTCTGAAGGGGATCAAGCACTGCTACTTGGGCAGAGTGATAACAATCACCTGAGACGCACCGTGACGAGGAGCAGAGAGTTCGCTTCGCTCAGCGTTGGAATAAAGAGTCAGCAATTACTAACGTTAGATAGAAAAGCATAGTTTATCATGGGTGTTTGCTTTATTGTATGAGCTGTGACAATAAACAGGGGAGACCAGGTAATACAGTACCATGTTTCATTGATTTCCAACCAAAAACGCACCCAGATTTATAAATATCATGAATAAATAATTATTATTACAGGAATCAATATATTTTAAATGCAATTTATTAGCTGAACCAAATGTATTCAACAGTAGCCTATATAATATACAGTATTGCATTACTATAGGATAGAATAAGGGGAAAGTAATAGCACAAATTGTTTTTGCACAATGAACTCACAGCCTATCGTACCCTTTTGCACGCTCAAGTTCGTTATTTCCATGGTTATTTCAAATTTAGGCTACTAGGCGCGCCGCGCAGGGTGCAAGTTCAACGCGCTCGTTTTTTTCCCCCAAGCGCGTCCGCACCGCATCAAGATAAAAACATATTCATACCCTAATCATATAATAGTGTCACTAACGTTACATTAGATCTGGCTAAAGGCACTGTTACAGTAGGTCATCTAAAAACATAACGGAACACTTACCTCAGCCGCAGGTGATCCACTTGTCCTTTCTGTGCTATCGATGGGATGGCCGTATCCTTCAGCACATTATGGTCCGTGTGGCAAATTCCATTTTTTCAAAATAGTCGTCCTCATTGAAATGTACCGAGCAAACATAATGTCCCTTGATAATCTTAGGTGTGTTTGGATAAATATCCAGAGTAAGTTAGCCATTTCTTCATCCAGTCAGCGTTTTTAGTTGGAATTCTGTGAAACATGGTTACCTCCCCTGTTTACTGTCGCAGCTATTTACAATAGAGCGAAAACCCATGACTCTAAACTACGCTTTTACTATTTATAAATTGCTGACTCTATTACCCAAACACTGAGCGAACTCTCCGCTCCTCACCACGGCGTGTCTCCGGTGATGCGGTTATTACGCCGTCAAAGTAGCAGTGCTTCGCCTTCAGAGAATAGTTCCCAGGTTTTATACGGTTAAAAGATGTCTGTGTCTCATTTGACTTTGTTATTTGTACATTATGTGACTATACAAATCACAACATGTAAATAGGAAAACGTTTGCGTTATTTTGCCACTCATTTGGATCAGTATGAAAGCTGCAACCAGTCACATCGAGTCTTTGTGCTAAGCTAGGCTAGCGGTGGGTGCGTCAAACAGACTTATAGCACGCACGGAGATGAAAAAGGTATGTATGGACTTATCTAACTCTGGGGGGTAAGGTGAATAGGCTAAAGTCCCAAAAAGTCGGAGTGTTCCTTTAAATGTGGTTGAAATGTCTGTGTGGTGTTTTTGATTTGCTTTCAGACAGACCAAGTGCAAATTAATATGTCAACACCATTGCTGAGTATTTTCTCCTTAAAACTGCAGTGAACTAAAGACCGTTTCAAAACGCGTTTTAAAATCGCTGGTGTTTATGACTTCCTAATCTGTACCTTATAACCAAATCATGTCACGTGTGATCCTCAGCAAGTGAATCTCTTTGAGTGAGTGGAGGCGGAGCAAATTTTTACATTCATACCGTACGTATACCAGATAGCAAACTGACATTGAATCAACGTGGAAACGACGTTGATTTTGCTCATCGAATTAACGTTGAACCAACGTCAGTCGCGGCATTCTTCAAAGCTAAATGAAAATCGAAAATTGGTTTGCTTTCATAACGTTGAAACAACGCGTTGATTTCAAGTTGATTTTCCGTTAGTTTTGAAAGAATGATGCGTCTGACGTTGGTTCAACGTTAATTCGATGAGCAAAACAATGTCAGATCAACGTTGTTTCGATGTCATGTTTCTACGTTGATTCAATGTCAGTTTGCTATCTGGGATATTAAAAGTGGCAAGCTTGTACTGTAGATTTACAATCAAATTATTTAAAGGCAAGTTTTTTTTTTTCAAGGACATTTTTTTAAATATCTCATTTTGGTGATCAAACATGAGTTTTAAGGGATACAATTATCTATGGGGGACTTTAACAATAAAGTATAGCTATTGCTGCAAATTTATTGTGAATATTGTCACAAGTGGCTGTTTATTAGAATCTAGTCTGATATGAACGTCGTAAAGGCAATCCTCATCCAGTGGGTTTAACTGAGTCTCGTCTGCTTGGCCTTGTTGGCTTCCCCTGCAGAGAGGGCTCCGGTTTCACTGCGGTGCTTTGATGACCCATGACACCGAACACGGGAGGTTTGAGAGGCTCACAGATCAGCGCAGCGTGGTGTAAAGAGAATAACATCTCATGAGAAATGCTCCTGTTCTTGTTGTGATTACAGGAACGTTATGCTTTTTGAAAATGCTGTTCATTTTTCCTTTTAGTGATTCATTGTTGTATTTCAAGGAAGAGATCAAAATTCTCGTCATTTACTCGCCCTCAATTTGAGTACGGCTGTCTTTTTTTTTCTTTCTGTGAAACATAAAAGGAAGAAATGATAAATGATCAAGAATGTACTGGCTATTTTCTTTCTCAAATGATGAAAGTGGATAAGATGAATAATGTCCAAAATGATCAAACAAGTGATCCAGATGTTAAATGCTCCATCAAAATGAATCTTTCTTTTGCTACATGGCGCCATAAACTTCAGAAGACTTAATATAGTGCACAAGTCATGTGGACTACTTTTGTGGTGCTTCTTGTGTGTTAGCCCAGGTCACTTCCACTTTTATTCTCTGTAAAGGAATGGCCTCTTCTCCTTTTGTGTTCCATAGAAGAAAGAAAGTCATGATGTAAATGATACTTTTTTTGTTTTTGTATCATAATCACATTCCTTAAGATAAAAGGCTACATGCTCTGAACAATACTTTTCTCCTGTTCAAGATTTGGGAATGTTGTTTTACTTAGAGTGACCTTGACCTTTTCTGTCTTGGTTTTTTTTTCTTCTAGCTATTAATTGATCAAGCACTCAATCTATTTCTTGACCTGACACTGAATATGCAAAGATGTATGGGTCAAACAGAAATTAAAAAAGGTCACCAAAACTTTATTTCTAAAGCATTAATAATACTGGATTAGTTATACCCCATAGCTACTGTATTAAATGGAAATGGTACAAAAAGTCTGGATTTTAGGTTCTGTACAAGAACCCTTTCTGTGTTTAGGAAGCCATTTGTCTCTGGGTTTAAGGTGGCATTTGCTGAGATTAACTATAGCTCTTTGGTCCCATTATAAATGCTATTAACATGTCTTATATAAAACCATGTTCACATTCAGGAAACATGGTGTGGCTGTAAAAACTGTTATGAATGCTTCTAGGTTGAGGGCATATTACTGATTTTTATTGGTGGTATTTAAAAGTTCATGACATCTACTAAAACATCTACACACATGTGTGTGGTATGTGCTGCTTTAGTAACTTTTTAACCTGTCATCTTTTTGTGTATTTTGTGAACTCCAATATGTAGTAGGAGAGACTTCATTAACTGCCCCATAACAACTTCTAAACACTGACCATGGGACCTTGTTTTAATGCATTTTCGTTGCAAAAACTAAATATAATATATGTAATACAAAATATAATATACATGTATATATATATATATATAATTATATACATTTTTAAGTGATAGTCCTTTTTTTTCCCCCTGAGGTCCACTTATAATACATAATTCAAGGTTTCATGCATCAAAAGTTTTTTTTTTACTTTTTACAAAACATGCTTATGTTTAATAATTTGAATTATCCATTCTTTTTTTAGGCCCAATAAAGTTGCTGCTGTCCCATCCCATCCCAGCCTTTTTGTAAAGTCTACATTATATATTACCTGACATCAAGGACGTATTTGTATCCTGATATAACCAAGTCCATTATATCCTTGCCAGCCAATCATTTTCTCTATGAAGGTTACTCCGTGAAGGCTGTGTAAGATTGTGTCTTTAAATAGCAAGTCTTCAGCTATGTTGTCACTTTGTTGAACCATTTTTTAGTCTGGAATGTCCAGCTGTTTTCTTTTTATCGATTAAAGGAGTAGTTAACTTAAAAAAAAACTTTTGCTGATAACTTACTCACCCCCATGTCATCCAAAATGTACATGTCTTTCTTTCTTCAGTCGAAAAGAAATTAAGGTCTTTGATGAAAACATTACAGGATTTTCTCCATATCTTCCTTCAATGGGAACCAAACGGTTCAAGGTCCAAATGAGAGTTTCAGTGCAGCTTCAAAGGGCTTTAAACGACACCAGACGATGAATAAGGGTCTTATCTAGCGAAACCATCGGTCATTTCAAAAATAAATAAAAAAGTTTACGCTTTATTAGCACAAATGCTCGCCTTGCTCTGTTCTGTAATGAGCGTTCGTGACTCTCCTGTTCAAACTCGTTCGTCAAAATTAACAAATCTTTTTTCGAGTCATGACTCAAAGGGTCCTAGATAAGACCCTTATTCTTCGTCTGGTGTTTCTTCTTGTTTCACAGAAACTACACTTCACCTCTGCCTACTAAATTTAGAGCGTTTCATATCACGTAATTCACTGCTGGCTACATAATGCATATGAGTTTAATTAGTGTCTGGCTCGTTCTTTCTTTATCTGTTCATTTTCTGTGAAGAAATTACATTTACATTTATTTAGCTGACGCTTTTATCCAAAGCGACTTACAATTGCTATATATGTCAGAGGTCGCACGCCTTGATCAGGGACACATTGGTGTCTCACAGTGGATTCGAATCCGAGTCTCTCACACCAAAGGCATGTGTCTTATCCACTGCGCCATCACCACCCCATTAAAATTAAATTAACCGTTAAAGAAGCCTTTTTCTTTTCCTTTGTTTGGATGAGGACACTTTTCTACACTTAAGTGAAGTGCAAGGTAATGTGCACTTACTGGTAACCTTGACTGTGGTTGTCACTCCCTGCTACACAAAAGGCAGAAATGCTGAGGGGGTGATGACACTGTACATGACTCATTGCTATTTTATGGTTATTCAGTGTTTCCTGAAAAGCCTATTTCTGCCTCTGAGAGTAGCTAGGCCATTTTAGTCCTGGTTACGTTAATAATTCATGACCGGCACAATCATCACAGTGATATCTGAGGATGGAGTGTATCAGATTACTTCAGGAAACTTACTGACATTTTGTTGATGAGCTATTCATGGTGGTTTAATGACCGAAATGAGTAAAGCGTTGAAGTGCCGCTCACAAGGCAAATGTCAACACGCATTTTACATTAGACCTATGATAATAGCCTTGTCATCTATATATAACTGACTGTCTTCAGATCTATACCTGCAAGTGTGCCAGTAACTAGTCATTTAGTAGACACTTCTTAGCACAGAATTTAACACTCCATAGCTGAGTAGCGCTCATCAGAAAACAAAATGCATTGCCAGTGGTATATTACACATATATGTGTGTGTGCGTAATATATATTACATGTATTTACACATTTAAAAATATACAAAAATACAAAAAACATAGTTGCATATATAGAACCATAGCCCAGTTTTTAATTCCTGTTGCTCAGTTTCATTAATGTGTTGAGAAAACTGAGAAGTTTTCTGCACTTGTCAGTTGTGACAGGATGGCTTACAGTTCACAGTTCCTTTTATAACGCTTGCCAATTAGTTGCACTTCTTATGATAATTACATTGATGTCAAAAGGATGAGAAATTGAAATGACTGGGAAAACAGCCAGTTACCACAGAAGCTTCGAGAAAGATTCACCCGGTTGAGGACATGCTTTTGGGAGAGTTTAAGAAGTCAGTCAAGCGTTTGATATTTAAGTATCTCCCAACCATTTGCAGTTACCAGTTAGTGTTAATGCTGCCTGGAGCCGAGCTGGCCTCAGCAACCTTTGTGAAACTTATAAAGAAATGCTTTTACTTTTTTGTTATCTACAAGAATAGAGGTGCTGCGTGCAGCAGTTTTTCAATCTCAAGTTCGTCCTTGTGAATCTTTTAGAGAACGAGCCTTGGTTGCTGAAGTGCACTGTTATCTGTCATCTTTCAGTAATGCTGATGTTTCTGCTTTGTGGTGGTTTATTGAGAGGTTTTAGAAGTTTTTTTTACTTGAAACTGTTTTGAAGCCTCGCATTTTAGCGGCTTGATCTCATGAGTAACTTTGAAAATGTTTTTGCAAAACATGGAATATGTTAGCCTTGCTAAACACGAGTTTTATTAACATGAGCAATTCCAGTACAGATGATTCTTTAAAAGGAATAGTTCACCAAAAATAAAAAGTCTGACATCATTTACTCTTTCAGAAGACACAGAAGACATGTTGAAGAATGTTAATAACCATACAGTTTGCTGTCAACACTCAACTGTTTGGCTACCCATATTCTTCAAAAAAATCTTCTTTTGTGTTCAGACGAAGAAAGTAATTCAGGTTTGGTTCAGAACAACTTTAGGGTTAGAAGATGACCAAATCTTCATTTTATGGGTGAAATATCCCTTTAATATGCTTGAAAACATTCAATTTAATGTGTGTGAACTGTGTTTAGTGCCATTTTACCTGTAAATTTGTATAGACTGCTTCCTTTTGGCTTATTAGCGGATATTAGCTTCAAAGTCGTCTGAGCTTTTGAGTTCAGTTTGGACTGGAATTTATATATGCTGTATATTCTCTTCTGTCAACAGGTGGTAATAAACTGTGCCATTCCCAAGGGGCTGAAATACAACCAGGCCACACAAACGTTTCACCAGTGGCGAGATGCACGGCAGGTGTACGGCCTTAACTTTGGCAGCAAAGAAGATGCCAATGTATTTGCCAGTGCCATGATGCATGCCCTGGAGGTGCTGAACTCTCAGGATGCAGGTGAGAATGCGGTTTTCACACCAGCTTGCAAAGCTTAATGATGTGTGAATTGTGTGTACTGGCTTCTGTGTTACAATACTATTACACTGCATTCCAAAAGTGAAAGTCGGACACTTCGGAAAAAATCATATAAAGAACATTCTTGGAACTATTATAAGCAATTCTGCAGAATAATCTGTTTAAATCTGTATTATTATTGTTTAATTAAAATTAAGATAAGTAAAAAAATGATTTTAATAAAAGTGCTACATTTCTTGAATCCATTAAAATGGCTGAACAAATATACACTGATACAAGTAATTATGTGGTGAAGTAAATGCGACAGAAAATGACTAATGTAATTTCTACATGAAAAAGTTAGTTCAGGCAAGAATAAAAACAAAACCAAGGAAATTCTAAATTTGTTCTCAATTCAAGCTTTAGATGTAGTGTAAGTGTAAAATAAAATGAAGTAAAAACTACTCAACTTTTCTAGTACTGGTATTTCCACCATGCACTGGAGCATGAATAATTAATAAGCTTGATTTCACTGTTTTCCAGCTGTATTTACATCATTTTATCATAGCTTTAGTTGTTAGGTTTGGTAACTTGCCATTTTGTGACATCTGGATTCATTTTCTACTCAAAAACGATCTATCGAATGTTACCGTCATTGTATATTGTGTACCAAGTATTGAGGAGTCTGTGTTGGATGCCATGTTACTATTTATTATTTAGATACAGTATGGAATCTATACAATTTCTATTGTATTATTATATTATATTATATACTTCTATATGTTTCTTAGTAAAGCATGCACTTTAAGTCGACAAATTCACTTAACTTACAGTAGTTGATTTGACCTAATTCTGTATGTGAAATTAAATAAATCAAATATAATTGACTTAATTTCTTCAATTAAATGTTAAGTGTCAGTCAAATGAATGTTAAGTTCAGTAGTAAGTACTCTGTAAAAAACCTGGTAAAGTAACCTGGTTGCCACAACATTTTAAGTTGATTGAACTGGAAAAAGTGAGTTAATACAATGAAGGAGATTAATTTAATCATCAGAAACTCAAAATAATAAGTTATCTCAACTAAATAAATTATTTAAGTTTATCTGACAAAAAAAAAGTTATAAAAAATATTTTTTTACAGGCTTGATAATAACAGATATAACTTGACAATAACAGATAAGTTGTACAGAGCAGTAACAGTAAAATTTACTTTAAAATTTCGCCGGGGCTTCATGAGGTCTACTGCCTCTAGCTTTATACCTGAGGTAAAGCTGTGGCCTACATCATCCTGGGAAAGACATAAGGAAGGGAGCACAAAATAGCTTAAAACGCATTATACCATGGTCTGGGTGAATACTCGATTCTGATTGGCTGCAGGGTGTCCGTTAAAAAGTGATAGAGGACACCTAGTAAAGTAGTTCTGGTGAAACTGCCTGTTTACCATTCGAAATGAATAAATAAATGCGCTGCCCACAACAGCTGTGAGTAACCATAGCAACAGGCAGTCAAACGTCAAAGTATCCGTTAACAATTTGCTCTATCAAACAAACATCTAACGTTAGTTAGATATTACATAGCCTACTAATACAACAATGAGCGGCGACTTCGTTATTTCTTTTAACATTTATGGAGAATATGACAACTTTGACGACTGGGATGCTGCTGAAGAAAGAAAAATGTAAATGAAACGGAGAAACGTCGCAAAGAAAATTACACCGCTGCTGCTCTGAATGAGACCCTGCGGGAGTTTTACGCAGCAGTCCAGACAACCAAGGCAGGAGGAGAGTACAGCGTTTCAAGCCTAAGACGCCTGTTTGATTAATTATTTTATGTGTAATTAAAAAAATAATAATAACTATGCCTACCTTTGTGTTTCATGAAAAACAAAAAATGCATTTTTGAACCTGAAGGGTTCTACAAGCTAAATAAACCAGGCGAGTTATTATTTGTAAAAACTTGATTTAGCCTAATTAAAATATAAACTAGCAGCTAATGTTTTAAAAATGTTTTATTTGGCAAGTGACCATGGTATAAGCGGGTTAATGCCCTTCGAGGTGTCCATTGTCAGGTTTTAATGGACTTCGGCGGAGGCAACCGTCCTCCGCTGCACGTCGGCCGGTTCACGCCTCGCCATCGTCCATTAAAACCTGACAATGGACACCTCGTCGGGCATTAACCCTTACTTAAACTGCAGTCTGCAATTTTTCCTCTTTGTCGCCATCTCTGTTCGAAATCTGCAATTGCAGTCATTCGCAGAATTATCAACTTTAAGTGAGTTGTACTTCAACACCCTCGACACGGCACACGAATGAACACAATGTTTGAGAAAAGTGTGAGGCTGTCAGTCACCGCACCGATGTTGATACTGCCATTCAGAATCACAAATTATTCTTTTTAGAAATATGACCAACATGAGAATTTTCACTGGAAAATGTCATCTAAACTAGTAAGTAACATCCACTTTTGTTCTGGTTCTGATATTGCAGTAAATCACGCCGATTAAATCTAAAAATCGCTTATCATATCACGCTAACACGTGCAAATTATACTTTGTTCTCAAATTGTTAATGTCAATGTAATGTCCTTCCGATATGTATCCTTGTTTTCGCATGGATCCTTTTTTTCTGTAGCCACTCCGAAGTCCGAATGAAGTCATTTTGCATTTCACATTGGGTGAGATTTTACAATCTCACCTATTGTAAAACAAACTTTGTTGCATTATTTTCCTGTTATCTCTGTAAAGCTGCTTTGAAACGATCTCGATTGTAAAATGTTTGAGAAGAGTGTTATAAATAAATGTGACTTGACTTGATGCTACAGATTACAAAATCTTTAAAATCTTTGTTTTTTTTTATGTCAGACACCAAATCTATCAAAAACAGTCTAATTAGTAAATGTTCTATTACTGTTTTGTGTTTGGTGCTGGTGAGCCCTGCAGAGTTTAATTTTGGTCTGGTCTCTGTCCAGTTAGTGAGGTCACATTTGGAGCCAACTCAGCCTATTGTGCTCAATTAATTGTAATTTCGCAAACGGGGCCTGCTCACAGGGGGGTTTGTATTGTATGTGCTTTGTTTATGAGAGAGAGAGTCTGGGTTACCTCTGTTTGTGCTGATTGGGTTTAGGGCGAAGTGTCTCGGCCCATGAATAGCAGTCCGCTTGAAATCCATTCAATGTAGTGGTTGCGTCTACATGTGCTCACACACGTGTCGTTTTCTGCCCTTTTCCCTCTGCTGTCTGAGACCTTGGCCCGGTCACAGCAGGGGGTCATCCACATACCGAGCTCAATGTTCTCAGCGTGGCAGGGGAGTTCATTGCTGAGGTTGTTTGCCTTTAGAAACAGATGATGCTTTGTTGTGCGGACTGGACTCTGCTTGTCTCTGAGATATGGCTGATCAGTGAGTTCTTAACTGTTGCATATTGAGCTGCTCTCTGTTCCGCAGTGTATCACAATAGTAAGGTCATTCTGTCAACCCCATACTGTGTTTGAGGCAAGGATGCTTTTTAAAGGATCGTTTGTATTGATTTGAGCAAAAGTTGGATTTCTTCATTGGAAAACAATGTTTAAGGGATGCATAGAAGAAATATCAATGTCAAAGTTTGATTTTTGGCTTGTACACCTATATGCTATAAATTAGACATGGCATCTGAGGACTAATTCTTCTTTTTATCAGAATTGCTTTATTTCCAGATTCGTTAGAACTTGAAACTACTTTGATGCTTCATAAAGAGATTGTAAAACTAATCCATATGAATTGAGTGGTTTAGTCCAAATTTTCTGAAGATAAATAAAAAGTCTTATGGGTTTTGGAATGACATGAGTTATTAATGACAGAATTTTCATTTTGCGTGAACTATCCCTTTAAGTCCACATGTCATAGAAACAAGAAACTATGCTTCTAACCGCAGGTCGAGAGCTGTCGTTCCAACCACACAACTTTGCAATGCTGTTTGCAAATGTTTGTTAGAACTATTGATTTTGACTTGACTATTGATTGACTATTAAACTATTGATTTTGGGAAAAGCAGTCCATTTGAGAGTTTGTTTGACAAGGTTCTGGGCAGTTATTACAGTATCATTATTTTACTACTATAGTATTTGTTAGTATTTTTAATTAGATTTAATTTGAGTAATTTATGTTTATTTGTCTTTTTTTAATAATATTTCCGTTACAGTTTATTACAGGTTTTCATTTCAGTTAGTTGCCAAGGCAACATTTCTAATTTTCTTTTAATTTCTAATTTTCTAATATTTATATTTTATTTTATATTGAATAGTTTTAGTTAACAATAAAACTGGTTCTAAGCAGCGTTAAAGTTAAACTAACTATTTAAACTAACTAACTTTTCTCAGTAGCATGACGGCAAGTCACCTCTTTTCAAAATAATTGATCCTGCCCAGTAACAAACTATTTTTTACCCAATGAGTAGTAATGCACAGTAACAATCAAATCTAATAAAATTAAAATGTCTCTTTTTCAAATAGTTCAGTCAGTGAGTCAATTCGTTCGGATAATGATTCACTGATTCATTTGATTCACTCGGTTGTGTTCCTTGAATTTGCTGAACAGCATTTCTTTTTTTTTTTTTTGTAGGTAATGTAAATTTAGAATTTGTCCATCAAATTTGACCACCACAGTGTTTTTGTTTGTTTGTGTAAAAGTACCACTATAAGAATTTGTTGTGCTTTCCACAGTTCTGTTTTTTTTTCCTTTTTCTTTGAGAAGGGAAAAAGGGAACTTGTGAGATCATATTCATTCAAGCAATGCAGAAACTGTGACTGTTGCCATTTTCCATGACCTTCAGTTCTTTGTCTCACTAATCTTGCTATGGAAAGTTATCTAGTCACTGCACTTGGCTCCTGTTATCGCCACAGGAAGCTGTGGCCTTATTACTGTCTATTAATTACCTGATAGCACGGCAGTTAATTATACAAAGCGATGTTAATTATGCATACTTTGCTGACTGTTGCGATCCAAAAAACAGTGAATTAACTATGTAAAATGCTGTTTACTGTGAAATTGTCATTTGAATCTGACTCTCAGTCCCCACAGACATGGAGAAATGTCTACTCATCTCCTGGTGCCTTGTGGGGAGACGAGTCTTCAACTTGGAAGTTTCGCCTTTTGGGATTTTTGTTCATCTGCTTTCTTCTCAAATCTGATCCCCCTCGTCCTCTCCTCCTTCGTTATTGGTCTACTTTCTCCTTTAATAGAAGTTAGGTTTACATTTAGTTGTACTTTGTGCCAGTGTTGGGGACACTACTAGCTATTCATAATTTGAGGTAGTTCAACAAGCTGCACTTTTGTGAATTAATTAGCTACACTACTTGTGACTGGAAAAGATGTACTATTTTGAAAACCACTGAGCTACTGTCATGCTATCTAACAAATGTAGGTACGTTAGTAGCATCCCTATCTCTGCTGACTTTGCTAATGCCTGTAGGTACCTGGCATGGAGACAGTATTTTTGGGGAGTGTGTTAAACTGCACTAACCAGCCAGCAGTAGGATCCCATATGACTGAGCCAAAACAGAAAGGCGTAATTGGCTCCCCCTTTAATTCACTCCATTGTCAACATTAACCTGTGTACAGCTGCGGTAGGGCTAAATGACTGCGCTCAGAGCCAACTAACTAAATGCAGTTTGTATCTGAAGTTTGTATTTGAATAAAGTTCAGTCAAGATACTATTAACCTTTGGTACATGTTTCAGTGCTTCGGGATTTGTAGACGTTTGTTTGGCAACACACTTTGTCAAATTACAGTATTTGTGGTTTTGAACTTGAAATCCTTCATGGCTGGTTTTCACTTATTGCTTTGAATAAATGACCAGCCAAGTCATTTGGAAAATTAAGGCATTGGCAGGCAATAATAAATAAATAAAATGAACAATTGATTTGTTTTAAACAATTTGGCTCTTGGCTATTGGTTGTTATTTATTAACACACTTGGCAAAAAAAAAGAGACTGATAAATTTAAAATATGCCCCCTGTTGTTTGCATACGGTATTGCAGTGTTACTAGGCAGACTTGTTAATAAATCATGTCAGCCGGTGTTTTCGTAGCATATTCCTGGCCACAGAATGTGATCCAATGTCTTTTACACTGTCTAATCACAGACTCAGGTGGAATAACAATGTAGTCATCTCTTTTTAAAGACTGTTTTTATATTTTTGTTCTGTTATTGTTTACATGGCCTGATTGGAATTTTTGTGACCCGTTTGTGCCTTATTGTTGCGCGTCATCTCGTTACATACTGTATGTTTAGGTACCGGTAATCTTTTTTTAAGAAGTTTGTGTATATATTTTGTGTAGTTTTAAATGCAGCATGTCATCCGGACGTGAGGGGTCCAGGAAAATCAAAAGCCCTTTTTTCCAAACCCCTAGAATGTGTCGGCTAATTTTAGTTGGGTGTAATGTGCAACACAGTCACATGCCTGGGTGATGTTACCCTGACACTGGAGCCATGGACTTCGTGAGATTTTGAGTTTTTATATAAATGCTGTTGCCAGCATGACTGAGGAGCTCTTGTAGGGCAGACAGCCATAGAGCTCTTGGCAACATGGACTATATATACATGCAGGAGTGATGGATTTGCTCATTGATGTATTGGTGAGGAAAATGTATGAACGTGTTTGTCATTTAGAAATCAACACGTCCAAACCAGACAATCCGCATGAGGAGCAGTGTACATGAGAAGTGTGACCTTTTCTTTTTCCCACGGGTAAATTGAGTTTAATTATTGTAAACTTTTACGCTTTCTTCACTATTGTTTTTTTTTTTGTTCATCTCCCACTTTGACATGACTGCTTGGAATGTGTGAACAAAGGAATGATTGCTTACTGGCACAGACATGCAGGTGTTTGTGGTTTAGGACTCGGATGTGAAGTTTGTTGTATTGCTGACGGGCCGGCAGGAGTTGGTTAAGCTCCTCCAATACCCTGTCTTAGCTGAAGCAGTGTGATTTCTCACACAGTGACATCTCCGTGAGGAATAAGACCTTGTCTTCTGTACAGTATATCACTTTGGCAATGTGGACTGATATTGAACATTTCATTCAAGATATTTTAATCAGGATGCACAAATTCTGAAAAAAAATTTCTGGCTGATACAATAAGACGATAGTCATGTTCATCCTATGGCCGATAACCGTTAAATGACAAAAAAAAATCTATGCAAAAATCTAATGGAAATTAAATGACTATGCACAATATAAAATATATTGACTGATACCAACCAATTAAAAAAAGAAAGTCTAATATGAGCTGATAACTGATGTGGTACCAATGTATTTTGCAATTCTTAGAGTATTTTTGTCTCCTTTTTTCCCCAGTAAACAAGATTTTAAAACCAGGTGAATGTGCCTAATGAGCAAGACTGTAATACAGTGATGTGAATAAGTTTGGACACCCATGCTAAAGTTGCCTAAAAAGAGGAATAAAAAAAAAATCATCTTTTGGATATTGATCTTAATGCCTTAATTAGAAAAATGAGGAAAACTCCAACCTTTAAGGGCACAAATTTTCTTTGTGAATGAATAATGTATCATAAATAAATAAATGTTTTTCCTTAAAATACAGGGTGCATAAGTCAGGACACCCCTATGTTAAATTACCATAGAGTCAGGCAGATTTTTATTTTTAAAAGCCAGTTATTTCATGGATCCAGGATAATATGCATCCTGATAACGTTCCCTTGGCCTTTGGAATTAGAGATTGGCATGGGGTACTTTCCATAAGATCATCTTTCAATGCAAATCAAACCAGCTATTAGGCTAACTGAAGTAAAACCATGCCAATCTCTAGGTGTGGTGGAAGGTGTGTGACGATGTGGGGATATTTTAATTCCAAAGGCCAAGGGAATTTTATCAGGATGCATATTATCCTGGATCCATGAAATAACTGGCTTTTAAAAATAAAAATCTGCCTGACTCTATGGGAATTTAACATAGGGGTGCCCTGACTTATGCACCCTGTATTTTAAGGGAAAACATTTATTTATTTATGATACATTATTCATTCACAAAGAAAATTTGTGTCCTTAAAGGTTGGAGTTTTCCTCATTTTTCTAATTAAGATCAATATCCAAAAGAAGATTTTTTTTTTTATTCCTCTTTTTAGGCAACTTTAGCATGGGTGTCCAAACTTATTCACATCACTGTATGTGTATAGTAATTTAATAAGGATTTTGGCTGTGCAGATTCTGATATGAAAACTAGAAGCACACGGAAAATAACTTTGTATAGTCTGAAAAGTTGTTCTATTTCACAGAAAATGTACCTGGTAACTGTTATAACTTACACGTGATCATTTATTTTCAAATGGAGGTCTAGTTTTAGGTATCAGTCACTACCTTCCATATATCATCCTGCCTAGTCCAGTAGCTTAACCACAACATGTAAGAAGGTCATGAGTTAAGGTTTAGTGCCACCTTTCAGTGTATAAATACTGTCTTATGATGACCTGTTGACAGTCGTCAAATATGTGGGATTGCATGAGCTCATCCATGTCAGAACAAAGCAGGCTTTGGACCCCGTCCAGGCGTAGACCCCCAGGATCCTGCTGCGTCTGCGTCTCCAGGTCTAAATGAAGGTCGCCCTGTTTTCATACTTCAAAGTTTGGCAGGACAGGTGTTTGTTTTGAGACCCGGTTCCTCTGTGAGGAAATAGCAGGACAGAACATTCCTGATCCAAAAAGAGTTTGTTTTTCTGTCTGTGGAGCCTGAATATGGCTTGAAAGGGGTGGGGTGGACCCAGAGTCTGGTATGTGTTTGTTTTCTGACTTGACACCACATGACCACCCAATTGCTCCAACAGCTAAGGTGGGAAAGATGACGTTGGCGGCCCCAAACACTTTTTATCAATGAGATCATTCTCTTGCTCCAGACTCGCAATAGTCCCCGTTGCAGAAGGGTTTCCTCTATATCTTTCTCAATAGTTGCAGAGCTCGTCTTGCCGCTTAAGTTCTTCCGGGCTGCAGGTTAGGTTTGTTGCTTTGGAACTATTGCTTCATTTCAAGTTCTGAGCTTAGTTATATAGATTTATTCTTCAATCTTTCTTGTTGGAATCTGACTCAGGTAATACAACATTAGAGCTCAGTATCTCTACCACCACTCTCCCAGAGGGACTTGGTCTGGGTTCAGAGCGTCAGAGCAGAAAGGCAGGCCTGCAGGCACCTGTCCATCATGCCAGCCCCCAGAGTGTACCGCTTCCCGCAGAAGATCAGCCGCACTGAGATCATCTTGAGGAGTGAGTTTGTTGGGGAGGGAAGGGTTTGCCAGCAGGGGCAGACGGGTACTTCGGTGTGGTACAACTCTTTTCCGGGACTAAATTATGTCAGACAAATCGTAGTGTGCTTATTATGGTGTGTAGTAGAATGGTTATGAATAAAGCTAAATACACTTATTTTTTTTTCAAGATATAAAGACACATTTAATCTGTACAAGATCTGATCTTTGTAATGGTCTGGATCAGTTGTTATGCTAATGCTTGCTTGTCATATTCTGTCTTAGAAACAAGCATTTTCTGCGTGAGCACCACAGCGTGTAATATGTTGTTTGTTTATCATAATTATGGTTTGACTATTTGGCTTCATCAACATTTTAGCTACAAAATGTAAATGTGTAAAGGTGCTTGATTTAAAGGGCACCGTTCGTAGACTCAACCAATTGACCTATGGCTAAGCCACGCCCTCAAACGCGATGAGCCAATCACAGTGCGCAGCTAACCCAATACACTCGGACATTCTCTGCTTCCACTTCCATTAAAATGCATTGCAGTTAGTCAGTTTTCATTAGTTTTTTCTTGTCATTTTAAAGTTAAAATGGTCAAACGGTGTGCATGGGGTACATGCAACTCTGACACTAGGTTCCTGAGAGGCTGGGCGACGGTGTGTGTTTTTTTTTTTTACCCTGTCCCAAGCCACATCTCAACAGCTATAAGTGTCTGCTCTGGATTAAATTATGCGATTAAGTTATGCGGTAGGCCACAACACCAACTAAACGTGGATAAATTAAACAAGGATGTCTACATCTGATCTAAGATAAGTCAACAACGTATTTGAACGTTATCTTTAAAATCTCTAATGTTAGACGTACATTAGAAAACATTAACGTTAGCTTCTAGCTGCGTTGTACATCATGTCACTTAGCTTCATTAACTATCTGTAAATAACCGAGAGAACATCAATGTTGTGCTGAATGATTCATGTAAATACTGTAGCACCAAACGGTGATGGCAATGATATGCGGTTTATCATGTTTACACTGTCACCTGTACATTTTTGCCTGGAGCTGAAGCTTTTCATCGACCTTCTCAACAATAAAATTATTAATATAACCCTCCAATGCATAGTTAAGGCCCTTTATGTGACTTTGAGATGATATATAATCTTTCTGTCTCCAAAAATCACCAATTGTCTCCTACTGTGAAAGCTACCATAGCGCCTGTTCCCGAATGTTGACTGTTTGTCCGAGTGAGTGGAGGGGCGTGGCTTAGCCATAGGTCAATTGCATGAGTTTGAGGGCAGAAATGATCAGTTTGCAATCATTGTTTTTATTTACACTTCCGTTTGTTGTCGCTAGTGGCAGAGAATTACATTCAAGTCATGTCGGAAAGATCTTATTTATGAGTTGAACACATAAATGACAAAAAAGTAAAAAAAGTTTTAAAAAAAATTTTTGTGTGTGTGTATATATATATATATATATATATATATATATACGTATATATGTATGTATATATGTGTGTGTGTGTGTATATATATATATATGTGTGTGTGTATGTGTATATATATATATATATATATATATATATATATATATATATATATATACAGTAAATGGTATGTGTTCAAATGAATTAAATGTTTTTTTAACAATAAAACTAAGTTGCATGTTCAAAATACCACAGTATTGTGCACTTACAATAAAATATATGATTCATTTTACACATTCATCACATGAATAGCATAAAGCAAAAACACACCATTCTTTGCTTATTTTTTTTAATTTTGTAGATGTAGAGTTCTTGTTGAATTTCATGCAAAAAAGGTACATCGCCATCTAGCATAATTTCATAGCAATTTGCAAGTTTCCCCAAGCCATGACAGGAACTTAATTCTGGAATTGAATTTGTTGAATGTCAAACCAAAAATACTTGTCATGGTATGTTTATTGTGACAACTGATGGATTTCATCCAATTTAACCACTTTACCTCTCCGCACTTCTTTACTGAGGTTAACAGCACAGCCATGGCAAATTTATTACAGAAAACCATTAAATGACTGAAACGGATTGTCCATAACGATCCAAGGGCTGTTCTGTTTTTCTCAGAGAAATGTGTGCTTGTTTTAGCTCGGTGTGCTGAGTCAGTCTTTTCACTCTATTACCACCAGCATTTCTCACATTCTCAATCTTGCTTATCCTGTAGGTTTTTCTCCATTTGATTTGCCTTTCCAAGATAATACAGTTTTCCAATGTCATTTCATTTTCTGTCAGAAGTGTAAATGATGTGTTTACACAAGCTAGTTTGACGATAGCCATCATCTCTGCAAAAGTTGCATTGTATGTCTTTGGATAAAAGTCTTGTTCGCTTATTTCAGAAGTACTAAATATAATTGTTTACACTCTCCACGTGTTCAGTGTTGGGTTTCTTCTTATTTCATTTGGACTTGTAATGGCAGAACTGTTTCCAAGCTAAGTTTCTTTTATTAGGAAACATTGCATCAAAAAGCCTCCCAGTGGTTTAGCTGCCCATTCATTTACCCTCCCCAGAGCTGAAGTGGGATATAAGGTGATGCTATTTAGTATCTCTGGGGTAATGCAGAACACTGAAAACATCAACACCTTGTGCACTAAACAGCTGATCTAGGCCGGGGTCAGTTGCACTACTTAAAACAAAATCAAAACACATAAAACAAACTCTTATATTAGCTATTTTATTTTCAAAATTGGACATTATAGACTGTAAATATTTTGAGCAAGTTGTAATATGTAGAACCCAGTAACTTGTAGTATTTTGGTTTTTGTTTGATTTTTAAATTGGAGGGCATGATAGAATGTGTTACTAGATGGACAAAGATTTGAAGTAAGTTGTAGTAAGTAGAACCTGGTAACTACTACTATTTTTAGGTCCCAGTCCCATATCTTACCAGACTTTCGGTCTCAGACATGGAGCCCTGTGTAACGAGACTCGCCAAAACCACAGCACTATATTTGTTATATCCCAGGATGACTGCAAACAGACAGATAGTCTTGTTTGACGTCTTGAGCTGTCTACCACTGAGACCGAAACCCTGATTCTGTATGCGTTGACATCACTTTTGACTCATGTAAATTGCTTTAATAACATCACATTTAACCGGTTCACTGACCTGCTCAATATACAATCAGAATCGTTTTAGAGCTAGAGGACTTATCGTTTGCCTCCTCATCTTAAAATGCAGTCCTTGACTCTAATTTCCTATTCGCGGAACCACAACTGTGGAATTAATTGGAAGGCTTGCGCCCATGTTGTGCAACTCATATGAGTGATAAGGGGATTTGTGTGTTGTATTTACAAGGTGACTGGGGGGCTGTGTGTCAGATGATGTTTGTTTTCCCCAAATGTTGCAGTAAAACATCGGAGGAGGAAAAAGTTGCCTTGTCTTTCAAGAACAGGTGGTGTATCAATCCTGGACTGACTGTCAAGCCTTTAGGGCACAATTAATGGTGCTTGCTGAGGGAAATATCCTAATTATCATTGCTCATATGTTTAAGGATTTGAACGATCACTTCATGTAAATTAGTTGGCCAGACCAATCGCTGTGGGACATTTGTCAATCAGCTGCTCTCTGTTTCTGTTTTCTGTTACTTTGTCACACCTTATGGGTTAATGTGACTATAATGTGGCTGTTTGAATGTTAAAATATTATTATTATTTTGGCCTTTTTTGGCCTTTGGTCGATACAATGAAAGTGAAAGTGGGGCCAGTGTTTCGTTTTTATTCATTCTTATTGTATGGACCAAAATAATCTTACTAAAGAAATTACTAAAGAAAGTAATACAGGTTTGGAACAACACGATGACTAAAATATTTCTTTCACTGTAAGCTCTGAAAAATCAATGCACTTATATGACTAATGTTTCCCTTAGATACATACTAGCAAAAACCAAGATTCTTGGAGGTTTACAGCAGAGTCATTTTCACTGATGAGATAATAGAGGTTGTGCCACATTAAATCATGTGGGTTAGAACATAATAAATAGTGTAAAAAAATAAACTAAATTAAATATTAGAAAATGAGAGCCTATTAGTATTTTTTATAGTAACACTGTCTAACAGCGACACCACCAGTGTTTATCTTTCCTCTCTTGAACTCATTGTGGTCCTAATGTGTGGTGTGACATTTTTAGCGCTGATCCAACTCTGAGAAAGCTGCCCAGTGTATTTGTTGCTATTAGTAGTTGATGACATCTGATAATAGACCTTTTTCACAAAAACCGGAAATACGTAATCGTTGTGGAAACGGAGTTCCCGTCAACTGTTAACACATCAGAAAAACCTACTCTGGGAGGAGACAATTGATCAGAAAGTCTTCAAAACTTCGAAAAAATGTAAACTTGTCATGGTCCAGTTGTTGATGACTTTGTAAAATGCTGTGGTGATGCTTGTCTGCAGCTGATGTATCTAAGACCAAAGATATGAATATGATATTGATTTTAGAACTGAAGCTCATTCTTCCCAATATACGTTCATTAAAGGTAAGAAGGTGGAGCGTGTGGAAAGCTATTAATATTTAGGGAGTATTATTTACAATAAACTACATTTTGATGTGAATACCAGAAAGAAGTCTGTCAGTTTTATTCAACAGTTATCCTGATTTTTTTGCACTGCTGTTGATAGAACGATCAAAGATGAAGAAAAATTATACAAATATTAATTTATTCCTTGTACACTCAGATTGTTAAATACTCAGAATGGTATATATTAATATTTTAAATTTATATGTAGCCCACTGTTGTGTGTTCTTATTTATCTTGTTTTATATTGTGGTGTATATTTTATGTGCTTATTCCGCTGGATACAAATATCTTAATAAAGTTGAACATGAACTAACGTTACTTCAAAAATACGCAAATCATAAAACATAAAAAATAAACAAACAATGACGGCTTATTAGTGAATGGTGACATGAGAAGTACAGAAGATCACAGGATCAATAACATCCCGCCAGATTGCCTGAATCCATTTCCGTCGAACTTCATCGACAGGGAACTGACGAGGGAAGGAATGAAAACGACAGGTATGGCTGCTTTTGGGAATAACCAAAAAGATCGGTACGCAACAACTCTCACTAGTTGCCTTCGGCGCTATCTGTTATGAATGGAGCGGAAGAAGATTACCACGACAATTGCGTATTTCCGGTCACAAATACGGAAGTTGTGAGAAAGGTCTATTTGATTCCATGGCCATTATTTGATCCCGTGGCTTTTGAGACGAGCTATCTATCTCCCCGTCAATGCTTAAAAAGACTTCCTGAGACATCTTTAATCTGTTGTGTGGAAAACATTTTTTTTTTTCTCCAAATGTTTCTGAAATGTTTATCTTAAAATGTTCATCTTATCTATAGGTTTCAGAAGCTGAGTCTCAGTCCCTCTTTATCTGCATCTCTTGCGGTGTTTTTTCTCTAAAGGGTTAAGTCTACAAACACATCCATGTTTTTTCTCCACCCACCTGATCGTAATAGTTGTGATGTGATTGTAACATTGACCGCTTTACCCTTCACCATCCAGGCATGAATAATTGATCAGGTCCGGAAAGTGCAATAAGTGAACCACATCCTGCTCTGTGAACATTGTGGCAGAGCGTCTAACTGCCAAGCCTATTGGTCCGGTCTTATTTTACCACAGCAGTGTTTGCTTGGGAATAGCCAGAACAACATGCTGCTCTCTCTGAGATCTCATGGAGTCATTGATGGGAGTTTGGGAGTTGATGCGAGCGGCTCTAGCGCACTTGTTACAAGGGCACATAAAGACCAGGATGGACTTCTACAGTACATCTGCTGTCAGAGGAGGCTCGGTGGTTCTCTCCTCTCATGTAGGTGCTATTCGGACTCTTTAGCTTTCATGTTGGTCTGTAAATGGTCCATTTAGTAAGTAGAAACCTAAACTGAGCTGATGTTTGAGTATGATCTTTGGTTTCACTGTCTATTTTTTTAAATACTTTTTTGAAATTTCAAATGAACAAACTGTATAGCTGCTTTGGAACAATTGTGAGCTGTGAAAAGCACTGATACATTTGAATTGAATAGTTGAATATCAGCTCATTTTTATTTGTAAGCTAAATGGTGCAAAATGCAAATACACTGACTGGTGGAATATAATTATGCATCCAATTAATGATAAAACTTTTTTTATAATTAACATTATAAAATGAAAAATAACAATTATTACATAAATTATGTAAAATGTTGTTTTTTAATTGTATTATTTTATTTGTGCATGTTTGTAGAGTAGGAAGTACATCGGAGGTTATGCTATCAGTGTGTGATCTAATAGCAGTACATTACCAAACTGGCTTGAAGGAGGATCAGTTCATATTAAGGCTGACACTGAGTGCTTTTGGACCGGAGCCAGCCTTTAAAGTGCTCAAATGGGTTTAAATGGGCCAAGTATGCTTGCCTTTGTGTCAGTGTTTCAAATGGCAGTTATTGCACTTGGAAATCTCCATATAGTGGCCATAATAACCAATCAAGTTAATATTTGTACAATCTGACCTTAGTCTCTGGAGTGGCTAAATCTGCTGGCTCATTGGATTCTTTTTGGCTTTGATAATTTGTGATTAGCTCAACACATTTTAATAGTAATGTTTGTTTCTGTTTCAAGGAAGGAAGAGAAATGGAGGGTGCTTGCTTATATAACAGGGCCTTTTCATACACATTAAAGCTGGCGTAGGTGTGTTTTAAATGTGTTGAAGACAAAGGACATTTGAGAAGGGAATTTGTAGAGTGGGTTACATCAACATGGACAATCAGGAATGTTTGGCTTTTTTAAAGGGGGGTACAAAACTGCTATGTTAGATTAGATTTGACAGATGACTTGATTACTGCTTGGCTTGTCCAGATGGCTCAGCTCTAATGTCGGATTTTTATCGTGGAGTCTTGTTCTGTAAGGAGAATTCTGCATTCAGACTTGTTTAATCCAATTAACATGTTCTGCAAGCCATTTCTTTTTGTTTATGGTGAAGTTGAACTTTGTTACTCGATGTGTATTGCATGCCATGATCTGCTTTGCTCCAACTTTAATATTGATAGGACTTTATCAAACAGATGTTGTTTTATATTATGTTAAATGCTGTTTTGCTGTTTTATGGTGTGTTTTTGTTCTAATATTATGTTTTGTAAATGTTGTGTTGTTGTTTTATGTTGTTTTTTCATATGCAAATTTTTGTTTGTTTTTGTTTTGATGTTTGAAGTTTTATGTTTTGTTATATTTTTTTTATTTTATTTTTTTAGATTTTGTTATGTTGAGTTTTGTTGTTTTTGTGTTTTTTTAATGTTATGTTGTAACATTTGTGTGTAACAATGTAACATTTTATGTGTTTTATGTTTGTTTTGTTTTGAAAAAAATATTTTCAAGATTTGTTATCACATTTTATCTTTTGTCAAATCAACTTAAATCATTTATTTAGTTCAGATAACTTATTATTTTGTGTTTCTGGTGATTAAATCAATCTCCTTCATTGTGTTAACTCACTTTTCCATTTCAATCAACTTAACATTTTAAGGCAACCAGGTTACTTACTTAATTTAAGTTAAACCAACAATATTTTTTACAGTGTGTGTTTTAAAAAAATGTTATTGTGGTATAAGCACTTTCAGATATTCCATGCAAAATGTGTAAAAATGAAACAAATTCACTTTATCGGACAGAAGGTTTCAAACCTGATAAATGGACCAGACCTTTTGCTATGTGGCTAGACTATTTAGACTACCTCCCCCCACTAAAATGATCAAACTGCCGGAAAAAAAAGAGGTTAAACAGGTGAAAGCATAATAAAGGTTTTGTTTTTGTCATGCTGTGAGAAGCAAATAAACAGGAAATGGTGGAGGGCACATGCAGTCTGGTAATGAGCAGCGAGAGCCTTACCTCCAGACTCTACAAACAGACCTCTCTTACCTGCACAATGCTGCATTGATCGATCAGTCAATCGTGTCACGGCAGAGACCTGTCCTGTGTTTGTTCTAAGCTTTCATTCCAGCACCTGGCAAATGTAACAGGACCTCTTTACTCAAGAAAATATCAAGGCTTGGTTTTCCACCTGCATGATATATTCCCGGCATGCGCTCATCATTCAGTCTTTCTTTCTGGGGCTTGCACTGAAAATACAATTGTACATGTAAGTCAGAACTCAAAATAAAACATAAAAATCATCAGATTTTTCTGAAAATCTGATGTAAATTTGCTATTTTAATCCCTTATTAGCTTTGTCTGTAGCCTTTACCCATGCAATTTAAATGTCTTTTTAAATATTATTTTTATTTATTTTATTTTATTGGTTTATTTTATTTATTGTAAGAAATGTATAAATATATATTTTTAACAATAATAATAATGACAATAATAATTATTAATTTTAAAATTAATATAAAAAACATACTATAATCATTTGTTAATATGATTGTTTTTAATTTTATTTATTTGAAATGTATTTTTATTGTTTGGTATGGTTCTACAGTTATGCATTTGCTTGTATTTCTAACAAAGTTGAAATCTTTAGACAAGGATGATACAGTGTTACATATTGTTTAGTTAAAGTGACAAATATGTCACTTCAACTACATTTTCAGCATTTCGAATGCCCCCAAAGGGATACTCAACTTTTTTTTGGAAATAGGCTCATTTTACAACTCCCCCAGATTTAAACAGTTGAGTTTTACCATTTTCGAATGCATTCAGCCGATTTTTTTGATATTTAGAAAAATATCAGTAACCAGACAGTTTCTGGTCTCATTGACTTCCATAGCAGGGGCGTAGCCAGAATTTAATTTTTGGGGGGTCCCGTCTTTAAATGAGGGGGCAACATTATTTATATATATATCAAGTTGATCTTTCCGTGCTTTTAAAAAAAAGTGTAATATTGTACTTTGAGTTTGAGCGCCTGCCATTGTCACGGCATATTAACTCTCACGCAAAGATGAAGATGACAGCGTACGTTACGCGCAACACGTTATACGTATAAACAAATCAAGTTTGAAAATAAGCCGCATTTTACCGCGCAGCATTTTGATTGGTCAATCTATCAATCCTAATAAAACAACTTTTTTTTTTTTTTTCAAGCAATCAGAAATCTGAGGGGACCGGACATGTAAATGAGGGGGCCTAGGCCCACCCAGGCCCCCTCGTGGCTACGCCACTGTTCCATAGTAGGAAAAAAATATACTATGGAAGTCAATGAGACCAGAAACTGTCTGGTCACTGATATTCTTCTAAATATCAAAAAATCGCCTGAACACCTTCGAAAACGGTAAAACCCAACTGTTTAACTCTGGGGGAGTTGTAAAATGAGCCTATTTCCAAAAAAAGTGGAGTATCCCTTTAAGTATTTCGTCTGGGCTCTGGCTCTGACTCTGTTGGTGCTTAGCCATCTTTTTAATGCACAGTGGCTTGAACTTCTGCTGATGGTTCTTTTTACAGATAATCTTTTCCCCTTTCCCTGATATATAATGTCCTAATTGATTCTTGCTGTCCAACACACCTGATCGATGCGCCATCACTCCATGTTACTCTCTCTCGCTCTAAAACCTAGTCTTCTGTTGCTCTTTTGCATTATTGATCAGATTTAAATGTCCTTAGTGCTTTACCATAAGTTTTCAAAACTGATGCTTAATTCAGATTTTTCCTCTCTTTCCACAGGCCCCCAGTTGCCAAGACAGACCCCTCAGGTGCAGAATGGCCCTTCGCCAGAGGAGCTGGAGGTGCAGAGAAGGTAAATACCAATGTTAAAGACACTGACTGCAGTTAATGGTACAAAAAGGTCTTGATGAGAAGTCACCCAAAGGGTTCCGTTCAGCTTAAATCAATCAAAAAGCCTGCAGATGAGATTTATTCATCATTTAAAGGTGTGATTAGGAAAGTATGTTTCAAGGTTCTCTTATGTTTTCCCAATACCAGTAGAACCATAATCTTGCTCTCATTTTTGGCTATAGTGTATTTGCCAAAATGTTTTTTTTAAGGTGCAAAAATTAGTTTTAGTGGAGAAAATGGATTAGCACACACTTAAGCACAAAACAACATGTGCACTCATAGATTCCGAGTTGACATCTGCATGTGTGAAGGTGAGAATATGAACCAGGTGAAACCTCACACTGCAGAATCAAACACAGATAGTGTTGCAATGTAATGTTAATGTCTGTTGGACTAAGTTCAGTTAAATCATCACTTTGAAGCTCTGAATTTGCTTTTTCATGAGCGTGTTTTCATCAAGAATTCTGTGGACTTCAAAGGCTGTTACTCACCCAGGTCTTGTTAATGAAAAGCTTTTCTGCAATGAGTTCCCAAAGGAAGCAGCAGTCAAGGTTGAGGCTGGCTGCTTTACTGGAATATACATGCTCAAAGCTCACAGCATCCTTGGCAGGTTTTTTCTTTCTACGTTTTCTTCAATAATACCGGGCTATAGATGCAACTTTTGCATCCTTATTAAATTTTATTGCAGTAAGGCTTAAAATGTTACCATATAGCAAAAAAGGCTGCTATATGATGTGTAGTCATGTTGACTCTTTCCCTGACTGTGTTTTTGAAAAAAGTTGCTAGCCGCTGCCAGAATGTTTAATCATTTTCACAAAAGTTTCATGACCCCTAGAACTCGTTGTATGATTATTTGAATATGCAATATATCAAAAGAACAAACCCTCTTTTATCAACACTTGAATATTGGGTAAGTTTCATAAAAAAATATTAGAATAACACGTTTTTGTCAAAGACTACATCCAGATTGGAATTCAGAATGATGATCAAAACATAGATTGAGCTCATCATAATTTTAAGGCCTGCTAACTACCAGATTATTTTATATATATATATATATATATATATATATATATACACACACTATATATATAGTGTTTATAAAATGGAATGCATGAAGCTAGAATAAAACTTTTTTTGTTGTTTAAAAGCAGAAGGTTTGTATATATATGTATATATTTTTATATAATTCATATACGCATTTTAGATGAACAACAACACCTTACATATTACAGTGTGTCGTTATTTATCTAACAAAATTAAAGCCACAATGGAGAAGCCATGGGTGACAAACTAAATGCATTTAGTGTTATTTAATTTTTATTAATAATGTGTGCCTCTGTGGCTTTTGTGGGTGCGTTAGCAGAAAATCATTACAAAGGGGCAGAAAGATTATAAAAACCATCCTTCTGCCCAATTTTTTCTTTACAAAATGTACATGACACATCACTCACAATAAGGACAGTGACATTTATTATGTAGAAAGGCCACCTTTTCAATTTGTGTTGTCCTTAATGACTTAATGAAAGTTATTATCATGTTTTGATGTAGAGTAGGGAAAGATCTTCTTTAGCTCTGTTACATGAGTGTTTCTCCATCAGTGATGTATAATTTCTATGAGAAGGACCCAGAGGAGTCTGAGGCGCTCTGTAGAATACTGAACATGATCTCAGTCTTTTGATGGTGACTCAGCATTGGTCATGTCCTACTTTGCTACAGAAGAGATGTCAAATCTTCACAGGCTTTATCTGCAGAGCCCCTGCAGCCTGTGAAAACATTAACTATTGGTGTTTTCCCTGCGTATTGTAAGCCAGGCGAGGACACCGTTGGACACAGTTGTGCATCCTGCATAACAAAAATTGTTTGGCTGCCTTTTTCGCTCCTGACTAACGTGCTCCACAGCCTGAGGAGTGTACATGGATTCTGTACACTGCACACACAATACTTATTTTTAATAATTAGTGTGAAGTGTTCACATCATGGCTATGTTTTTGAGTCTATTAAAAAACACTCACCTAAAGGATTGTTTGGAACACGATACTTACGTATACTAACAATGCCTAATTGGCACTAAGGGGCCTAAAGTGTGCCAAGAAAACATTCCCCACACCATTACACCACCACCACCAGCCTGCAAAGTGGTAACAAGGCATGATGGATCCATGTTCTCATTCTGTTTACGCCAAATTCTGACTCTACCATCTGAATGTCTCAACAGAAATCATGACTCCTCAGACCAGGCAACCTTTTTCCAGTCTTCAACCGTCCAATTTTGGTGATCTCTTGCAAATTGTAGCCTCTTTTTCCTATTTGAAGTGGAGATGAGTGGTACCCGGTGGGGTCTTCTGCTTTTGTAGCCTATCCGCCTCAAGGTTGTGCGTGTTGTGGCTTCACAAATGCTTTGCTACATCCCTCGGTTGTGACGAGTGGTTATTTCAGGCAAAGTTGCTCTTCTATCAGCTTGAATCAGTCGGCCCATTCTCCTCTGACCTCTAGCATCAACTGCCGCATA